>CAKJVC010000009.1:20000-28074 GCA_918026815.1 Chalara sp. BL73 | reverse complement strand
AGAGACAGAGGAGCAGCGACAGTGAATGGGAGTCTGATATAGGTCTCGATGACGAGGACGATGATGAGTTCGAGCGGGTAATAAAAAATCAGAAAATATGGCGAGGAAGGCGGCAGCCGTGACTGATGGTTCACCAGGCGTCCAACAAACCTCTTCATACAATCCGGAACATCTCGCGGGCACCACGCAAAGTGAGTTTGAGGCGCAACAATAGGGACAGCGGGGGGAACGACACAAGAGAGGACGGAAGAAAATATTGTGATGGAATACATCAAGAAGCGAAGCCTCTTGGAAGTGCACCATCAAAACAAAGGCAAGGGCCGTGCCACTGTCACGACCGAATCCTGGGACCTGCTGAGGTCCCAGAGAGAGCCCCAGGACGCTCTGGCGTCCCGGGACCAATGGGGATCCTAGGGATGTGGGTCCCAGGATTAGCCAGTGTCCTGGGACTTTAAGTGGGTAAAGGAGCAGACGGCTTATTAACCCCTGGAAACCGCGACCGTGTCACGTGATAGAGTCTGAAGGAGTCTTGGGAGTCCATATGGACTCCAGGGACTCCAAGAGACTCCAGCTCAACCATAGTATATAAGTAGTCGTAGTTTCATAGCTTAGGAGCTTCGTGCTCAAACTTCATTATAGTCTAGCAATATAGTCTTTGTTATACTTGTAACGGCTCACTCCTCAGTGAGAAGCAGTGTCTAGTCTATTTCATATATACCATACCAACCAACGAGCCCCAAGCCCAGCTACCTAGGCCTAAGGCTACCCTGTACGTTACAGCCACGGCGATAGAGGATAAGAACGATGAAGACTTGCAGAAGGCATTGAAGTTAAGTATGCAAGAATACGAATATGATGCGGAGTATCGGTACGGGAGGCTTCAGAGATGTGATTAATCTTGTTTTCCTTTAGACGAATAAACTCGATGATGATGATGATGATGATAGTCAATTTACCGACCGTCCCAGTCCCCAATAGGGGCCTATGCGTGTGACAACTCAAGCTGAACAGGGATCTCGATCCGTAGATCTAGGTAGAAAGGACTCAAGGGTGTGAACAACCATCAATTGTTATAACTAAGAGAACAAGCTACAGGTAAAAGAAGGGAAGGAGAGCAGTGCTTTATTGTAACAGCCAGAGTCAATTAGGGTGTGACTGTCACGATAACGATCCTATGAGCCTGTTGGGGCGTATAATAGGTGTTTCAATACGAGAATACTAAACTAAGGAGGAAAGGTGTAGCTGTTGCTGTAGCATCCCTCATATCATGAGAACCGTGACCACGTCACCACCATAGGCGGGCTGGTAAGCGAGCCTATGAGCATCTCCACAGCCGGTACGATATTGAGGACCGTGACAGTGACAGCCAGAAGGTTAGGGTGTAACAGCCAAAGTCGGTTAGTGTAACAAATAGAGGGCAACAGGAGGGATTGCAATATAACAGGTAAGAACACGTAACAGTGATGTATTGATATTAGAAGTATGCTTGTTAGTCTAGCAGATAAACTCAAGCTTGCCTTTCCCCAGGGAGCTCTGGCGCTTCCTTATATCCCATAACAGTTAGACTGCGCAGAAACCCACGGGTGGCGGGCCGGGGCCCCTGACCCATGGGACCCCGTGGGTCGGGTCTTCGAGGCTCGCTTCCCCGTGGGGTGGGTTGTATATTTTGACCCCAACCCGCGGGACCTCAATGGGGCCCCGATAAGATTAACTAAATATAGAAACTACAGTCAAACTCCTCTACAAGAATGTAGGGCGGACTGGCGGAATTTTAAAATATACGAGGTATTCTAGTATCGAGATGATTCTTTCCAGTTTTGGCATTGATTTTTCTATGTGCACACAGGTTAAACAAGGCTATTTTGTATACTTGTTTTTACAAAAGTACTTGAAATGCAAAGTGGTTGATTAGTATAAAAATTAGTATAAAAATTAAACTTCAAATGTTAAATCTAAACATATTGTAATAGAGTGGAAAAAATTGTGAATTATAATAATACAACACTAATATTCTAAAACTAATTTTTTTTGCTTTTTGACCTGTGAATGCCTATTGGAGTATCCGGCACAATATTACCAATACCAGGAGTCGGAAGTCGAGGCAGCTCTTGACTACTATTACTAGATAGTTCCCAGTTCGTTGTTTCAATTGACGGTTCGCGGCGATTCCTAAGTGTATTTTGAAACTGAGTAGTCGAAAGTGGCTGATTTTGATGAATTGATTGACGTAAAGATTTAGAAATCTTGTAATCCCAGCGTTCTTGAGCACGACGAGTTCGAACTTCTTCGTTTCCTTCTGGTTCTTCATCACTAATATAGTAATGATTTTCCCAAAGATCAATTTGATCAAGTTGGACTTCAAGATCATTTTCTCGCGTTTTAATTTCCGTTTCCATATCTTCAAGTGTCATATCCTGGATATTAATAGTTGAAAATAGTAGATTTTGAAGCTCACGTGTTCGTGAATGTTCAACGAGCGAATGATAAACCAAAAGAAGCGACCGAATAGTTGTCGGTTGAAGCTGGCCACGGCGATATCCGCATATATCACGTGCAAAACTAAAAGCACGTTCTACTCCAACACCGGCCATCGGGATACAAAGTAAGTCTCTAGCCATTGCTGATAAGCCAGGAAGCTGTGTTTCAAGCGATTTCCAAACAAGTAGCGGTGATCGATTATCAGGCTCTAAAAAAACAACACAAAGATTAGTATAAAAATTAGTATAAAAAGTAGAATTGTAAACATACTCATAGCCAGCCATTCATCAATTTCAGAAGGAGAAAAGTCATCATCTTTGCGATAAGGGTTCTGAATGTCTCGAGTAAAGCGCTTGCGACTTAATGCCAATGCTAAAGGGTCGTGATTAACTTCTCGAATTTGAGAAAGTCGGTCAGCATTCGTAGACTTTTCTTTATATTCCGTATCGTATAACGACCGAAATTGACGCTCAAATTCTTTGGCCCAATCAACTGTTTTGAAATTAAGCCAGCAGTAATCTTCTTCAAAGCATTTTAGCTTCGATTTTGGATCAAGAATTGCTCCGATGCCATACAAACTACCAAGACTACTATATGTTTTGTTATAGTAAGTATCAAGCTTGGCTTCTGCAGCGTTAATCGCACCAATTAAATCTTTTACCCAAAGTTGAGCAACAGACTTTTTGGTTAATACTCGGCGAGATTCTTGCAAGTGTTCAAACAATTCATCGTAAATTGATAAAGCATAAGGCAATGTTATGCTTGTTGTTTTGCCGATTGTTGTTGTAAAAAAATTGAAAGGACGTAACAAATCGGCCAAATAGCCAAGTTTTTTCCATTCTAATGCAGAAAAAGAAAAAGGCTTAGCAGGATCGTATGCACTGCAAAATTGATTGATAGACTCTTTAAGACGCAATGCACGAAGAATCATATGCACTGTTGAGTCCCATCGAGTGCATACATCAATTAACAATGTAAGAACTGGATCATTCGGAGAAGATGAATCTCTGATTTGTTCTTGTTGAACTCTTTGAAATCGATGTTTCCGCTGTGCACTGGAATTAACAAGAATAGCAAGCTTTCGAATCTAATATAAGATTAGTATAAAAATTAGTATAAAAGTCACGTGTTACATACCTTTGCTAGTATATATGGAATACCACGTTTGTCACTAGCTTTGATTCTCTCAAGATCAGACAGCTCTTTTTCTGCTACCCAATTCCGAACAAATGTGTCGTTAGTAGGCCTCAATTGAACAAAGCCCAAAAGTGCTTGAAGACTAAGCTGAATCACATGCGATAAACACGGCACGTGTTGGACTTTCTTTTTTTAGAATACTATTAGCTTTCAAAGCTTCTTGTAAGTATCCGTTGATTTCGAGAACCATTGTAGTATTCGAACTCGCATTATCAGTTGTAATTGAAACAACACGATCAAAAAAGATTGTGCTGTTGAAAAACGTTATTGACAACTTGAGCAAGCGCATTTCCGGAATGAACGTTTACTAAACTTTCAAATCCTATTAATTCTTGACAAAGAACCCATGACTTATCAATATAGTGAGCTATTATACCCATAAATGATAGTCTTGTTGTACTAGACCAGCAATCAAGAGAAATTGCAATTTTGCTTCCAGGAACAACATTTGAAAGCATGTTCTGTTCAAGTTTGACTGATTGTTCCATTAGTCGATTCTTCATAGTTGTTGCAGAAGGAAGTTCGAAATTTGGATTTTGCATAACAGCTAGCTTTCTCCATTCAGGATTTTCGACTGCGCGGAAAGAAGTACGAAGTGAAACAATAGTTGCAAGAACCTGGTCGTGAAATGCTTGCTTCGTAAAGATTGGTTGCTATTAATATTAGACATTATACTAATATTTATACTAATCTACTTACAGAGATAGCGTGAAACATGTCTTCCACTTTATTCTGCCTTGTATTACTTTGGCTAGAATAAACAAAGCATTGCCGAGACGCTATATGACCAGACAAAGCTTTTGTGCCGGTATTCCGCGTATTTGGATGTGCGAGAACCTTGTTGCAGTTTTGACATATGACTTTAGGCTCTCCGGTGATCCGGTGTATTCCTTGATCGAATTGTTTCCAAGCAATAGATTTTCGATTTTGAGATTTCCAATTTAATTGCTTTACCAAATCAATTGATTGGTTTGCAACTGCTTGAACTGCCCATTGTGTACTTAACCACCATTCAACAAACTTATCGTGATATTCGAGTTCCCATCGAAAATATAGGTTTTTGGACCAATTTGCGAAAATAGTAAATTGTCAGAAGTATTTGGCTCAAATGAGCTAAAAGGATCAGAAAAGTCTTGCGAATTGCTTGACTCCATAGCAACAAAAGTGTGCAAGTAAAAAAAAAGCATCAAATCGGAAAGAAAAAACAAGTATTTAAACACAAGTTAAATTACTACTTCCAAAAAATTGTACATATTAAAGGTTATAATTAAACTTCCAAAAATTAATGTAAAATATAATGATTAGTATAAAGATTAGTATAAAATTGAATATATCTGCTTAAAGTTCCTTGCTTCATTTGTTGTATATACTTAAAAACTACATATACATTTACAGCTTACGCGGCTTTTGAAAGCTGCTTTGTAAACCAAAGAATGCTTTAACGATTGTTTGACTTAAAGAATTGTCTGTCATCAAAAACAAATCATTATAAGCGGGGAAAATACGTTCGTATGATCCATCTTCCGGAATTTCCGTAGCATATACCATATCAAACGCTTCTCTATGGCCTGTCAACGAATCGGAGAAGCCGAATCCTGTGTCATTTAACTTATCGTCGGCTGGCCACCAATTTGCAGGGCCCGGCAGATCGATCCACTCTTCATTTCCGTATGCCCATGCTGCAAGATTTTTCCAAATTGCCTTTTCTCCTTGAGTAAAGTATCTTTCAGGAGTTTTATACGCATAGAATTTGCTATATCAGTTAGCAGATTAGTATAAAAATTAGTAGAAATTTGTACTTCTTGTAAATGTAAGGACAGCTTGTTCTTTCCAAGTATTCCTGTCCACCAGCAGCAAGCTTTCGGATTTTGCGGAACAAAGATCGACGGCTTCGGCGCCATTTTCTTTGCCAAAACTTAAATTCAAGCTTTTTGGCATCCTGAAATTGTATTAGCGTTATACGAATCATTATATTAATCTGAAACTTACTAAAATGGATCGTTTATGCTTGGCAATCCCGTCATTTTTCAACTCTTTAGCAGATTTGCCGACAACTGCTTTATCACCGTTTTGCTTTTCATTCAATCTCCACATATGCTCAAACTCGTATTCGTCTTCCGATTCATACTCAATATCTTCCCATGCTGGATTTCCATCATCATCAATTGCATATAGGCCACCAATTTCTCCATAACCCAAAGCTTTTGCCACAGATTTCCAATCTTTGCCATCTCGTTCACTATACAGGTTAGTATAAAAATTAGTATAATCAAAATTAAACGAACCGCTTTGTTCTAACTTGCAAAGCAGACTGCTCAATCATTCGCTTCTGCTCGGCAACAGATGCGAGTGCAAATTCGGCAGACTTTTGAGTACTTTTTTCTGTATGTAATTGCTGCTTGATCTGCGGCTTTCGCTTTTTCGATCTGATTTTGAATACTGTTGCTTTTTATAGCTTCAAGTCTTCTTCTAGCTTTAACAGTATGCACATTGGTAGAAAAACTGCCCGGAGATTTGCGCTTGCGTTTATTGGAAGAACCGATTTGCTGCGAGGAATCAAGATCCATATCAAATTCATGATCTGAATCATCAGAAATGACAATGATATCCTTGAAACCGATTAGTATACAGATTAATATAATATTTCAATAAAAATTACCTGAGGAGGTTGCTTTTCGAAAGGTGAAGCCATATTGGAAAGTAACGCAACCGAAAAGTAGGCGTATTTTGCAAATTTCAACTCGCAAGAACTAGAGCTTCAAAAATTAGTATAAAGATTAATATAATACACCAAAAACACGTACTGCGATAGATGTTTGACTTTGTTCAGATTTAATAAGTTGGTGCAAAAAGAATGAATGAGGGAAAAGTACGCGTTATCCTGAAAAATAAGGCAGTCGCGTTTTTATGCCTCGATTTTAAGGCATCCAACTACTTTTTTAAACCTGACTTCTTTTAACCTTCAATTAAATTTACCAACAACTACACCATACACAAGTATGTATTATATTTATCTTTTTATATTCTATTTTTATATTAATCATTATACTAATTCTTTATAGTCTTCTCGTCGAAATCACAAAGCTATAATTTCAATTTCACGTGTCAATATTCACATTCACCTTCACCTTTTCTGAAAATAATTTGCGACTTTGCACAGGTACATATTATTCTGTATTATACTAATATTTATTCTAATCTTAATAGGTTACAATGGCACGTACCAAGAAAATAGCTACCAAATCTGCTCGCAAACCCTCTGCCAAAACCTCTGCCAAAACCTCTGCCAAAACCTCTGCTAAAACCTCTGCAAAAGCTGTACCAAAGAAGAAATATCGATTGAAACCTGGCAGTAAGTTGATTAATATAATAATTAGTATAAAACTAACATTTAAACGTAGCCAAAGCACTTAGAGAAATCAAACGATACCAAAAAGCACTGAGCTTTTAATCCCAAAAGCTCCATTTACTCGACTAGTTAGGGAAATAATGTATGATATTACGTCTCGACACGCATTTCGCATTCAACTTAGTGCTTTACAATGTCTCCAAGAAGCCGCAGAATCTGCTTTGGTAGCTGAGTTCGAGCGTAAGTTATTTCATATAAATACATTATACTAATATTTATACTAATATTACTTTAAAGTCACAAATCTTGCCGCAATCCACGCTAAGAGAGTTACTATTCAAGTAAAGGATATGCATTTGGTTCAAAGAATGAGAGAGGGAATGACGGGCTACAAGTACCCAGGCCGGTGTTAAAGAATCAAACGCAGTTCATACAAAGGAAATGGGTTAAGCAATGGAGTTATTAAAGGTATACACGCTAGCGATAGGGCGCTAAGCACATAATAAAATTCACAAACCAAAATTTTAATACGTTTATGTCGCGTAGCTTTTGATTAGTAGACTTATTAGTATAACTTCTCTAACTGTACAGCAACTATTGTAATGTCACGTGTAAATGTAATGGGTGCTTTTCCCCCATGAAGTTGGAACGGGGTGGGTGGCTATGATAGCCCCGGCCAGTAGGACCCCACATGTCCCAAGTTGGCGACCCCTACCCGTAACCTACCAGTCTGTGAGCTACGGCTGCCCTTGGCGGAACGGTACACCACCGAGCTCTAGAGGTCGGTATCCCCGAAAAAGCCTTCTATCGATCGGAGCCCACGATAGTCTAGGCTGTACGCCTTCATAGTGGCTGTACGCCTCCGGCTGGCTGTCGGCTCGCCTACAGCTTGTACCCGACCCTAACCGACTTTGGCTGTCACACCCTAACCTTCTGGCTCTCACACCCTAATCGACTCTGGCTGCTACAGTGGGTAACCGACTTAAGCAATTGCAAGTCATCAATACGAAGTATCACAGAGAGTGATACAAACACTTATATCCTTTCAAC
>CAKJVC010000009.1:0-2500 GCA_918026815.1 Chalara sp. BL73 | reverse complement strand
GGCTTGAGTTGTTACACTAAATATTATATATATGTTTTACTTACCAATCATATGGAAAAGTGGCATATCAAATTTATTAGTTTTGTATGTATTGTCGACCAATACAACGTCCTGGTTAGTTTGTGCAAGCTGAATAGACTGAGGATAAGCAATAAAAAGGTGTTGTATTCGATTCTCGGCCGTAATATCAGTTTTAAAATGGATCTTGTAGTTTTTGAGATGCTGAATCAAAGCATCGTTCGCCGACAAGCCACTTTTTGCTTTCTTTTAAAAGAAGCATTAAGGTTATATATATCGTACGGTAGAAGTGGAGTAGTTGTTATTTCACGAAGATAAGTAATTGCTTGGCCTGGTTTGATTCCTAAAAATATATTAGTCATTTTCTAAGCTATTGTATACTATTAAACTTACCTGTATTATGTAAAGCTCTAGCTTGATTTATTTCCGCTTGTGCAAGCTTTCGGTGAGCTGGATGAGAGCTAATTGACTGACTAGGAGAGTGATTGTGTATGCCGTATTCCGCGCCAGGCCTATAGCGAAGCTCCCATTGTGTATTAGTATGTTCAATAGCAATTACTGAAAACTGGCAACCAGTTTTTCGAGTAGTTGTTTGTCGTTTGCGAGCGTGCAAGTAGTTTTGCGGATGGTTTTCGGGTGGTGAAAAGCCGCAACGGTCACAATTATACGTAATTTTTGTTCGTAAGCCACTGTAACAATCGGTAGGCCCAAGGCACGGCGCGGAATCATGATACAGGAGCAAGGGGTGGTGATCAGGGTATGAGGGGTTTCAGACCCAATACGGGGTAGAGTCGGAATCGCCTATATAAAGGCCTGTTCCTATTCTCTACAGTTGCTCCTCATTTTTTGTATCCTTAGTACTTTAGACCTATAAGGCAATCACGATCAGCCTATTGTACGCACTCCCATATGCCTCTATTCTAGCCCGTGATTCCTTGCGTCGTTACAGCCACGGTGAATCTTTGTAGAGCGTCCAATACGAAAAGCGTAGTAGTGTTGTGCTGCCCAGGCTTGAATAGAAGCATATAGCTCTTCTTTAGAGCTGTAAATAGCTTCCGGAGGTAGTGGCATAGCCGTAGAAAGAAAAGAAGGCTCTGCTGGCAAAAACACCTCCTCGCGCCCAAATCGAATTTTGGAATAACTTCAGAACGCCACCGATTAAATCCATCGGACCAGTCCCACTGGAATCGGGACCTCCTGTTCTACTACTGTAGGGCAGGATGGCCCCTCGACGGTCAAATGGCCAGTCGTTGGGAAAAAGGTGGAAATCATGCCGAACACGGCCTTCACCTCAAAACCGAAGCACAGCAATTGATGGCCAACCTCCGGGCCCCAACACCGGAACGGCGAGCCACCAAAAGAGGAATACCACACGAGCAAGCAACCAAGTTTCTGGAGTCCTGGCTCCAGTGGTTCAGCAAAGAGGAAGGTCGAATGCATGGGGACCCCGTGCTGGAGGCCATCCAGCGGCTGGAACAGCTCATGGTCACCCGTTCTCCCCTGGGGAACAGAGCGGTGGCAACAGCAATGGAGGAACAGGATCAGGAACACGCAGCTGGGCCCAGGTCACCAGCAGCAGAGGAGGAGCAGCCATTCAAGGCCATCACACGCTTTTTAGGGCCTCTGAGGTTGCCAGAAACGCCAAGACCGGGACCGGCATACCAACGACAAACGCCGACCCGTGCGAGATCAGAATAAGGATGAACGACAAAGAGCGCTCAACAGAAATACGCAACAAACCCAACACTGCAGAATACATTATACGAACAGTCAATTTACAAATTTCCCGAGCTTCAAATGTTAACAAACCAACCGCACAGGCCAACAACAATGCTGCCTAGCAACGGGCGCCAACCGATGGGTCAGGGCGGCCAAGATGCTGGAGAGCGGCGACGTCTTTTGTATGCGCGGGATGTACATACGGCGGAAAGCCTGGTTCACTGGCGAGAGGAATGGATCGGAGCCCTAGGCCCTAAAGCACGGGTGCAGATGCCGGCGTTCGGGGTGGTGATCTCGGATATCCCCTTGACTACTGACATGACGAAACAGGACGAATTAATCCATCAATTCTGGCAAGAAAACGACTACCTCCCGGTACAGGGCGATATCACACGTATTCGCTGGCTAGGGAAGGCCAAGACAGGACGGGAAACGAATGCAATAGTGGTGGAATTCCAGGACAGCAAGGTGGCCAATGGGCTCCTCAAGACGGGAACCGCAGCATGGAATGGCCTACCTAAAAAGACACAGCGATACAACCGTAATTGTAGCATTACACAATGCTACAAATGCAACCAATATGGCCATTTATCGAAAGCATGCAAAGGGAAGGAAATCTGCGGGTATTGCAGCTCGAACAAGCACTTGACTAAGGACCACCCGAACCCCAAGGACCGCAACTCTCTGAAGTGCCCCTGTGCCGGAAAGCACTCGTCATGGTCAGGAGCATGCACAAAACGGAAGGCGATGTTCGATAAGGTAG
>CAKJVC010000007.1:0-12750 GCA_918026815.1 Chalara sp. BL73 | reverse complement strand
TTGCCTAGATCTACAAATCGAGATCCCTGTTCAGCTTGAGTTGTTACAAAAGTAGACGATTTGTTGTTCGGCCGCCTTTTTAACAAATTGGAACAACTCAAGGCGAACAGGGATCTCGATCCGTAGATCTCAGGGAAGAGGACTCAAAAGTGTGAACGACTGTTAATTGTTATAACTAAGAAAACATGCTACGGACAGAAGAAAGGGAGGAAAGCAGTGCTTTATATACAGGGGACTGGCCAGGGGCCAGTGTAAGCGAAGTTTTGTGGTGCCAAGGGTCGAGCCCTAAAAGGTCGAGCCGCAAGGGGCTCTAAGCGAGGTAGGGCCGTGACACAAATGCACAAAGAAGCTATATGCTACGGTTAATTATTCCGAGGAATCAGCAAGTTATTAATGTTGGTATGGTGAATAGCACACCGCGACGCGCGTACCACATGGATGTATTATAGCTCTCGTACAGTAAGTAGATTAACGTTTGTCCCTGCGTGCCGAAACGCACCCCGTAACGACACAAATTGTAGGTACTTCAAGTTCAAGCGATTCAAAATCTGTAAGCGCATTAAAATTTCTAACGTCCCTCCCTACGTAGCGAGAAACCCTATGTGCCGAGAAAAATATTCTGTTTAACGTCCATCCCTGCGTGCCGAGACGCACCCTGTTGTCACGGCACGAGCTGTGGATCTACAGATACAGAGGGCAGCTGTGGTACTATACGAGAATCTATAGCTAGGGAAGGAAGAGGGAGCTCGAGGAGAGCAGGCTATATATACACGGGGAGCTCGGGAGCTCGCCTAATATGGATCACGTGTGCTTGGGAGCACGCGACGTGACAATACGACGTCGCCACATGAGCTGATACCTCATCCAATCAAGCGAGTAAAGACCCTAGTCAGCTGCACCGTGTTACGGTAATCTCGTTAAACTATATTATTTTAATACTGTAATAACTGTGGCTGGGTGCGGGCGGATTGCCGGGAAATTCCCGCTCCCGACATACTCCGACCAGCTAAAGTCGCAGCCATCGAACCCGGCTTTTCCACTTCCAGCTTTTTCACTTCCGGCTTCTCACTTCTGGCTTTTCACTTCTGGCTTCTCCCTAAAAACGTTTTGAGCTCTGCTTGAAACGACGAAACGCTTCAATTCCCTGGCCTCCCCGAGAACACCACCAACTTGCAAGATGACCAGAAGAACAGAGTCTGTAAGGGCTGCAGGAGTGCCGAAAGGAGCACATATCAGCACACCAGATTGCGATGACGAGCCAATACGTTCATAGCAGCTTTCCTGATGACCAAAGGCGATACTACCCACGACATATAACGACGGCATAATGGAGATGGCTCAATAAAAAGGCGCGTACGACGAGCGGGCAAAATGATGGTAGGCTTCGGCCATTGCTAGACATACACATCGCGGAGCCAGCACGATAGAGGAAAGTTAAAGGCTGCTCATAAGTCAAAAACCGACGAAAACTACACATTAAATCTAAGGTATTGTACAGCAACAGGTGGCAAATCCAGCCAGAGCTTGCCTCACACCAATACCCCTCTATCATACGTTCAAATAGCAATCTTGGCCTCTACTACCACATCGGCGCTACTGGCGCTCTTTGTGGCGCTGGCACAATCTCATTCTCCGCAATCTGTGTTCTGCTGGCCTGCGTCATCACCAGTGAACTTGCTGGCTTGGGGGCACTTATTCGCGCCATCTTGTTCGTTGGCACTGGCGCATCACACACAGTACTCTTACGCTTTCGACCACGTCTTGCCGTCTCTACAGTTTCATCCGCTGCCTCGAGCGTACCACTCTTACGCTTCCGACCACGTTTCCCTTGCCTTTGGCTGCTCGAGCAGCTTCTTTGACGGCACGCTTCAGCTCCGAGCTTCCTCAAGGTCCTCATAGCTCATTACCTTCGCCTTCCCTAGAACCAATGACTTGGTCGATCCCGTCGAACCTTAGCTACGTTGTTAATTGTGGTCAAGAATTGAATTCGGTCCTCTTGGAGGATGCTAAGAGCAGAGGATTTCTGGAAAGCTTTGGTACATTTCTGTAAGTGCCTCGATAGGTTCTGTTTGCTCATTTCATCAAGCGTATGAGCATCTCGTTGGATGATTAGGTTCTGTAGTGACAAAAAAGACTCTGCTGACACTGGCGTCCCAGGTGATAGTAGTTCTACGTCTTGCCGATAAGACCCTACTTTTACCTCATCGGCTCTTGGAATGGCCGGTTCAGCTGGTTCAGCTGGAGGGGCGGGCATACTTCTAAGCACCCTATCTGGATTGAACGGGAACAGACCGCTTGCAGCGAAGCCGGCCTTGATATTCTTTGGCGTAAAAGCTATTTTTCTAGCAGAGCTATATAGGGAGGTGAAGTGCTCCTTGCCGATCGTATTTACACCTCCTTGCTCGAGTCGATCAACCTGGTCGCGATACGCCGCCTTGAGTGGAGCAAACACTGCTACATCACAAGGCTGGAGCTTGTGGGAGGTATGAGAAGGGAGACGACATAAAAGAATATTGTTCTCGAAACAGAACTCTAAGATTTCGAGGGTCTCGTGCGTTCCAAAGCCGTCGCAGATCAAGACGCGTGGTTTTTGTTAGCTTGTTCTTTGGTTTCGGGATCAAAAATACGCTTAAGCCACTCCAAACTGATCTCAAAGTCTGTATAGCCGGAGTCGGAGTACGCATACTGCCATCCAGGGGTAGGGAATGTGGTCCAGTTACTTCGATGGGTACTTGCTGGCCAGATAATCATCGGGTTTAGATACCTACCATTACCACTAATACATTCGATCGCAGTTACGGTCGTACGCTTGACTCGCGCACCTCTATAATCCTCCCGCAGATCATGCCTACTTACGAGGACTTTGACTGAGCTTGGCATAGATAGCATCACTCCAGTCTCGTCCATGTTATACACGTTCTCGGCTAGGACAGTCGGATCTTGTAATACCTCTTTAATCACCTCAAATCAGTATTCGACTTTCCCATAAATGTTTCTCTCGTGACGATTCCAGTTTAACGCCTTTAATCTCCTCGCTTAGTAATATTGGATGGCGTTTTTCTAGAGCCTTTGCCCAGTTTCGACCAGGAGCCTTGAGTGGCCTTTCAGTGGTAGGTCGATCGCGGGTGACACTATAGGCTAATGCAGGGATAAACTTCATTCGTATCGGATATCCAAGGTCAGACATTTGTAGTAGATACTTAACGATAACCTCTTCCTCGTATGGTCTAAGGTACTGTTGGCCTTGGGCCTTCTCTTCCTTTGAGGGTCGTCCGCGAGCACGGTGATGGAGTGTGGAGTGTGGGACATTACCATGATCTGCTAGAGCACGAGTATGATTCAGGCACGCCAGGCGGTACGCCTTGCGCCAATACCTGACTGGCTCTGTCCATACCAGCTCACTATCGCGATAGTGATGTGAATGGAGTCGTCAAGAGAGCAGCTGTTGTGCAACCATCACTTGTAGTCACGTGATTTGGAAGGTTCTAGAAATCGGTTGGCATGTCGAGCGCGTGGCCTACCAGAAGCTGCAGCCTGGCTGCAGAACCATGGCTGAGGCAGTGCCAACCTTATTTTTCCACAGGTGCCATGCACGAACTCATCATTCTATTCCCCTGAAGAAAGTCTGCAACATCTCCGAGAACGACCAAGATGTTTTGTGAGGATTGTATCAGAATCACTAAGGAGGAAAGTCGCTTGTTTCCTGGTCCGACGTGGAGGCCACAGGAGGCGGACCGTGGCGGCCATGTGGATCCCACGACTGGATCTGTTTACTTTTCAGTATTCTTCAAATCGTCTCTCGATGCTTTGGGGAAGTCCGCCGAGAGCTTGGATGGCTGCGGATGCTGCCGATTCTTCTATAGCAACATCGCTCCCAATTACTTCCTGCCCGATAAAGAGCGTGCGGAAATGCCACTCCATTTGACGAGAGAATTCAGGAACTTCCATGTCAAGCCTTATGAGTCAGTGATGGAAGGTGATCGTGTTATCTTGTCCATAGACCTATCTACAGACGAAAAACAAACACGATCTCTAAAGATCCCGCGAGTAGGAGGTATCTCAGCAGCATATATCCCAGAGGTACAGATTCTGTCTTGGATGTATTCCGATCTCCTTCGTGATCTATGCTAAGAGATACACAGTTGTGGAACTCTCTATATTTTGTATATTCACCTCAGGTGAGCAAATACCTCTCCTGATGCAGTCAAGATGTTTCGTTCACTCATTGCATTCTAGATCTGACAAACAAATGGGACATTGGTATAACACGTAGGAGGAGTTTTCAGAACACGGAAGATACTCAATCGCTGGATTATATCGTGAGCCGACTCCATGATTGTGAACACAACCACCCAGACTGTGCTCAGCAAACAGGAGTTTTCCTTCCGACTCGGCTTCTAGATATCAACATTCCAGGCAGACCGGATACGATCCAGCTCCAAGAAAAATCGGAGATACAGCAGAGTAGTCGTTATGTTGCACTAAGTCACTGCTGGGGCCTTCCAGAAAGATTACCGACAACGACCACAACTACCAATCAAAAGAGCACATGGAAGGAATTACCATCCAAGAACTCCCAAAAACTTTCAGAGATGCTGTAAAAATTGCTCGGGCCTTGGGAATTGGTTATATTTGGATCGATTCTCTCTGTATCATCCAAGATAGTGTGACCGACTGGTCGCGCGAGTCCAACACCATGGCAGATATATACAGCCACGCCACGATCACCATCGCCGCTTCACGCGCAGCCGATAGCCACAACGGGTTCCTCGGACACATGAATGATCAGACCAATTACACAGTACACGATACCAATGCGTACTTTGACGTAATATCCCCGGCGGGATCACCTGGGACCTCGAGCAGCCGGACGATTTCGCTGCAGCGGAGTGGTCCTCACCGATACATGACCCAGGGCTCGATCCGTGCCTCCGAAGGATACGCACCTCTGCGATACCGTGCCTGGGCGCTGCAAGAAACAAGATCCTGAGCCGCCGCGCCGTGTTCTACGACGCGCACCAGCTACTATGGGAGTGCTACACGGGCAAGTATATCGAGGGCTGGAACGTCGACGTGAGCCGTCTCAGTTCCACCAACAGCGAATACCTCTCCCCGATGGAAAAGACGTTCGCGGACCAGCACTCGGCGCGTGGTGAGCTGCTGGGCCACGTACACTCCGTATACATGCAGTGGTACAGGGTCGTCCCCGAATTCCGCCGCCGGAAACTCACCTACAACACTGATGCTCTGCCTGCCATGCTGGGCCTGGCTCGACGATATGCATTCGAGACGGGAGATACCTATCTAGCTGGCCTGTGGCGGAACGACGTATTCAGAGGTCTCTCCTGGGGGTTTGAAAAATACTACTGGTCTAACGTCTACATCCAAACGCACAAGGATCCTTCCAACCCAACATCTTCGTTGGCCGAGTATATCGCACCGTCTTGGAGCTGGGCATCCATCCCTCCCGAGACGAGCATTCTCGGCGGGCCCTTCTTCTTCGGGACCACGCCGGTATGGGAGAACGCGGACGCCTTCCTGACCGGTTCTCTGATCCAAAGAGTGGCCGACGCCGACATCGTGCCCAAGTTTACCGATACGATGGGCCAGCTCCTGTCGGCAAAATTGACTCTCGAAGGGGCGTGTAGAGACGTAACTGTGTCGCTCTGCTCTGGCTATCATCCTTATGGCAATGAGCCCAAATCCATGATCTTTGACTTGGAAGGGATCATGCCGAAGCACCTTCATCAATTCGTCTACCCTTCCATCGATGATCCAGAGCGCTTGAGAGAACGAATTAGAGACTTAGGGACAGAGCTGACTCTCGTATGCTTCCTCCTAGGACGTTCTGATCATTACTACTTGCATGGTTTGTTGCTTGTTCAAGCTAAGATAGAGAACGGTACTCAACTGTATGAGCGCTGTGGCGTCTTGAATATCAATACCCGTGCAGAACGTATATTCTACGATGGATGGGAACAGAGGACTGTTACTATCATCTAGCCTTCTTGTATCCTGATCGTTGTTATTATTGCTATCTTGATATGAATGAGAGGGGAAAAAAAGAAATGCGAAGCTGATCAGCCTAGCAGCAATAGAAGGACTCTGGCGACTTTTATTCAAGGAACCGCGAGGTAGCTGCTTTTTAACAGTCTCAAAAGCTTCTTCTTAGCTTGTTAGGTTCAGCGAGTGGTAGACTCGATCCTCGAATGCTGCTCCTTCATCTCAAAAGTCACACACGCAGTAACTCGTTGGATATCCTGGAGTAGGCTTGACTTGGCCAGCTGGACCATTACTGGGGTATCCTTTGTTCCGGAACTATCATATAACCTACTCGACGAGTACATTCCATATACATTTATATGGAGAGTTACTTCCTTAACTCAGATGCTTTGGGTAGCTAGTCACTTGGCATGCAGTGGGCTCTTTAGTTTTATACGGACTAAGGACTTTCATATACCAACAAAGGTCAAGCGCGGGTGCTGACTGTGCTGATAAGCCACTACCGTACGAGCCGTCAGCGGATCCTAACCTGAGAGGGTGATTCCTCTTTAGCCTCAAGGATCTTCGAGGAGGGGTTGCAGCAACTGGGGAAGAGCGGTAAGGTTGCAGAAGGTGGGGCTTTTTTACCAAACAAGGTCGCAGGGGAGGCTTCAATCAATATTATTATATCTTGTACGTCAAAGACGAAAATCATTGCCTCCAATGTGCACCACTTGGTTCTCAAAATATCTATGCCGCCGCCAGATAGCTTAAAATCCTCAGGGATTTTTGCGATTGAGGGTATCTTCTGGGCACACCAATATTCATAGCTTCCCTATCGATTTCTCATTGGCGAAATAGTACTTCACATACAATTGCTACCTGGAAGCCAACTACGTCAATCTTGTTGGGTTTGAAAAGGAATATACATCAATTATCATGGCATTTATTAGGTCTTTCTTTGTACAGCTCACTTGCATCTTCTCTTTTGTCTCAGTTACGATCGCTACTATTCGAGCACCTCGCATCATCTATAAAGATGTGGCTATTCTTGGTGGAGGAGCATCGGGCTCACATGCTGCTGTGAGACTCCGAGAGGATTTCAACAAGAGCATCATCATAATCGAGAAGCAGGATAAGTTAATCTAGTATGTATATCGTCAGCTATATTTCCTTCCCAATTCTCGGTCTGCTTGAATCCAGAGATAACAATCTCTATAGGGCGGTCATGTCGAGACTTATATGGACCCAGTCTCGGGAAAGCCGTATGACTACGGCGTCAACAGCTACACTGAATACAACGGTGCAAAGGACTTTTTCGCCCGGTTCAACATCTCACTCGTTCCTAATGCGTCCGCCAAGTTAGAATACCTCAAACATCGACTTTGCTACTAGGGAAGGTACTGGCGGGATATCAGAGCCCGGCTTCCGCAGATGTGACTGCAGCACTTACGAGGTATCTCAACGTTACGGCCAAGTACGAAGACATGATCCTTCCATCGTTCGCTAACTTCCCCACGGAGGTTCCCGACGAGCTGCTCGCCAAGTTCTCTGACATTATGACTCTATATTGCTACTCATTTCAAACAGTAGCCAAAACCAAACTTTCTCCTGTCAAACACGAAACATATTTTGAACACTGTCGAATCATTGGTATTGCATTGGCCATTGCCCTTCCAACGATTTGCTGGATCAGAACCTCAGGAATACTATCAAGGAGTTAGTCTAAGTTGGGATTTTGGGAGTACGAGCGTGGAGTGCCAGCTACTTCAATAATAGGCGGACACATGGGACAGTGCCACGCCGTTTAGAAGACCCAAATGTGACTTGTCCGCCGGTTTGGTCATTGGCAGCTGCGATCTTAGGGCAGTATGTTCCATTAGCTTTTGCCTTATCGCATTCCTTTATGCTATACTCCTCATTGATGTGTCTGCCATCTGGTTTCCTGCACTTTGTATGATAGAATGAGTGTTTGATATATTCGCACATATTAGATTGGATAGTCAAGCTATTTTGATGCCCACATGAAATGGCCTATTGATAGAGGTATGAGGTATACGGGAAAATCTGCAAATCTCGGAGGCTTGATCAAGATCAGTGCTCCTTTATCATGATCACATGCTACTTGCAAAAATCTTCCTCGTGCAGCTCGGGCGGCCGGTATCATGTGAAAGTTTGCGCCCGCCAGCCTCAGGAGAAGTTTCCTCAGCTTCAGCCACAACCAAGTCTTCATGCCTGAGGCTTTAATTCTACGGTATTCTTTGATCAGGCTAATTTATACTAATGCTCGCTAATTAGTACTAAATCTGATGCTAAAAAATGTGGCGTTTTATGCCCCTTTGCCTCCCCCGGAGTAACTCTCGGACTTCATCATTTCCTTTTTGAGCGTCTTCGAAATTTGGAGTCATATTCTTTTGTTTTAGGACCTTTCCCTAAGTGCTCCGAATTTTAAAGAGACTTTGATAGATGCGTTTAAACAGGGGGGAACAGCCGAAGCGGCGATTAGTGCCATGCTTGGAAAGATCGACAGTATGATCAAATATAGTCCTTTTCTTATTATTAAGGTAGACCTAAAAGGATAAATAACTAAAGAAGGTAACTTTATAACAATAACTTCGTATACTTGCTGAGAAAAAAGTTATGATTGCTAAACTATTGATTTGTCTCGTGACAGGGTGCGTCTCAGCACGCAGGGACGGACGTTAGGGTACTAAATATCTTCCACACACATATCTGGATTTATAGTTAGTTAAATATTGTTCTTTAGTTATTTCTTAAATCAGAATCAATCTTTAATAGAAAATTATCGCAGTCTTGGTTATGTCATCGAGGTTCCCGTCCACGGCATCGATAACCACTTTCGCTGTTCCCCCCTGCTACATCACGACTGTTAGCTTGGATTGAGTTCTCGGGACTTCAAAACGGAAGCTTTTGTAACAAATAGAGGGCAACAGAAGGGATTGCAATATAACAGGTAAGAACACGTGACTGCAATGTCATAGAAACAGTGATGTATTGATATCAAAAGTATGCTTGTCAGTCTAGCAGATAAACTCAAGCTTGCTTTCCTCCTGAAAGCTCTAGCTGTTCCTTATATCCTTCCAGTGGTGCTGTAGCTGTATGCCTGTGGCTGCCGTAGCTGTATGCCTGCTGTAGCTGTACGCCGGTGGCTGCTGTAGCTGTATGCCTGCTGTAGCTGTATGCCTGTGGCTGCTGTAGCTGTACGCCTGTGGCTGCTCAGAGGTGGAGCATGCCGATTGCGGCCCTTGAGCTCCTATCCGTCTATAACCGGCTCTGGCTGTTACAGCTTTATAATAAGAAGATATTTTATTAAGCTTTACAAGCTTTAGAGCACATAAAAACTTAGGTTCCGAGTTTATCCGGAATATAAAGGGCGGAACGCCAAGTGTCTCGCCAAATATTTACAGACTTAGCGTGCCACAATTTCATATTTACAGCCATGCTAATTATTTTTACTTGTAATAGTCCTGAGTTCCGTAAAGTGTGTCGTTATTCTAGAAGCTTCTACAGAAGCCACGTATGCACCTTCGACGCCTCAATCGTTCGTGATGCATCAATATGGATGAATCAGATTCCATTGCCACCGTCCCACCAATGTTACCATGAGGGACCGCGCCAGTGAGGCTCTTGCAGAGAGCCCACTGCCGGAAGAGCCTCGTACGTATGAGGCTCTTTCCAAAAATAAGAACGTCCCTCTTTCTACCCTCCATCATCGCGCACAGGGCCGACGCTCGAAAGAAGAGAAGGCCCAGAGCCAACAATACCTTACCCCTTCGGAAGAGAACGCTCTCGAAAAGTATTTGAAACTACGGTTAATATCTCAAATACCATCAAAAGTGCCGATATTTCTGAAATACCATCTTTTATTTGACCTCTATCTGGCCATACCACCTTTTTAAAACAATGGTATTTCAGATAGAGGCCAAAAAATAATGGTATTTCAGATAGACACCAAAAAAATGATGGTATTTGAGATATTTCTGAAATACTCATTATTTCATGCCAAGACTAACTAACGCACCTGACCCACAAAGCTTTAAATTCAAACAATCCCACGTATTTTTAACTTTTGTACATTTTGATTATTTGTTGTTTCGATCAATATGACTCTTCAAATAGGCTTTACTTTTCCTAATATATCTTCAGCAAAAGAAGCTATTAAATTCTACGTTTCAAGCGCTTCCGAATCATGGAAAACAGCCTATTCAGATAAAACGCGCTTCGATATTGTATGCTGTACGCTTCGATCTTGCAAGTTCCGAATTAGAGCTAGTGATTCTAAAAGAAAGGTGTTCATATAACTCACTTAAAGCCTCATACTTGCTCTCCTGCAAGTCATTTCGAGCATCGAATATGAATAGTTTAGGGTATATGATACCTCACTATCGTGCTGCGGTTGTTGATAATCCTAAAATCACTCCAAAGCAAATCCAGTCAATTGAGCGCCTTCAGTACTATAACAAGATTCCTTATCTTCAGGCTTACCGCGTAAAACAAGCTATTCTCGAAGAAATGTATGGTGACGAAACTCAATCGTTTGCTTTGCTTCCGGCGTATATCGAAAAGTTCAAAGCTGTAGATTCAAATAATTACGCTGTTTTGGAAACTCAAGCAAATGGTGTATTTCAAGCGGCGTTTTTGCTCCAGCTCCTTGTCGATCGGCTACAAAGCGCCTTCGCCAGTTTTATGCTATCGACGGTACTCATACAAAGTCTCGGTATCGTATGATATTATTGATTTGCTGTGGAATCGATGCAAACGACAAGGTAACGCCTTTAGCCTGGGCATTAGTACCTATTGAAGAATATCACTGGTGGAGCTGGTTTTACGTTACTTGAAGCTTGCTTTCCCTGTTACTTTGCTGGCGCAGCATACTTTTATTTCTGATCGTGAGAAAGGAATGGCAAAAGCAGTCGAAGAAGAGTATCCTCAAGCAATTCATCTTTACTGTTGTCAGCATATTGCAGACAATTTACAGCAAAGATATGGCAATAAAGTACGGCCTTTGTTTTGGAAAGCGTGTAGAGCTAAAACGCCGCAATTGTACGAAAATGAAATGGCGAAATTGAAAGAAGTTAGTACTGACGCTTTTGATTATCTTTGCAATATCGACAACAAGCTGTGGACTAGAGCTTACTCACAATATCCTCGATTTGGCCATGATACTTCTAATATTGTTGAATCCTTAAATTCTAGCTGGGACGACTATCGGCGTATGCCTTTTCTTCAAATGCTAGATGGTATATACCTTTCAGTGACTAAAATATGGTTCGAAAGGCGATCAACAACTAGCAAATCCGATCAACTCGCTGACGTGCCTATGGCTAAATTTGGAAGTCGTTTTCAAGCTTCTCGTCGATATCGAGTATACTCTACAAATGAGAATATTGCTCAAGTTGAAGATCCTGATACGGGTCGAAAATGGGTAGTTATTTTAGATCAAAAGTCGTGCGACTGTCAAGACTTCTGGGAGTATCAATCGCCTTGTTCTCACGCTATTGCAGCTGCAAGAGTGCTGCAAATCGACTCAATTCAATACTTTGAAGATTTGTATACTACAAGAGAATACAAAAGACTTACCGCCATATATTACTGCCAGTATCGATCGAAAACCTTTCTTCTGATAATTCAATCAAGCCACCTGTTTTACGCAAAGGAGCAGGTCGGCCACGAACTAGACGTATACGCAAAGGCAACTGGAACAAAAAGCAAACGCGTTGCAGTAATTGCTTCGATTGGGGTCATAATCGACGTAGTTGTACAAGTCAGCCAGTTTCAAATGGACGTCGACAACGAGCTTTTGATTGGCTTCAAGAAGTCGACAACGAGGAAGTCGACAACGAGGAAGTCGACGACGAAGAAGAACAATTGGAGCTGGATGATGAAGAACAAGAAGAAGAGGCACAACGCCTTGATCAAGAATTGGGCATACAAGTAATGGAAAAAGTAGATGTAATTGTTGAACTAGGGGAACCTTGTGATAGCGACAGCGACGATAACTGTTAGTAGCCATTTGTATGTAGTTATGATCATGTGACTAGCACCTGAAACTGCAAAAGCGTACGGAGTTCATAAATTGCAATAGAAATTGAAATAAAATAAAGTCAAATACAAAGACTTACACTACTGTAACAACTTAAAACAAACAAAAATCTCGATTCGTGGATTTTAAGAAAAATAAATAAAAGTGTAAACGCTGTCAATTGTTATACAGGTGTAACAGCCAGAGCCGGTTAGAGACAGTGTAACAAATAGAGGGCAACAGGAGGGATTGCAATATAACAGGTAAGAACACGTGACTGCAATAGAAATAGTGATGTATTGATATCAAAAGTATGCTTGTCCGTCTAACAGATAAACTCAAGCTTGCTTTCCTCCTGAAAGCTCTAGCTGTTCCTTATATCCTTTCAACTGTGCTGTAGCTGTCAGCCTGTAGCTGCTGTAGCTGTGTGCCTGCTGTAGCTGTCAGCCTGTGGCTGCTGTAGCTGAGCCTGTAGCTGCTGTAGCTGTATGGCTGCTAGCTGTATGCCTGTGGCGGCTGTAGCTGCATGCTGGTAGCTGCTGTAGCTGTATGCCTTATAGCTGCTGTAGTTGTATGCCTGTGGCTGCTGTAGCTGTATGCCTGTGGCTGCTGTAGCTGCATGCTGGTGGCTGCTGTAGCTGTACGCCTGTGGCTGTTCAGAGGTGGAGCATGCCGGCCTTGAGCTCCTATCCGTCTCTAACCGGCTCTGGCTGTTACAGACGATA
>CAKJVC010000003.1:0-471931 GCA_918026815.1 Chalara sp. BL73 | reverse complement strand
AGGATTATCAGTGCGATAGCTGTGATTCAACACATCCATTACATAAGGACTTATCAGACATTAAGGCGGAAGGCACAGAGTTGTGGAAGGAGAGACGGAGGATATATAACTTGTGTGGACAGACTCCCAACTTCAGAGTCTTCCCACTTACTGCCAAATGTCATAACTACGAAACCCTGGCAGAAGTGGATTATGATATTCAAAAGTAATGGCATTTTCACCAAAAACATGATAAAAACTAACTATACGTAGATACTGGCACCAACGATACGATATGTTCTCATTCTATGACGACGGCATCCAAATGACCGACGACGCTTGGTTTGAAGTCACGCCTGAAGCTGTTGCAAAGTTAGCCATACTGATCCTGTTTGTTCCAAATGTTTGCTAAAGTATATCAGTCAAGTGGCTTCCGATCTTGCTTCGAAAGTGTCTCTATCCAAAACAGTGATTATTGATCTCTTCGGCGGTGTTGGAGGCAACACAATCGCATTTGCTCTCTCAGGCCGCTGGGAGCAAGTCATATCGATCGAGAAAGATGCATCCACCATAGCTTGCGCTCAACACAACGCAGCTATCTATGGCGTTGCCAATAAAATAAAGTGGATTCATGGTGATTGCTTCGAATATATAGAAGGAAACCCCTCATCTATCGATCGCTCCAAGACTATTATCTTTGCATCACCACCATGGGGAGGACCTGGTTACATGTCAGAGGAAGTTTTCAATTTGAACACTATGCAACCTTATTCCCTTAATAAGTATTCAGAGCTCTGCAAGGGAATG
This sequence comes from Chalara sp. BL73, assembly GCA_918026815.1. Taxonomy (NCBI): domain Eukaryota; kingdom Fungi; phylum Ascomycota; class Leotiomycetes; order Helotiales; genus Chalara; species Chalara sp. BL73. Next base: position 471,145 of record CAKJVC010000003.1, on the reverse strand, counting down.
GATTCTGCACACTACCTACCAAGAACTAGTAACCTAAATCAGATTGCGAGGCTAGTGCCGGATGGAGAAAAGATAGATGTCAGACATTATTGTGCTTGGGGAGCAAGCAAAGCCCTGGTAGCATATATGGTGGGATTGGACTCATGAGATCTGGCGAACGCTATTCATGATATACCACCCACATTAGAGCGATTGAACACATTATTTATAGCCCGGGCAATCCTCAATCCTCATGCTAAATAGGAATTTATGGTGCTGGAGCTTATCTCGCGGTAGACCTATAGAAAGAGTTTTTAGAACTGCAGCACGATGACTAAGCCTCTTGAACATGAATGAAAACCATTGTTGTTTTTGTTCAGAGAGCAGTGGAAAGACTAGAGCAATCACCGCCATTGCCTTCTCAAAAAAATGAATCCAGTCCCAATCCGAACTGTCAGACACAACAGCCGGTATCTACCCAGGCTCCAAAAACAATTAAATTAGGATCCCAGCGAGAGGTTCAAGAAGAGGTATATTATACCTGGAGTAAGATATTAACTGTGAAGATTTATACCAGGGTCAGGTATACTCTGTTCAACTTTCAATGCAAGTCTACCAGATCCCATCATACAATAGTTTAAAAATGCAGATTCAGTAAAGACCTATGCTTCCTTAAACTTCCAGCCTGCAGCTTATGCCAGTGTGGCTACTATGAACACAATATTTTTCAGTAGTAGTAGTAGTAGTAGTAGGACTTGACTTGAACGCAGATTGGAGTTAGTACAATTTTTAACAATTGGTACTCCATCGCCAAGGTGACTTTTGTGAATACTTAAATCAAACCGAACCACTGGCTTATGCGAAATAGCGAAATAGAAGAATTGGGTTCATGAGCAATCCCTAGTTAATTTTTGGCTAGTCTTGAGCGTATGTTATAAGCTAGTCTGCTAACCTGCTCACAAATAGCCCAATCGTCACCTTTAAGCCCAATATAGACCGATCACTTTCAAGAGCGAACTTGTGCGTCAATAGACATGAATACTTTGTAGACCAATCCTCATCACCACCATCTATCACACCGTCGCCATCGCCTCTGCCAATGCTCCTATTGAAATGAAGAGACTTTGTAGGCTTTTCAAAATAGAGAAGAAAGAAGGAGTTTTACCAGCAATCCCTTCAACATCTGGCCGTTTTGCCATCGAATCCGACTCAGAAGACGGCAAGGAGACGGAGGTATGTAGTTACTTCATATGTCTCATTGAATCCAATACATCGAGAATCGCATGGATACAGAGAAGCATAGACTAGAGTGTGACCTTTTCGGGGAGGTATCCTCTAGTTTTAATACACAAGGCCTTCTTGGACACTCAATGTATGAAAAGACAGCTTGATTAGACGGAGTATGAGATAGAAGTCCACTGGAAACAAGCCATCTGCTCGATGGGAAGAACGCATTAATGATGGATTGTGCTGACTGAAACATAGAACAAGGGAGATCAGGAGCAGGAGCAGGAGCAGGAGCAGGAGCGAGCACCAGCACCAATACCGACTCCTCCCGTGAGGAAAGTAGTCCCTCAAGTAAGTTTCCGAATAAGAAATCCCAGCGAAGAAACGCACAGCGATATGACACACCAGGAGTGGTGACGTTTTACCTGACGCTAATAAAGGCCTAGGCAAACACACAACTGAACGTATCGGTACGTCTTCCTTTGACTCTACTACTGTTATCCTAAGATCCCGGTTCGAATGCACCATGACTGGCAATACATTAAATGATGTGTCCGTGCTGATAGGGAAAAGCCTATTTTACGACGGCAACAGTCAGGCAGATATCCACGGATCGAGCGACCACATCCTCAGTACTTTGTAAGTAATTAGAAACTGCATTCGTCCCTTGTCCCTAGCCTACTGTGGTTTCTCTCGACACTTGGTAGTTGTAACCTTGTTGACTTAACATAAAAGTTGGCGCCTAAGGCTGCAGATTATCCGTCTCAGGCTTCAAGATCCCGTGCAGACCAGCTGCGCACGGATCTTAGTCTCACCTCCAACAGTTGGCTCCCTCCTTGCCTAGGCGAATTCTCAGCCGTGACTGGATCTTTCTATCCGTGTGAAGGAGATTACCCCCTACACAAACATCGAATTGTTCCAGGTATAGAGCATCGCTCTTCTTGTGAGCAGCAAACTCCCGCTCAGTCAAGGCCAGATACCTTTTCAGGACCATCTCCCTCTCCACAGGAAAGAGGGGTGTTCCTAGGCTTGTAGTTATGGAAAGGCTGCTGGTACGACAATCGGAGTTCACCTCCATCAAAACAAAAGCTGTTGAAGATGCCAAAAAGATGCAAACCACAGTTCTAGAGATCTGTAGGAAGGCAGGCAAGGACCCTCCCAAATATGTTCTCAAGGAACTCATCGGCAAGGGAAGCTTCGGTCGAGTCTATAAAGGGTAGGCTGATCTTGCCTTCATCACGTGCTATATCACTAACCTTGTGAACTCAGGCGAGATATGGCAACTGGAGATACTGTTGCGGTCAAGATTATCGACATCGATGAGAGCGATACCATCAATCCTCGCCAGGCCAACTCCTATAGTGAATTTCTCAAAGAGGTCAATGCGTTGAAGCTTCTGAGCGAGAGCCGAGCGAGAAATATCAACCATGTTATTGAGGCTCTCCCCGTTGGGCAAGCAATGTGGATGATAACGGAATACTGTGGCGGGGAAGCATTGCAACCCTTGTAAACCCTTACTCCTCTCGTGGCCCATTAATGACTTCCTCGTGCTAACGATAGCATAGATGAAACCTACTGCTCCTGGTGGCCTGCAAGAGAAATGGATTATCCCCATACTCCGTGAAGTGGCTGAAGCCCTCAAGTGGGTACACCAAGCCGGCATCATCCATAGAGATATCAAATGTAAGTTTGTTTGTTCCGTCTTTGTCCATGTAGCTGATAGCACTGAAGGTGCGAATGTTCTTATTACTGAAAAGGGCGATGTGCAACTTTGCGACTTTGGTGTGGCTGGCATTATTGAAACTAAAATTGACAAGAGATCAACTGTTGTCGGTACACCGCACTGGATGGCTCCCGAATTGTTCACCAATACCCCTAGCTATGGCAAAGAAATTGACATCTGGGCCTTTGGGTCGATGGTTTTGAGATCGCGACGGGACTACCGCCAAACGTAGCAAAGGGCATCATTTCATATGATGCTTTGAAATCCAATCTGAAGAATCACGTTCCAAGACTCGAAGGTGGAAACTATTCCGGCAATCTGAGAAATCTTGTGGCATTCTGTTTGGAGGAACAACCAAGCGCACGACCAACCATTGAAGACGTTCAGCAACATCCATACATCTATAGAAGCAGCGAGCAGTACCCAACTGAGTCTCTGGTTCATCTTGTCCGAGCCTTTTCGGTATGGGAGGATCGTGGCGGAAGTCGAAAGTCACTTTTCATGGCTGGTGGTGCTCAAGGCCCGTCGTCTGACAACTCATTCCCTCAACCTGACGATGAATGGAATTTCAGCACGACCGCGAAGTTTGATCAAGGATTTTCAAAAGAAGGCTCTGTACAAGAATTGTATGAAGCTTATGGTTCTGCTGTGGAGTTGAGCAACGGGTATTCACAAGAGTTACCTCGTCAGTCAAAGCCTCAGGTTCAAAAGTCATCTCGGCGCAGACCTCCTCCTGAAGCCTTGTCGCGCCTACCCACCCAACCGCTTGAGAAAATCTTCGACCCAAACACCTTATCTAACTATGAAGACAACAGCCGCAATCAGTATGGAGGCAGAAATATGGCTCAGTCATCTACCTCTGATCTGCCTTTGAGGGACGATTCGACTCAAACCTCAATCAAGGACACTATGATCGACCTCGGTGGCCACGATTCCGACACCGGTCTTTCAAGTTTCCATAATATGGATACCATCAGAGCTGGCGATCATGTTCAACAAACTAGCAATATTGGAAACGGCTCAGCATTCCAAGACTTTAGTCGTCCTGCCCACAGCGATCCAGCTGATGCCAAAGACAATCGTCGTACCCAGGATTGGAAATTCCCCAGCATGGCACCCCCTGCATCTGCTGACCCGGAGCTTTCGCGCTTCCCAGGCATATTTGAGTTGCCCCGTCCAGCCGTCACACCTGGATCTGGCGGTCGTCCAAAGCTTACTCACCACACTACCGAACCAGTTCCTCAATTTAGTAATCTTGCAATCTCAACTACAGCTGAGAACGACAGATCGTCCCTCATCAATCTAGACTTAGCTAGTGAACCAGCTGTTCCAGCTGTTGCAGCTGTTACAGTTGTTGCAGAACGTAGCTCTTTAATTGATTTAGACATGGGTGGACTAGATATGGATGGACTAATTGATATGGATGAGGCTTACAACGCAGAAGACTTCGGTCGCCCGTCTACGGCTTCTTCAGCTGTTAGTGATGCTGCGACCTCGGCGTCCAATAATCCCTTTGAACTCGAAAGACATGCATCTCTTTACCAGCCACATCCAACTTCAAACCACCGCGAGCCTTCTATTTATATTAGCAGCGATTTTACGCCACTCCCAGGCATTCAGTCTGACCAACTCCAAGGGGCGAGCTCATCTGCTACCGTTGGCGAGAGTGCTACCTCTGTTGCAGACACTCAATCTGGTAAACTTCATATGCAGGACTACATTGGTATGAAGGCTACCTCTACCTTTAGCGAAGTTCAGTACGACATTTCGGAAATCGACGGCTACAGTTCTACGGCCAACACCTCGGAGGCTGAGAATACGGGCTATAGTACTGGTGATAATGGAGGGACTGACGGAGTCTCTGATAGCGAGCTCTTGACCATGGGCCCACCTCCTCGTCCCAATGGGACTAGCAGCCAACGGCCAGCCGAGCTCGTCTACACAATAGCTGACGGACCACCATTAGTCGCTCCACCATCACAAAGAGTTATGTCTGGAGTTGCTTCGTCTGAGGAGATTAAGGCTGAGATGGAGCGTATGCTTGAGTCTTTTGAAGAGCAATTGGCGTGGCACAACCTCCTTCGTCAGTCACCTCAGGTCCGAGATCAGATTGTCCCCGCTCGCAAGAAGAAAATTAAGAAGAAGAGTAGCAACCAAGCCGGTCAGACTGATATCAAGGACCCAAAGGAAAAGGATGACGGCGGCAGTGCCACGAAGATATCTGCTACCGCTGCTTAGGCGCAGCAACTTATCATATCAAGGATTGGGGAGATATTTGTGATGGTCGATGATGTGGCCCCGAAAGTATAGTCACTTTCCGGTCTATTTTCTGCGCTGCATTTCTTTAATTTTCTTTCTGTACAATACGCATCGTATTTGCACGACGCAAAGGATACCCGTACATTTTTTTTACTGGCGATGGCATATGACATAGCGATGGCGCATGGAAGGAATCTGGGCTCCTTGTACTATACTATGGGGAAGGCGATTGGGCATATTTTGCTTGCTATTGGGATCATTAGATAGCCAAAGGCCAGGAGCATCACTTCTGTAGCTCGCACGTTAAGTCAATACTTGCTCTCATTCAGCTCGTCACCTCCATTCATCCTTGATGTCCTGGCCCCTAGTAAAAGTAGACATAATGGCTTTGCGGATTTATAAAGTAAGATCAGGACTTGCTAGTCTTGATGTTCAGCAGATTACCCCAGTACACATGTCAATCATGCTATGGTGTAGGAAGTGAATCAGCCCTATCTGGCGCAAATAACAAGCCTTTCTTACTTATCTTTCTGGATGCTGGGTTTTAATCAATGCTTGCCAAACACGGCCTTCTTTCGTCGAGAATAAATCTTGAATAACTGGCGACTCTTATAATTTCTCTACTGATCAAGCCTATGCCATTTCAATTCTGGAAACTAGCCAGATCACCTAGCAACAAAGCCTGATACTTCTCAACCACCTCCCTCAACCTGAGCAAACAACCAGCAGCCAGCATCCGCACCCGATCATCCTCCTCGCTCCCCCCAGAAACCCGTCCAAACACTGCCTCAACCCATTCCTGCGTCTCCAGCATCTGTCGTCCATGCGCATCGACCAACCTCCGCTTATCTTCATTAATCTCCAGTATTGTTAAGAATCCAAATAGCAACGCTTCCACAACAGTGATATCGCCTATACTTTGCGACCTGAGGCTGAGTAAAAGGTCCCAGAACTCGGAGGTCATTTGTGGGAGCGAGAGGGTGGAGGGACCAGAGGCGTGGATGAGTAAAGACAGCGTTTTGATGAAGAGGGCGAGGAGGTAAGGCTCGTATGCGATGTTGGAGCGCGAAGCGCCGTAGGCTTTGAGGTGGATGAAGAAGCGGCCGCTTAGAGGAAAGAAGAAACCGTCTGCTACTACTTTTGCGAGGGCGTTTGCGATGGGCTTTTTGCGCTTCTTCTCGACTGCCATACGAGAGGAGAAGGTGCGGACTTTGAGGATAGATGGCCCGGTGAGTTTATCAGCTAGCGAGGCAGCCATGGGGGCAATCATGGTGTTTGTGAGCGTGGCAGAGAGGTTGTCGATTGCGGTTGTAGTTGGTGTTTGCATTGGAGCATAGAGTTTGTGCATGCTTTCTGGAAGTGTTTTTGATGGAAATGCCGAGGCGACTCCTAGCCTCTCGTCTTCAGCTCCGAATCCACCTAGTTCTCGAGCTCCTAGACCGAGTGTGATGAGGATAGATGCTCGCTGTGAGATAGAGTAGTCGCCGTCGAAGAAGGTTTTGGAGTACCATTGTCCCATCTTTAAGGGTTGCGCTATGAGCAAGGCGATCATCCCTTGTGAGCGCAGCTCTACAAAATTTTCAAGTTCGTATTTGTCTTGCAAGCCGACAAGAATGCTTGCCAATTCTTCAGCATGAGAGCTGACTTCCGTACCAAAATTTGCCTTTCTCCGGATAAGTGCCGCGGCGGTCTGTAGTCCCAGCTTTTGTTTATCATAGTTCTCTGTGTCTCTGAGGTATTTTATCAAATCTCGAATATACACCGGAGCCGTAGGCTTGTTCCGAGTGATGATGGTAGGGTCTTCATCTGAATCTTCAGCATCAGAGTCGGGTTTTGCATATGAAGGCAGGTCTTCATTATCCGATTCTTCTTCACTATCATCCTCGATTTCTTCAATGGCAACAATCTTCGATGTACCTTGTAGAATATCAGGCTTTCGTATAGGAGGCCTCCTACGTGGCCGCACTGGATGGACAATCTTGACAGTGGTTGGTGATTTGAGCCCATTGAAGGAGCCGACAGTGTCAGATACCTCTACCAGGCTTTTGTACCATCTAGCCTCTGAGGTGCTCGTCTCTTCCATATTAAAGTCCATTTTCTTATCACTTGTATCAGTAAGACTGGACAATGCCTCCCCAATGATCATTCCCAGAAATCGAGCCCGTGGCGATGACGCAGCCAGCCTGTTTGAGACCAAGTTCAGATGAGCACCAGATCTCACCATTTTGAGGAGATGCAATGGAGCTTTCCGACGCACATATCCGGCTGATAGAAGAAGAACTTGAGCATGGACTGGAAACTTACTTAGCATAAGTAGAATCTGGGGTATGTGGCAATACCATACCTTCTTGTTGCAATATAGGAGTATGTCTAATGTACAATTGATCTCCAAATTGCTGCAAACTCTTGTCTAGAACACTTTCGATATCCATTCTATTATCCGACAAAGCTGCAATAGCTGCCCGCCTAATTGCAATTCCTTCTCCTAAGCCAGCACCTGAAGAAGCTGTTAACCAGCTTATCAGCTGGCTCTTCCTCAATTCCTGGTTTCCGAGAATCAAATACATTAGTCCTGCAGAAGCAGAAACAACCTCGGCATCTGTTTTCCACCAATCTGAATCATCCCCAGAAGTTACTATTGACGGCAAGTATTCTTTGGAGACGATATCGAGAGTTGCAAAAATAAAAGTCTTCTGATCAAAGCCAGGGAGTTCGGATATGACTTTCTCCAACCTTGTCGACCAGCCAGTCTTTTGTAACAATAATGTGGTAATGAGCTCCTTGATTATGGTTCCTACTGACCATTAGAAGTCGGCCTGCATCCAGTATCTATAGATCCATACCTGTGTTTCCAAGACGAAAGGATTTACTCAATAATGCCGCACATGATTTCCAGCCTTGTTCATCATCTTGATCTAACACTCGCACCCAATATGAGATATTACTGGCGAGCCATTTGATATATCGGCTCCCATTTGATATCCAAAGTTTATTGGAGGAGACTGTCTTATTGAGATCATTTACAATATCCTCGGCCTCTGCACATACTCCCAATATGTGGCCACCGCCAGTAAGGCCAACGAACTCGTTCCACAAAGCTTTTTGCCTTGAGACATCGTCCGAGGTATTCCATATTCTATCTGAGATCACAGACACTGCTTTGTGTCCTTCCAAAACCTGAGAAATAACTTGCAATAGCGAAGTCAAGGTATCCTGAACATTAGATGACTCAATGCTCCTTTTCTCCTGAAATCTTTGGATATATTGTTTAAGACTTAATAACAGGGCTTTTAAGCCAGTAACGCTTCTCAAACAAGATAAGAGAAGATCTACGTCGGGGGAGCATTGTAATGCAGCTCCTCCTTGTGTCTGTTTGCTATCCTGAGTTTGCAAAACATTCCAATAGGTTGGAACAATCTCTGAAACAATAACATGTACCAGTTGAGCTGCAATAGGGCTTGGAGATATGACAGAGAATCCAGAGCTATCGTCAGCTAGATAGTGAAGAATGGAAACGAGACACTCATAATCGGGCTCATTACGAAGCAGTTCAAGAGCTTCTGCGGGATTTGTAGCCTTCGAATATGGCTGTTGAGAAGGATATACGGGATCTTGTGGAACTTTGACAAGAAATTCATTGGTTTGCTGGCCGGGACTTTTGTATGAAGTGCTCACAGATGTGAGAAGTCCTTCCATGATGATATCCTCAAGGCAGCACTGGAGGGCTCCCTAAGGTAAAAGAATCAATAAATCTCATTGCCAGAGGATAGAAATAACCTATTTTGGCGTCTTAAAACTAGATGGACTTCTCGGAACATTGAACTATTTTAACAATTCAACAAGTTATATTGATCGAATGAAGATTGTAACGGCGAGAGAAAGCGAGGCAAGGCTGAGAAATGGCAGCGAGGCGGCGCCTAACGCGCTTATGATAACGCGCTTATGCAAGGCGATAAGAAACTTCGTTCGTTTGCCTTGTCGATCTCACCAGCCTGATGGTCGTCCCTTCTTCCTCTTCTCTTGAGCTCTCTCTTTGAATTCTGGAAAACCACCAGAATGTCGCAACCAGTCATGATACAACAAGAGGCTTCTTCTTTACCTCTACAAAAGTCAAGATGGTAGGCTAACTTCCTCCCACAATGACCGCACGCTAATGGATTGCTGCAGGGCCTATCTTGACAACATTCGCAAATCGCGTGGGCCATTTACGGATCCTGATTATGATACTAGCGACGAGGCTATTAGTGTGCTTGATACAATGAAGATTCTGTTCGCTGAACCTATCTCACTAAAGCTACATCTCTTACTAATACTAAAACAGAGTCATGTTAGTCCGTCCAACCTTAATATTTAGCTGGGGGATATATGGATTTCTAATTGTATTATAGAGGCGCTGGAGGTCTTGGTTGTGAAATCTTGAAGAATTTAGCACTTTCTGGATTCAAGCACATCCACGTTATAGATATGGGTAATACTACAACAGGCTCTTGATTGTATCCAGACTGCTAACTACATTAGATACTATTGATGTTTCAAATCTGAATCGTCAATTCCTATTTCGGCAGAGCGACGTTGGGAAATCCAAGGCGGAGGTTGCTGCTAAGTTCGTCATGAAGCGAGTCAAAGGTGTCACGATAACACCGCACAACTGCAAGATCCAAGACAAAGACGACGAATTTTACTTGCAGTTCACTATTGTCGTATGCGGACTAGACAGTATAGAGGCTCGTCGATGGATCAATTCTACTCTAGTCAACCTGTTTGATGAAGGCAATCAGGAGAGCCTCAAGCCCTTGATCGATGGTGGTACCGAAGGTAGGTCCTTATTCAGAAGTCAATTGAGCGAGTATAGCTAAGAAAGGATATAGGATTCAAAGGACAGTCCCGAGTTGTGTTTCCCACTATATCCTCCTGCCTAGAATGCCAGCTTGACATGCATGCCCCAAGAGCGGCTGTGCCCCTCTGCACATTAGCTACGATCCCGCGACAACCAGAACACTGCATCGAATGGGCACATATAATTGCGTGGGAATCTGAGAGGCCTTTTCCAAAGCTAGACAATGACGATCCCGAGCATATTACCTGGCTGTACCAGAAAGCGTTAGCTCGGGCCAACGAATTCAAGATCCAAGGAGTTACTTACTCTCTTACTCAAGGTGTAGTGAAGAACATAATTCCAGCAATAGCTTCCACCAATGCTGTGATTGCTGCTAGCTGTTGCAATGAGGCATTCAAGCTTGCCACAACGTGTAACCCTAACCTTGGCTTTGAGGAGAACTACATGATGTATAGTGGTAATGACAGTATATACACCTACACATTCAAGCATGAGAAGAAAGACGACTGCCCCGTTTGTGGAAATCTTGCGCGAAATCTAGAGGTCGACCCCAATTCAACCTTGCAAGAGTTCTTGGAGTCGTTGGCTGAGAGACCAGAAGCACAACTCAAAAAGCCATCAGTTAGATCTGGAGCAGGAAAGACCCTATATTTCTCGAGTCCGGCTAGTCTCGAGGCACAGACACGTCATAACCTGGTCAAGGAGATTGGCGCGCTGTTGGAGAATGGAGAGGAGATAGGCGTTACAGATCCATCACTGGGAACAGTCAGCTTCAAATTCAAGCTTAGGTTTTCCAAAGAGTTCACGCCACAATAAGCGCATCGTGTTCAAGCGAGCATTGATAGGAGTATATAACATCCAGCTTGCAAACTTAGCAGGAGCACTGGGGGGCTGGGCAACATCAAGAAACGTTGCGGAGGCAGCAAATAGATATGGCAACAAAATCGGTTGTCACATATTATTCTATGATTTGCAAGGGTCTCCTTATGTCTACCTGTCGTAAAAGTCATTTGCTATCCAGCGCCTCCCCCAGAACTCCAGCAATGCTTGATTTTTTGTACATTCAATTACTTCTCCCGAATAGTCGACATCATCGCTCGTAAGTTCGTAGCCTTAGCTTTTAGATGCGCAACCGACTCGAGGAACAGCTCATCACTCTTCCACTGACCCACACTCTCGACAGAGAATATGAAGTGATCCCGAACTCTGCCCAGCCTAACCTTCTCAGCGCCTTTTTTGTTGAATTCGTCATGCCTTAAGCACTCTCTGCTGACTGTGTCTTTCATAGGATCCAAGACCACAGCTTTCATTTTTCCTTCATGACCTTCATATCCACTACCTGCCTGTAAAACCTCCTTCTCTGTGACCGGCTCAAGCCCAATTACACCCTTAGGAAAGCACTTGCAGAACTTCTCTGCATCCTTGCCAATAATTGGTCTTAAGATATCGATCGTGGGTAATAGACGATATGAAGCAGTTGCTACAGGAGAAAACTTTGCATGATCGCTTCCAATTCCCTTAATCGCATGCATCTGGATATCAATGACCTGACCTGGACGGAGTTTTGCAATCAAGATATCTGGATTTGTAGGGGCAATTGCATCTTCACCGCTGAAGTATTGTTCTTGACGTCCAAAAGGCTGGAACTTGATATCCTTGGCGTAAACATGCGTATTATGATACTTCTTTGTAGGATCCTTCTCGCCTTTAGCTGCGTCTGGATTTCGTGTACATTCAACTTTGAGTTCTAAGGCAATGGTATTCCTAAGCAACGCTGTTAGTGTCTTGCTATCGCAAAAGTAAGCCCCATGATAACTTACCAATCCATTCCATTTTCACGCTCTTGTCCCTCCTCTGGCTTTTTATACCATTTCAAGAACTTGAGAAGGCCTTCCCTGCCACCTTTGAAAGGAATAAGACCCAAGCGTGCAGCCAACACTTCATCCTGAATAATGGAAGTATTGTTATTCACATAGACCCATTCTACAGCTAACGATGGGATCTCTGCAATTAGAATTCGGCGGAAGGCGTTTGCGACAGAGGCATCCAAGCCAATAAGGGAGAAAGTTGCATCGTAGTCAGATAATGTGTGGAATTGGACATCAAAGGTAGTGTTGAACTTGTGCTTATAGGAGGGTCAGTTAGCGTGACTCTATGCCTGTATGACACTATGGGCGCATACTTTGTCCCACGAATTGTCCTCGCCAGGGAAATTTCCGGGATAGTCTCTTGAAGATACATCTGTAACGGTCTCCGCATTGACTCCTACTATCTGAACAGCGATGATTAGCCAAGCAAGTAAACTTGCAAAATGTACAGCATACCTTGCGACGGTCTACCTCAGCTTGCGAAGGGGTCTTGTATGTTGCAGGCGCCATGTTTGGTCCTAGCCCTCACGCAACCTGCTTGTAGATCAGAAAAAACCAGATATAGACAAGGACATTGGATGATGGAGGGGTCTGTAGAATGCCGAGACTTTTTATTTTTTATTTTTGAGGCTGCAAAGAGTGCAGGGGTCCTGGCAGAATCTAATCCCCACCACTAAACACACTAGTATAACATAGGCTAGCCTCGCTAGAGCATCTGAGCTTAATCCATCGTTGACGGTATGACCATTTGCCTTTGAAAGATTGGATATTGACCAATTGCTACGATTTGGGGGATTGGCACAATTCACATTGTCTGCTTTTCTTCGTGATGTCTGCGTCAATTGCACGGATTGCAGGCCACAGCGCCAAACGCCTCTGCCTGCGCCCAGCAATATCTAGAGCAAGCCAGCAATCTCGAGCTTTTTCTGCAATTCCATCAAGGAGATATGCTGTTGAGGCGGATTATCGTATGAGCATGTAAAGCTTGATATACGTGCATAGATGCTAATTAGTTACTATAGAACCAACACGTCTGATTCCTACAAACGAGCATTTTAAGCCCTCAAATAATCCTCAAGATCCGCAAAGCCTCAATATCATTACAGACTCAAGTACCGATCCCGAAAGCGTCGAAAACCGGAAGATTCGCCACTATACCGTGAACTTTGGTCCCCAGCATCCTGCTGCCCATGGAGTGTTGCGATTGATTTTGGAACTTAATGGAGAGGAGATTGTTCGCTCAGATCCCCACGTTGGACTATTGCACCGTGGAACAGAGAAATTGATTGAATACAAGACTTACCTGCAGGCGCTCCCATACTTTGACCGATTGGACTACGTGTCTATGATGACCAATGAGCAGTGCTTCTCCTTAGCGGTAGAGAAGCTGCTGAACATTGAGATTCCTGAACGTGCGAAGTGGATTAGAACTATGTTTGGCGAAATCACACGAATTCTAAACCACCTTATGTCTGTGCTATCTCACGCCATGGATGTTGGTGCACTTACTCCCTTCTTGTGGGGCTTTGAGGAACGAGAGAAACTTATGGTAATAATGATTTTGCATTTGTTATGGGGGACTGTGCTAAAAAATGGGCTAGGAATTCTATGAACGTGTATCGGGAGCCCGTCTTCATGCCGCCTATGTTCGACCCGGCGGTGTGCACCAAGATATTCCAGTTGGTCTCCTTGATGATATTTACCAATGGGCAACCCAATTTGGTGATCGGATAGACGAGACCGAAGAACTTTTGACTGATAACAGAATCTGGATCGGGCGGACCAAGGGTATTGGAGTTGTGTCAGCCGAGGAGGCTTTGAATTACTCCTTCTCCGGTGTCATGCTTCGTGGTTCTGGTGTGCCATGGGATATCCGGAAGAGCCAGCCTTACGATGCATATGGCGATGTTGAATTTGATGTTCCAGTCGGTGTAAACGGCGATTGCTATGACCGCTACTTGTGCAGAATGGAGGAGTTCCGGCAATCTTTACGCATCATCCACCAGTGCCTTAATAAAATCCCCGCTGGTCCAATCCGTGTTGAAGACTACAAGGTCTCGCCACCGCCAAGAGCTGCTATGAAGGAGAATATGGAAGCATTGATTCACCACTTTCTGCTCTTCACCAAAGGCTATACCGTTCCACCAGGAGAGACATACTCAGCAATTGAGGCACCTAAGGGAGAGATGGGAGTCTTCGTAGTTAGTGACGGTAGTGAGAGGCCATATAGATGTAAGATTCGTGCGCCAGGATTTGCACATCTAGGTGCATTCGATCAAATTTCACGAGGTCACTTATTGGCCGACGCGGTAGCAATAATTGGCACGATGGATTTAGGTAAATAGCAACGCTTCCATTTTTGTCATTCATAACTAACGATGCAATAGTGTTCGGTGAGGTCGACCGTTAAGTAAGAGAAGAAAAGAAAAGAAAACAACGCTCTTAGAATGTACATATGTTATACATAGCGTCGTTTCCCTTCCGTGCATGTATGACTATGCTGTGTTAGTAATGCCAACACTGTACTCCACAAAGAAAAAGTGTTTGACCTACTGAATATTCGAGCGTATGTCAGTCTTGTCCCACATCGCTAACTTGTCGAGGACGGCTACTGCCCGAGGTGAAGCCATCCGGCTCTGTAGCAGGAACTGAGTTGGACCTTGACAGAGGTCTTCGCCTCTGGCGATGGCTGCGATGTCCGTGAATGCGGCGCTGATGTGTGTGTGCTGGTCCATAGTGCTGATAATGATCATATTGACTGTAGGCCATCGAAGCTGTGGGTGAGCGGAATTCCATCGGTGGTGGTGGTGGCAGATTGACAGGGGCGGGATAGAACTTCATGCCAGCACCGAATTGACCCATCATAAGCTGCTGGCCTCCGGGGGTACCATACTCTCCGACCGCAGTAGCGTAGGACTGATTTGGATCAGCCATCTCCAAAGGACCAATGGGAACCATGGGGCCAACCAGACCAGCTGAACCTTCGAAGCCTTCCTCCATATAAATACCATAGTATGTATAAGCATCAGACCCATTCCTAGCCAATTTCTCCCCACCATGATCTTTCGGCTCACTTGGGACCACCAAGGGACCCTGCGCCTCCTCGCTCTCAAAACCACGGCCACCAGTACTTCCATCGTCATCATATCCTCCTTCGTATAGCACCACCTCTCCATTTGTGAATTCTTTCCCCTTGTCCCGTCCTCGCGCTCTTGCCCTTCCACGTCTCTCTGGGTCCTCTCCAGCGAACGTTACCTCACAATCACACTCACTTCGAAAATGCCGTTGACGATGTTTTTCTTCCTCCGCTAGTACTTTAGCATTCCATACTACTCTGCTGCAAGGATGGCAGAATTCTGCAACAAATATAGGACGCTCAGCAGGATACTCGCAAACCGGATACATAGGATTGGACGCGGAGAGAGGGCATCGGCGCAACACTGGAACTGAACAGTGCCCACATTGGTATCCGTAAAATTCCTTGACACACATTGTGGGGCTGGCTCGCTAATTCGAAAGACGGTTGTTGTTCAGCTGAATAGTTTTGGTTGACTATATGCCCACTGTTTATGGGCTGTATAGCTGACACTATGCGTAGTATGATCTTCTAGTGAGTCGTTTGCAGAGTGTTGTGAACAGCTGGGTTCTGCAGTGAGTAAGAATGTTTGTGCCTGGTATATTAGACGGAATATGCTCAGCACAGTACCTAATGAGGTGTGGTGAACTGCGGAATATGATGTATATCGAGTTCGAATTGGTGAGGCTGTACGCTACGACTTTTTGAGTGTCGAAGCTTTGGCTGGTACTGTTCTGACAGGTACTTAGATGGTATATTCCGGCTACCGACGACATGCACAACTTAGGGAAAGCTAGGAGGTGTGATATTTGGTGAGTCAATAGGCTAACAATCGAGTTTGGTTAGAGTGATTTGAGATGCTCGCTCAAGAAGGCGCTGAAGTTGATGGTAAGCCTTAACTTGCCGGCGATGATGATAATAAAGATGCAGCAGAATCAACTCGCCGATTTTATATTTCGGTGAATAATATATGGGCGAGGCCGAAAGATATTGAAGGAAGGTTGTTTTTGAACTTGTTAATTTGCCTTCTAGTTTCAAATGCAACTGTACTTTGTAACCGTTTTAAGTAAGCCCTGCGCAAGTGACTGACTTGCTAGTAATAGATGCCTGTGATACTTTCTATTGAGAGGTTATCTCAAGCGATTAGCACTCTGCTAGATGCGCTTGTGTTAAGGGGAAGGTATGATATAAGTGAAATGAATATAGAGCAGTAGTAGAAGGGAGGAGAGAGTGTTATCGTTGTAAAATGTAAAGACAAATTTGAAGTGTTTGTGGTATCTTGAGTCACCAGGACTAGAAATATTGCCAGCTATGGCTGACTCGACTCTCAAGCTTCATTCACTACCGAGCTGGTTCAGCCGTGTGAAGTATTGTTCACTGAGCCTACAATAGCCATTGTATATGTTCAATAGGATACTAGACCCTATTGTTGTGGGCTTGTAGTTGTATTAACAACGTTGGATTATGTGGAAGAGTATGTTGCAAAGGAGAAAAGAAACCATCGTTAATCGAAGTTGCAGATATAAATAATTCATCACTGCGCAAAATTACAACTAATTCGCCTAGCGCGGAAACATACTGTCAGAGGTTGCTACAGGATAGCTGTATCAAGACACGATGCATCAACACAGGGAAAGCACAGATATCGATTCTTGATGCAGGTGGCCACCTTCGTCACCAAAAAGGTGTGAGAATTATAACACCCTGCTCTGATAGAAGGGGTATCAAAGTCCGAAGAGGAGCTCGTGCCATAGAAGGTGCAGATATTTTGGGATATGCTTCATAAGGACAATTTGTGTCAAGATGGAAACACCTACTTCAGATCAAATAGGCATCACCGTGCTAGAGATAGAGTACCGTGTCAAGATAGAAAATTTAGTGCTTTGAAGAAGGCCCAGCTTACCCACCATCTTGTAGTAACTTGTGCTGCAGCAGAAACACTTATCATTAGTAGAAAAATAAGCGGTTGCAATCATGAAGCTATAAAAGGATATATTCCACTCTAGAAAATCAAAAGCCAAAGTAACTAAACCATCCCTCTAAGAAGGACTGGGGATTCTAATGATTGTTGGGAGCTAATGCTTGCTATCGATTTAGATTAGTAGAGCCGGGGGAGCAGTGTTGATATATCGTCGAGGATATTCTTTAGTATGGTTGGAGGTGGTGGGTAGGCTACTGACGTTTAAATAAGCTTAGTTTATTTAGGAAGGCGCCTAGATGTTGGCTTGTGGAGGCAACTACCCATATCTCAGCAATAGGAATCATTGGTGTTGAAAACAAGCTTAACAGATCAAGAATTTACAGATGGAAAGCCATGCTATGGTCTGGAACGTCTCGGCTCCTGACATTGAGTCAAGTTTACATCAACTTTAGCAAGGTCAGACTGTCTAAGGAAGAGACGCTGTTGGAACAATAGAGTCTTCCAATAACACGGGGAAAGCAAAGCCAATGCATGCTAAAGCCTCAGGTACGAAGGCTTCTTTTCGGTTCCAATAGCCCCAACGATTCATGCTGGAATAAGCATATTTCTGCCTGACAGCTGCATAAGGAAATGGCACTAGTGGATAAGCCTTACTTACTCGATGTTGAAATAGGCATAAGATTCCAGGAGTCGCCTTCTGGAAGGAGCTTTACTCAGCCGTTGCCGAAAGTATCTGAACTGTGGTAACAAGTAAAATAAGGTAAATAGGGATGACGTTAGGAAAGTCGGCTGCGGGACAGCCTATCATATGCAGTGATTCTAACGGTAAAAGCCAAGGGAAGCTTGGATCTTAACTCGCTGCAATGAATAGGAAGTTCTGGTACTTGAGGTTGTGGTAATTAGGACTCAAATTGAATATCAAGAGACTGTTCTGCGTCGAAGGTACCTATATTCATGGGTAGTCGAAAGTTAGTGTTAAACTAAGCGTAAAGTCGTTTACGGTGTTGTTGTACATTTTATTTGTGTAAGTAACGGCTGTGATATGTAGAACTCTGACTATTAAAGCTCGAAAAGTCTAAGGTGTTTCCGACTAGTATCTACAATTTGGGCTGCGGAGAATTTGATTTGATTGGCAGAAAATTCACAATTAACATTGGAATTCGCATTTATTGCTTTGGAAAAGTACCTGGCACTCGATGTGTGAGACAATTTTACTTCCCAACCGTGTTACAAAGATGAAAATATTGCTTCTGGGCCCCTTTGAAGGTGAATTACGCTGGTTGATGTGCCAAGTTCTTTGACACATTGTACAATGTTTTACATACAAGATCTCATGATTTGGAGCTTTCTTGTCATGAGGTGGAGCTCTAATCGAGTTGAAAAAGTGAGTTACTGGGAACTTCTAATTGAGATGGAGAAGACATACAATGAAATATTGTTCCTTATAAAGAGCCAGATAATTCTACGTGTGTATCATCTTTTGGAAACATCGATACGGAAAGAGAAAGAATGCTTGCTTCTAGTGAAGTGGTAGATCCAAACTGCTGTTGTCTCTTCATGAGAGAATCTTCATGCCTGAAAGGAGCACAGAAATGAGCCAGAGATTCCGAGGTAGAAGATTAGAAAAGACTAACTATTCTTGAAGATGCTGCTTGGTTAGCAATTAAATAGGAGCAATTGAATTAAGTGAACTCTAGCTGCTCAGTTCTAGGAGGTGAACACATCTCACAACTTTTTCGGCAACACCCATATATATGTTCGATAGTAATAGGATCATGATTGGTCGTATATATAAAGGTACATGAACATAGGGTAAGAACAAATGATGAGCTAAACATGTTTGCTTTGATGGCTTGTTTTGTGGAGATATACATGTAATTTCCGTGAGATCAACTAATTGTCTAGTTCATCAACCCATGGAGCAGTAGTAATCTGAGAAAGTGCGTGAATATTGGAGAAATTCTCAAATTAGCCGTATTTAGGAACCGAATAATTGCGTGGCTGGCCGTCCATGAAATGAGCCACTCGACCTACACATCGTGCATTAGATTCTATGGCTTCTTGCTATTTCATGCACACATCAGCCCTGTCAGTCAGAGTATATTATATATACCATGTAGCTTTCCCCATTTCTTACTTTTCACTTATTGTGTTGGCAGCAGATATTAATAACCACACACCACCATGACTCAAACTCTTATATCATATGGAGATATTCAGGCATTGTGACTTTTGAAGCTAGGATGGTCACACCTTGTGCTGAGAGCTTGAGTCACGTATAATCTGATTATTTGACTATTTCTATTGAAAATATAAAGCTCGACATACTTTCATGCGGCATGTAAATGCCTTGATGTATACGAGGTCATCATTTCCCCTAATGTTTGAAACAAACACCATGCCCCAACAGTACGTTCCTCTTGTATGCCCCCTTGAGAAATCAAGAAACAAGCTGAGCGAAGTGTCAGGGGGTTATACTAACATTAAAATTTTGTAGATACAGATTCATGCACAGCTGCAACCACATCGGCATTGGCCCTATCCTCAGAACCTCCGTTATCATTATGCAACTCGGACCGCCAATAACAACCACCATACATCTCCCTTTCAGATGTCCCTTCTGCTCTGGCACAGTTCGCCATCTCCCTATCTCCCCGGGCGAAGGCATCCTCGGGATCCTTTCCGCATCAACTGCTAGCCCTTTTCCAGAGGACTGGTTGCCCATACGACAATGTAGACCTGATGACATCCGGCCTGAAGACTGGGCACTTACTCGATTACCGTTTCCGTACTTTAGGCAAATGGCTTGGGTTCGTCTAGGTTCCTTACAAAAAATATTGATTTCTCTTGTGAGCAAAGAGCTCAAGAGCTCACCGCCTACAGGGCGATACAAGTAGTTTATCTTACGGTTTCGGTTCCTAAGACAAGCTTTCGAGCCCCTAGCTCCTACAATAGAACATAACAAAAAGCAGCGCTAAGTTTATGGTAGTTACCAATGCCTTGCGGAGAGTTAGATGGGTATGGAAATGGGATAAGGAGTAGGTGGAGACAACGTGCTGATGAGCTACCAAGAACAAGGTTGGCAGGTATGTTTTCGAAGTGGGTTAGTGAGCACGGAGGGGAAGGATATTGAGGCGGATGAGCAACAGAATAAGATGCACGTCTGGTTTTGCACGTCTGGTTTTGTATTTGCATCTGATTAGTGTTATTAGCCACCTTTGCAATTTGTCCTTCGATGGCGCAGCAGCTGTGACTTTGGGACAAGAACATGTGGCCTGATGCGAGCATTTTATGATGGCAATTTATGTTCGAAGATTTGCTCTTAAAATGTTGGATCGTATGATTTCGTATACTTTAGCTCATGGAATTGTCAAAAGTAATGATACCACAACAGAAATTATAGGAGCGGTAGAGTAAACGAAGGAGGTAGTGCATGAGGCCTAATGCCATTTGGAGATAAAGATGGTTTGATACACAAAGAAATTGATTCATCTCGGCTCAAAAGCTTACGAGCTTCGAATTCTAAAGTACATATGCACAAAACCCCTCTATTCTTCTGATGCTGCGGCACCAGTAATGATTTCGACCAACTCTCCAGTAATGACGGC
Organism: Chalara sp. BL73; assembly: GCA_918026815.1. Taxonomy (NCBI): domain Eukaryota; kingdom Fungi; phylum Ascomycota; class Leotiomycetes; order Helotiales; genus Chalara; species Chalara sp. BL73. The sequence continues at coordinate 450,647 of CAKJVC010000003.1, read as the reverse complement.
TTGACGTGTTCTGTTGAATAAGATCTGGTATTTGCTGATCATATCACCGGCGTTCTTGGAAGCATTCTGGAACGAGTTAGTTTCTAGCAAGGAAAATACTAGTAGTACACTTACGTCCATGGCATTGCGGCGGGCGGACTGTTCACAGGCATGACCCTCGGCGAGAGCCCAGAAGAGTGAGTTAGCAAGGGCGTATTCTCGGAGATTGGCAAGAACTTCATCATCAATTTCGAAAGCAGAGAAGTTAGCTAGATTGATGATTAGCATATATATTCACTTCAAGTGTATACGGTATCTCACGAGAGTTGACAATGGCCTCCTCAGAGAAAGCCTCAATTGGAGTAGGCTCGTAGCTTTGTGCGTTGATGAATTTGTTGTAGACAATCTGGATATCGGCATAGTCGGTGGGAAGAAGAGCAATCTGATCGGCGATAGCTTGGGCGTCAGAAAAGGTAGGAACATCCTTTCCAACACCAGCAAAACTCAACACGATGTTTTTCCCACTGGATCGACCGAGCTGCGCCTTGCACTTCTCACCCAACACTACAATATCGCTGTTTGGCTTTTCAACCAACATCTTACGGACACGCTTGCTCAATCCGGAGTGAATACCTCCGCAGAGGCCCTTGTCGGAGCTAGCAACAACGATTAATGTCTTCTTATCATCGCCTTCCAAGACCTTCGTCTCAGCGTGCTCGAATACAGTGTTAGAGGTCTGCCCATATCTGCGAGACTCGGTCATTGCACGCTGTGCTCGGGTGAGCTTTGTAGAAGCAACGATCTTCATGGTATTGGTGATCTTCTCGATGTTGCGGATGGACTTGAGTCTGTCCTCGATCTCACGGAGGGTCGCGAAGGTTGCGGCATTCTGGATAATTGGTCTATTGCACCATATAATCAGTCACACAATCTCTATATTACACTCCTTCAAAGGCGTCCAATTCCAGCTGCTGGAGATATTCTCGTCCACCACGTCGACCGAAGGGACGTACCGGGTAGTTGCCGCAGTACCAGCTCTAAGAGCTGGGCGGGCGGCTCTTGATAGCATTTTCGACAAAGAGAGGCGTGCTATCCTATATATTCGGTGATTCAATTGACCGCGACTAGACTCGAGACCAATTGATACTGATGCGCTTTTCGGAGAGTATCGGTAGTAGAAATTGAAGGTGGAATTCAATTCAAGCTTTGGCTTGAGCCTCAGGCACAAAAGGACAACATCCAGCCAATCATACGAGATTGAAGGGACTTAGACGATTTTTCGGTCTTACGAAGACTCGTCTATTAAAGACCAAGCCAATTCCTCACTTTCGTATGTTTGTCTCTCGTCCTGCTTTACAGCAATCTTTTCTCTTTAGGCACTTGCGCCGATTTATAATACCACTTTCAGTTCCCTTAATCACCCTACGCGGTCAAAGGCATGTCTTAGCTTCCCAGGCGCATTAATTCGCGTCAATACTACCACGTATTGACAACTCCTCAGTTCAGCCGCTCCTGCTGTCCGAAGTAGACCTCCGAACATTTATCGATCATCACCTTTCCCTTACAAGATGTTGTCCGATTCAGACGATGATATGCCCTTGGCAAAGACCTCGAATGGTCGTGGTAAGATTATTTTCTGTCTTGATCTCACTTTAAGCTCTGGTTCTGGAATGTCCTCAAAGCCTTTAGTTCCTGCCTACCCCCAGTGCCTCATTTTGTTGGTGTTACCATCGGCACTCCATTCTCTATTCTATCTGCGCATCATTTCGAAGCATGTATACTGATGAGTTTTAAAGTCTCTGAGGCCCATATCTCGAAAGCCGTTGATAAAGCTATGGATATATCCGTCCCAAACTCGAACACTGCAGCAGCAGGTGTCTCGGTTCGCAATGGGCCTGTTGACGATGGCATGGATATACATGGACCAGCTACAAATGGTACTTCGAAGCGCAAGGCACGAGTTAGCACCGGAAAGCCTGTCAAGTACAATGATGATAGTAGCGAAAGTGATGAGGAGCCACTAGTATGAAATTCTCGATTTCCTAGCGATTGGTGCTAGCTCGTGTAATAGTACTAACATATGAATTAGGCCAAACGTCAAAAAACGAAGGCGAAGGTGAAGGCAGCGCAATCGGATTCTGACGATGAGCCATTAGCCATCAAAAAGACCAGTAAATTACCGCCCAAGATCACTGCAGCTGCTTTTGGCGAGGCTTCCTCCGATGAGGATGAGCCGATTGTAGCAAAGGTTGCCAAGAAAAAGGCTTCAATCGAGAAGAAGGCTGAGAAGGAAGCCAAGGAGATTCGTGCCAAAGAGAATAAGGCGAAGAAATCTGCGCCTAAGAAGTCGATCAAGAATGAAGAGTCTGATGAAGATGATATTGCGCCAAAGAAACGGAAATCTATCGGTGCTGCCAAAAAGTCAAATGGTGTGAAGAAGGAAGAGTCAGACTCGGACGCCCCACTCAGCAAAAAGACTCTGGCAAAGAAAGCTAATGGTAAAGTCAAGGCAGAATCATCGACCCCAGTGAAGAAGGGAAAAGGAAAGAATGATGAGGATGAAGAGGCTGAAGAGGTTTATCGCTGGTGGGATGCTCCAAAGAAGGAAGATGATAGTATTAAGTGGGACGCTCTTCAACATAATGGTGTCGTCTTTCCGCCTGAATATGAACCACTTCCAAAGAATGTTAAGCTACGGTACGACGGAATCCCTCTTACTCTCTCTGTAGAGGCCGAGGAGATTGCTGGGTTTTTTGGTGCTATGTTGAATTCCACTCACAATGTGGAAAACCCAACATTCCAGAAGAACTTCTTTGCCGATTTCACTGAAGAGGTGAAGAAGACCGGTGGCGCGAAAGACAAGGAAGGCAACAAGGTTGCTATCAAGGAATTCGCTAAATTGGACTTCACGCAGATATTCGAGTACTACGATGGAAAGAGTGCGGAGCGCAAGGCGCGATCATCAGCCGAGAAAAAAGCTGATAAGGCTGCCAAAGATGCACTTGAAGCCCCATATACGACATGCGTGTGGGACGGCCGCAAGGAGCAAGTTGGCAATTTCCGAGTTGAGCCTCCTGGACTGTTCAGAGGTCGTGGCGAGCATCCAAAGACAGGTAAGGTCAAAAACCGGGTTACTCCGGAGCAGATCACAATCAATATTGGCAAGGACGCCATTGTCCCAAGTCCACCTGATGGCCATAAATGGAAAGCTATCCAGCATGACAATAAGGCAACTTGGCTTGCAATGTGGCAGGAGAACATCAATGGCGCGTACAAGTATGTTATGTTAGCGGCGAAGAGTAGTGTGAAGGGTCAAAGTGATTACAAGAAGTTTGAAAAGGCCCGAGAGCTGAAGAAGCACATTGACCGGATCCGAAAGGATTACTCCAAGGATCTCCATGCTGAGCTCATGGCCGACCGACAAAGAGCCACAGCGGTATACCTCATCGACAAGTTCGCGTTGCGTGCTGGAAACGAGAAGGACGCAGAGAATGAAGCCGAAACCGTTGGTTGCTGCTCTCTGAAGTATGAGCATGTCACGCTCAAGCCTCCTCAGACAGTCATTTTTGATTTTCTTGGAAAGGATAGCATTCGATTCTATGATGAGGTTATTGTTGATCCTCAAGTCTTCAAGAACCTCAAAATTTTCAAAAAGTCTCCAAAGAAAGATGGAGATGATATCTTTGATCGTTTGAATGTAAGAAACTGGAATATATTCGCACATCTACCACTCCGTCACTGACAATTTTTGCATAGACCTCCCAGTTAAATAAGCATTTAGCTAATTACATGCCGGGTCTCACTGCCAAGGTTTTCCGTACCTACAATGCTTCCTTCACCATGTCTACGCTTCTAAAGGAGCTTAAGGACACAAATATCAGCTTGCAGGAGAAAATTAAGTTATACAATGATTGCAATCGTAAAGTTGCCATTCTTTGTAATCATAAACGTACCGTCGGTGCAGGCCACGAAGCCCAAATGGAAAAATTGGGTGATAAGGTACGCCTTCTTGTCCTGGGAGATCTTTCGCCATGCTAATTTCGCCTGTCAGATCAAAGCTCTGAAATACCAGAAATGGCGCCAGAAGCAAATGATGCTCAATCTCGATCCGAAACTCAAGAAGAAGAAGGGTGCAGAGTACTTTGAGCTGGAAGATGATCTTGATGATGCCTGGATCCTTGAGCATCAAGCATTCCTTGTTCAAGAACTGCGAACAAAGATTGAGAAAAAGTTCCAAAAGGACAATGAGAAGCTTGTTGCCGATGGTCAAAAAGAGATGAAGGCTAAAGAGCTTACAGAACGACTTGAGGCAGCAGATGAACTGGAGAATAAGTTCAAGAAGGAGAATAAGACGAAGAAAATTGAGGCTGAGGGTAAAGGTCTATCAGTCGAGAAGTGTACTGCAGCGATAGAGAAGCTTGATCAGCGTATTGCTACAATGCTTCTCCAAGCCGAAGACCGGGAGGGCAATAAAGAGGTCGCGCTCGGTACCAGTAAGATCGTAAGTTTATCCCTCAAACATCAAGGAATCTGACTAATAGTAGCTAGAACTATATTGATCCTCGTCTTACAGTGGTTTTCGCCAAGAAGTTTAGTGTGCCTATTGAGAAATTCTTTTCTAAGACTCTTCGGGAAAAATTCACATGGGCTGTTGAATCCATCGACGATGAAGATGATTGGGAGTTTTAAACCATTATTCTGAATACAACTACTATTAGCGGCTTTGCAAACGTCGTCATACGATATTGATCTTAAATAGTCGATGCAACTCATATCATCACGCCTAGCTGCGTTTTACGACGCCGTCTACCCTCAAGATGATAAATATTGATATCACGGGCACGACAACAGAAATGGGATCTCCCAGGGCCGTGGAATTGAGATATCACATCTTAAGTTCTAGGTTGCTGCTGCTTATTTCTCACATCGTAACCTCGCATACCACTTGCTTGTATTTTAGCACGCTTTATATAAATGGCTTACATAGATGCACATATCAAAATAAATAAGAATTTCAATCCAATTGTAAAATGACTTTTAAGTTGAGCAGTGTACCTGAATTTCCACTAATCTCGTCAACAGCCTCCTGCTTTTGCTTTGTCGGTTTCTTGCTTACAGTTTCAACGCTTTACACTCTTACCTCCACCAATAGATGATGAGCCTCCTACAGCACTTCCAGGTGCAGCATATTTTCTCTGCTGATTAACCGGCTGCGCGCCAAAATCCTCAGCTGCTCAAGGATGATTTGACCCTCTACCAGACAGCTCTTAGTCATCGTTGTAGTGTCGAGACGACATGTATCCCATAATCTGAGTATACAAATCATGATTAGGAAAAGTAATTCTAGTCGATACAGTCCTATTACGAATTTATGAACACGCAGAAGAGGGCGGTCCAAGGTTTATGGATATGTAAAGCGGAGATTTTAACACACTGAGCGCAGCCATCGTATTTAGAGGAAGCATATCTATAGTATATGGTGACATGAAGGGAGATTTGAGAGCATGGCATAGTAGAAGTATGCCGTCCTGGCCATCCGTGATAGCTAGAATGCCCACCTCTTTAGAATTGAGTTGCAAGAATATGTTCGAAGGTAAGCAAGCTTCAACCGCCGTTTCTGCTTGAGCATTCTGACCCACACTTGCCTAGCAAATGCCTTTTTTGCAGTTATTCAATGAGCATAGCAAAGTTATTTCAAGGGCTGTTTGCGATTTATAGTTAGTTGAGAATTGCTGAAGAATAGTCTGAGGTACGGAAAAACACGTGATTATGCTCATCATCCTCAATGACCAGCATACATCATTTTCAAACTCAACAATGGGATATCACACCATAACTAGAGCCATGAATCCCTCTCAGATATCTGTACGAACTCAGGGGATAGGATCATATGTTTGCAGAAATTGCACACGCCAGTTAGGACGCCGAAGAAGACAATATGCAACCATAACTTCCACCCCAGATATCTACGACGTAGTCTGCGTAGGCGGCGGACCAGCAGGGCTAAGTCTCCTCGCAGCTCTTCGTATGCTCACCTAAGCTCTAACATAAATTGTGGACAACCGAGTAACATCATTAACAGGATCTTCGCCTGTCACGGCAAACCTGAAAGTCGCGCTCATAGAATCCCAGTCCCTTGCCGCGACACGCGCCTTCTCCCTACCCTCGACCCAGTTCTCGAACCGCTGCTCCTCACTCACACCCTCTTCAGTTCGGTTCTTGGAGGGCATAGGGGCATGGAAACATGTGCAGCGGGAGAGGGTGCAGGGTTATGAGGAGATGCAGGTTTGGGACGGGGTTACGGGTGCGAGGATCGAGTTCCTGTGGCCGGAGGAGGAGGCGGGGAAGACGATTGCGTATATGAACGAGAATCTAAACTTGACATCCGCGTTGCTGAAACGGGCGGACGAGTTAGGGGGCGTGGAGATCTTGGAAGGCGAACGGGTGGAGGATATAGTGTTAGGGGAGGAGGGGGAGGATGTTGATCTACGCTCTTGGCCTGTGGTGGGTTTGAAAGGGGGAAGGAAGCTGGCCGCGAGGCTACTGGTTGGGGCTGACGGTGCAAACAGTCCCGTCAGGCAATTTGCGGGAATTGGATCTAGGGGATGGGATTATGAGCGCCATGGGGTGGTTGCTACGCTGAAGTTGGAGGGGAGCGGGTGGAAGGAGGGGAAGATTGCGTATCAGAGGTTCTTGCCCACGGGACCAGTTGCCATGTTGCCACTGCCGGGCGAGTATGCTACGTTGGTGTGGTCTACTACGCCTGAGCTAGCAGCGAAATTGAAAGGGTTGGGACCAAGGGAGTTTATTGCCATGGTCAATGCTGCATTTCGGTTGTCGCCGACGGATTTGAGATATATGCATACTTTAGATGGAGGCCAGGCAGAGGAGCTGACTTGGAGGGAGCAGCATGTTAAGGTCGATGTAGAGAGGATACCTCAGCGTGTTGTCGGGGTTCAGGAAGGGAGCATAGCTTCGTTCCCATTGAAGTTACGGCATGCGGATACGTATATCGGGGAACGAGTTGCTCTTGTTGGAGATGCGGCTCATACAGTGCATCCTCTAGCTGGCCAGGGACTCAATCAGGGGCAAGGCGATGTGGAGAGTTTAGCGAAGACAATTCAGTATGCTGTCACACACGGCCAGGACATTGGAGTTCGCATGTCGCTCGAACCATACAACGCAGAGAGATATGCTGCCAACAATATGCTATTAGGAGTCGTGGATAAGCTACATAAGCTATATGCCGTCGAGAGCGGCCCTATTGTACCATTAAGGAGTATCGGTTTGAGGGCAGTAAACGCACTTGAGCCTGTGAAGCAGTTCTTCATGTCCCAAGCTGCCGGGACTGGTGTAAAAATACTATAGAGGTTCACTGTAGGTTATAATCACAATGTATAGTAAAAGCACGCAATATCACTATGATTGCAGTGAAGTGAGAGAGAATCAATCTTGTATTGATTTGGTATATGTCCCAGACTTTACATACTGTGTTGCCAGAACTCCATAAAATGTTCTGCTGTTCTGTTATCGTGGCGAAATCTGAAAATCATCGCGGTATTCGCTTGGTATATATCCGAGACTTGCATTCTGTCCTGCCAGAACTCCATGCTATATTCATAAGTGCAAGCTGTCCTCCATGAAGAACACCGTATGTAATGCCTCCAGCCCAGTCCTCGCCGAACGCCTTCCAGGGCTCAATGTCCCTTCATCTCCATAATTGGTTCGAATGGCGAGTGATCTAACAGTTGTCGTCATGATAGTCAAATCTGATGTCCCGAGGCCGCCTCGTGTTGCTAGCAACGAAGGATGCGTCTCCCTCTGGCCGCTCATTCTTGGAATTGCCAGTCAGCATACTCTGTATACTCATGGCGATGCTCTGCACGTTCTGAACGGGTGACCAGCCCTCGCTTCCAAGTAGGTCCAGGCATATTATGCCATTGGAGTATATGTGTGGATGCATGGGGATTGGTCGAGTACTGCTCCTCACGAAGGTCACTTCTGGAGGTTCTATCCGGTGTTAGCTAGAAACATTCCTTCAAGTATCAATAGAATGCAGAATACCTAAGGGATATCTGTGGCTGAAGACGAATTGTAAACGGAATGTCTGGTTCATATATAGAGGATTTGGATCGAGAACCTGGATGTCGATCATCCAAGGCTTATCCAAATTGTCCAGGTCTGCATGGACCAGAGTGATCCCGTCGGGTAAGGTGCCGTGAATCTGCAATTCCCAAATCAGCTTGTGTTCAAGAAAGCGTCGGCATGATTCAAAGAAGTGAGGACTTCGGGTAACACTGGTTTAGGCGCCGAGCGCGCCACGAACGTCGACCAGCGATCGTGCATATCACTCAATTTGTTTAGTGCATCTCTTTGGAAGCCCCTATATATATTATAAATTAGACCCTACTTTGGAAAGTTCTTTTGCGAGTCGCTTCGGCGCAACTGAGGTCGCCATTCTTCTTAGTCAGGGCGACGTCCTTTGCTCCTTGTCCGAATGCAGCAAGCCGAACTATCAAGGAGGTTTTTTTTTCCCCGAGAACGTGGAAAGAGGGTTGAATACAAAGTAGTGGCTTCAAGAGGGGATTCAGTGTGTTAAAATATGTTTTGGAGCCACAGCTGTATGAATGCGGAGGAGAGTGACAAAACATGCGCACAGTCAAAGAATTCACAAGGCTGCCTCTCTCGGCTGGCACGCCAAGGATTTAAGGTTTATTTCTTTGGTATCGATAAGGATAGTGACATGAGGCTCTGTTGCAGCAAAAAAGGGTGACCAGGTTCAGGATCATACAGGAGGGTGGGACAGTCTGGTTCAGCCATAGGTTTCGTTCAACATGTTGCACAACATAGCTGGGTTTTTTTATATACATACCTGAATAGTACTTGATACGATGCGAGTTGAACAATATCCATTGTTGGTTTTTGTATTATTTTCATCTGATAGAACCAACAATATCAGATTGCGCACGTGATAGCCATATACAGTGCAGTACGGCGAGAAATGATGATCGTCCCACACCCCACAGCATCCCCTCCCTGCTGTATGCTTTTCTACATAGCCTTCTGCGTCTGAGCCACTGACTGGCGGGAGCAGCCACTTACCTCCCAACCAACCCCTCATCTCCCTCTTTGGGCTGAAATTGTTTCCTTCGCTGCGGCTGAGTCCTTTCCGGTGACTGAGCTAGGCTGATGCAAACAGTCTGACCTATATACAAGGCACACTACCTTCCATCAATCTCGCCAACTCCTTTTGGAAAGATATTTTGTTTGTTCTTCAGTCGCTTTTTCCTTGGAGCTACAATAATACAGCGCAGCTTCATTCAGAGAGTCCTAGGAACTCGCGTCGTCTTGCTTGCCCCACCAAACCGATAATCAATCTGAACTGGATACAGCAACCACCTCTTCGATACCTGAAATATCGCACGACAAATATCATATCAAAAAAAAAAAAAGGATCAAAGTTCCTGAACATATCCATATATTTTTGAGCTGCATCTACGAGCACGAAACCCTCAATTCGTATCTGTCCACATAATTGGCAGGCACGATGAGTTGTGAGTTCACACGCTTCTTTCCACCCCGCTTCCTTCCTGGTTTTCATATCTGGTTTGCGAAATCCCACATTCCTAGTGGCCTATGGCCTATAAACGCACTATCCCAAAGTATTATGCTAACCGTGGCACCCGATTCTTCCTATCCAGTCTCTAATATGCTAAACAAGCTTCATGGCCAGCCCGAAAGCTATGATAAGAAGCAGGTTTCTCCCACTTCTCTGCGTGTGGCCATGCTGACCAGCCATCAGGGCCAGATACCGCTTCGGACGGACGCTTGGTGCAGGTACATATGGTATCGTCAGAGAGGCAGATGGCCCAAATGGCAAAGTTGCTGTGAAGATCATCCTCAAGAAGAATGTCAAGGGCAATGAGCAGATGGTCGTTGATGAACTTAAGATGTTGGAAGAGATGAAGCACCCGCACATTGTCAAGTTTGTGGATTGGTTCGAATCGAGAGTGAGTTCGGTGCTAGTGACTTAAAGCTTTTGAGTTAACTTTGTTAGGACAAATACTATATCGTTACACAACTAGCAACTGGTGGGGAGTTGTTCGACCGGATTTGCGAGCAGGGAAGATTTACAGAGAAGGATGCCTCACAAACCATTAAACAAGTTCTTGAAGCCGTAGATTATTTGCATGACAAGAATGTTGTTCACAGAGGTAGGCATCTTCCAGGCCATGGCTGATGCAAGATTAACCCTCTGTATAGATCTCAAGCCCGAGAATTTACTCTACCTTACCAGCGCGCCTACTTCTGATCTCGTGTTGGCCGACTTCGGTATTGCGAAAATGCTAGATTCGAAGGATGAAGTGCTTACAACTATGGCTGGTTCTTTTGGTTATGCAGCTCCTGAGGTTATGCTAAAGAGGGGTCACGGGAAGCCAGTCGATATGTGGTCCCTGGGAGTCATCACTTACACGTTGCTATGTGGATATTCTCCTTTTCGAAGCGAGAACCTTCAGGACCTCATTGATGAGTGTAGTAATGCCAAGGTTATATTCCACGAGAGATATTGGAAAGACGTCAGTGATGATGCGAAGAACTTCATCGGGCATCTTTTACAGCCAGTTGCAGAGGATAGATCCACGACTAAGGTATATTACATTAGTTTTCGCCTGGCCTCTTGCTAATATGTTCTACAGGAAGCGCTCCGTCACCCATGGCTGAGTGGTGAGAACGCAACTACACACGATTTGTTGCCAGAGATCAAGACATATATGGCAAAGGCTCGTCTACGCCGTGGTATCGAGATTGTCAAGCTCGCAAACAGAATCGAAGCACTCAAAATGCAAGAGGACGAGATCGAGGACGCCCCGGGGCAGGCAGACGTCCCAGCCGACGCAAAGAAGGCTGCTGGGCAAGCTTTGTCTGGTGAGGGTGCAGGCTCATCCTTACAAGGGCTATCAAAGTCGAACACGGAAGCTAGCACCGGTTCAGCCTCAAGCGGTGAAAAGAGAAGTCTTAGCAAGATTGCAAAGGGAGCCATTTTCCGAGAAGTAGTCCTGGCCAAGGTTCGGGATATGAAGGAAGCCGAGAAGAAGCTGAAGGTTGAGCAAGATGCCCAAGACAAGGCTGCAAAACGAAAGAGCCATGATGGGTCAGATGCCTGACAGGGAGTGCATGGCCAATCAAGATATGGGTATAGACTGGCGGTGCGCATGAGGTTTGATGTTTGAGGGCTTTACTTGGGTTAGCGATACCCGAAATGGGATTCTCCTGGTTTTACTGCGTTGCTTGTGTGGGATTATTATGGCTGTTGTCATGGCCAAGAATGAAATGAAATAATCATTTGGGATGATTGGTTGCTCGCTGAAGGTCATGTGTGAGCCAGTGAACAGATCTTTGTGTGAATACTGTCCTTAAGCAGACATATAGAGGACAATTTCCGTACAGGAGAGGTCCCTCCGGGCTGCAAAAATGCCCATATTCTTTACTGATATCGATTCGTGTAGAGCTCAAAATGACTGATTTTTTACTCTAGCTTAAGCCTCTCCTCTGCTGCAATTAACTCTTCAGCACTAATACTGGTTCAAAGACAAATGAACGCCCTGCAAAGGCCTCTTTCATCCTTCCAAGTGCGAATTATCGAGGGTGCTCTTGCCCATGCACTTCATTGTGGTTTGGCAAGTATCAGTCGAGGAACAGTCCCCAAAGTTCATAGAATTCGCAGAGCAAGTTACCACCAAAAGGAGGCAGCATGGCTATCCTGGGCCAAGAGATATGCAACTTTCGGATCTCGAAAGCCTGGGACAACTGAATACGTTTGCACTTTCGTCACGATTTTTTGATTTTTTTTCTCAAGGGGATTAAAGACAGCTGGTGCTTGTTTATATTTTCTCATTCCTGATGTTCGTTCTATCGTAGCATCATAATACAGTATTGCGTATGCCCCCGTGTATGCTCTGTAATTATACATGCTTGGAAGGATCCAAGCTCCTTGATAAATACCCGCCGGTAAATATGGTACAAATAGAAAACCCATAAGCAAGAAGTGCGTTAAATGCCTACCCGTCCATGCCTCGAAACTTCATGTTTCGTGCCCTAGGCGCTATTACCGTGGTTTCGTAATACATTATTCCCGTCCCTGCATGACCTGGAGCGTTCCCCAATAGGTCATTACAGCTCCTCTAAAGCGTTGTTACATAGATTCTGATATCGTTCAGGATTAAATCGTTCCCGTCTCCAGCCCGCCTCTTTGAGCCTTTCTATACGTGCCCGTAGGTCAACCCTCTTCATCTCATCTGCATCTATACCATCGATCCCTAATCCACCCACCTCAAAGAGGTTTGGAAGATTCGATCGCCGTGCTTTGCGCATGAGATTCAGGGTGTGGATCTGTGCGGAGACGGAGCCGATATGGTAGTGCAGCTGGGTGTGGAGGGAAGAGAGATGCGTGAGATAGCGGTTTATGGAGCGGGAGAGGAGGCACGTGTCAATGGTCCCCGGTTCTGGCACTGGTGATGCTGGTCTGTCTTGATTGGCTGTTCGGATGATGGAGGGAGGAGAAGCTAACAGTGGGGTCTGTAAGGGAATCGGTGAGGTTGGTGGGGAAGGGAAGGCGTCGAGGAGAAGAGAGTCGCGCGCGCTGAGACGTCCTTCGTCGTCACCGACGAGTGTGGGCGAGTCGCTGAAGGAGACCTTTTTCTTAATTCGGGGAGATCCGGACTTGAAAGAGCTAGTTGAGATGTTGCGTTTGTGGGTCGAATCAAGCTCTAGTTCTGGAAGACCGTAGACTGAGTTGGTGGGAGAAGGAAGTGCTGAGGAGTTGGCCGATCTGATCGAGGAAGGCCTGGAGAAGACAGAATCGACAGAGGAGCACACGCTGGATGATATTGAGGATGATCGCTGCCGAACCACCTTGAAATGGGTTGGATTTGCTGAGGATGTGGCGTAGTCCATATGAGACTCTGCGTTCTGATAGTATTCAATTGCTTTCTGGAAAAGAGGTAGCTTATTGCTTGAGCTAACATGTAGAGCTCGCGCGGTGATCTCCATGGAAGATGCCGCGTAGAAGGAGAGATATATTAAATAGAGCGGGTGGACCCGGTACTGAATACATTAGTTTTGAGTATTGGGTTTCAAGGGAGTACTAAATACTGGATCTGTGATATTTTCTAGAATCTGGACACAGCGAGCAGAACATTGCTTGTATTGGCGTTTTTGATATAGCAACGTAATCTCCTCCATGACTTCTCTGTATTCTTCCTGCGTAATAGGAAATATAAGAAGCTCTGTGACAGGAACAGGTCTCTTGCGGGTGCTTGTGCTTTCTAGAGGTTCTTTTGTAGCTACGGATGGTGTAAGGGTCGCCATAGCATTTATATTAGAAGAGCCTCTCAACCGAAAAGGGATGAGTGCTGTTCGCGCCATGTTTACTTTTCCGTGAACAATAGCCTTGTTACACAAATATATTCCTATTGTCGTCCGGGAAATATGCTAGTCCCTGGTGCGCCAACAACAAAAAAGCAATCAAGGGGAAGTTTTCCCTTGATAGAGCTGAGGAGCCAGCAACGCAAGAGGAGAGAGATCCCGAACAAAGTACAGCTTACAGCGTAAGGGGAAACGAATGGAATTGACTTTTGGGTCATGCAAGTGTCCTTAGCAAAATCAAACAAAAACAACAACAAAGCGCACACAAGTGAGGCATTGAAGGGAGCTTATATCATTTTCTCCCTCGCACCAGTGCAACAAATTTCAATGCACCGCTCGACCCATCACATCTACAAAACAAACCCTGTCTGCAGGATCACGCCCCATCATTGCGGCCGTGTGTGCAATATGATAAGATGGACAGGGGCTGACGATAGCATGAAAATTGTTTATCTCGTCTGAACTTACGGTGGGTGAGGGCTACCAGCTGGAACAATGTTGGGTAAGCGCAGCGGAAGGATGATCCAGATGTGGGAATTGTGTCAATGCGGGCAGATGTTTCGTTTCGGCCCCTCCTCTGCCTTCTCCAGAATGGCTGCACAGCTTAGACCCCTTGATCACACTTCTGCGAAAAAAATCTCCTAAAACTTCTGTGCGTCGGGCTTTGCGTGCCTGGCTAGTTTGCTTCAGAGGACGAAATGCCATGGGGGGAGTTCGTTTTGATGATGTGATGCTTCTTCTTCCGACATTTTCGCGGAGCGATAGCCAACGGCCATGTGCGCTTTGGCTCCTAAAACGAAAATACGCAGGTACCCTCACGCCATCTTCCTTCCGCCTGCCTACAGTGCGCCACAGCATACGGCCTGAGCAAACCGTTGCGGAACGACAATGGAAGGGTGAGTGACTCGCTCCCCTGTTTCCCATCCTCTGCTCAACGCAGGGCACTCCATATTGTCAATACCAGCCCCCTGTGCTGTACACGACATTCGATTTTCATGCCCCGTCGAAATACGCTGGAGTCAGCATCATAGAAAAAATGTCTCCTCGATTGACCATCCTCCAATGCGTGGAACCGTATCCAATTCAATCCTGGCCAGGAGGTCAAAACCCTAGTTAGTGATGTTCGGTTCCCCCCCCAAAAAAACAAACATTTTCCTAGCATTTCAGCTGGCTTAGCGATCGGCAGACAGGGCAACGCATTGATTTCACTCATTTCAAAAAGCTTTCTTCCACAATATATAAATAAAGACAAATTTCTACCAGAAATGCAAGTTTGGTATCGCAACACCAGCTATGCATTGTTCTATTGACAATCTATACTTTTCGATGCTATTTTTACATTTTTGATGCTCTAATCTCTTAGGAACTAGTGGGTAAGGTGCTGGCTGCCTCTGGCAAGGGAACATCATCTGCAGTTTTCGTAGCCTCGGGGGGCGCCACTTCTTCAGCTGGAGGCTCCTTGATCACACTTGCTCCATCCTCGAGAGATGCGGTTATCTTTTCAGACTCCCCTTTGATCCCGCCAACCACTCGCAAACCTCCGGCTTCCTGGGTCATTGAATCAATCTCGGCCTTGCGTGCTAGACGTTTTCTGATCTCTGGAACCAAGTCACCTAAATCAACGAGTACTCCTTCCTTCTCGGGGTGACCTGCTCTAAGGCCATTCTCCTTGATTTTGACCTTGCCGGCTGCAACTTCGTCTTCGCCCAAAATCACAGAAAATGGTACACTTGAGGTTATTAGGTTCATGGAAACGACTGGTTGGAGATGTGCGCAACTCACCCATTCTCGTCTGCCGCTTTGAATTGGTTTTGTAGCTTTGGCTTGATCTTATATGAAAATTCTGCCTGATAGCCGTGTTAGCATGATATAAGTTCATGGTTGAGCCCATTCTGGACTTGCCTTTATGTCTGCTGCCCATAGCTTAGAGCAGACAGAAAGTCTACAGTCAATATGGTTAATTTTCGTTCTATTTAACATGCATAAATGGGCACATACCTTTCCTTGACTAGTCCTGTTGATCCCTTGCTACCCATAGCCATCACAAACACATCGGCCTCGTTACTGCGAATGATCTCTGCGTTCTTATCGGCTGCCATTCTTGCTTTCGTGATGGAGAAAATTCTGTCAACACCGAAAGATATACCAACGCAAGGAATTTTATTCTTCCCAGAGAACATGCCAACAAGGTTATCATATCGACCCCCTGCAGCAATACTACCGACTCCCACACTTGGATCTGATGATCGATCCTCGTCAGGATCTCCAGATTTAGAGGGCTTCTTCGAAGACCGCGGCGCTGCACCAGGAGCAGCCGAGCCTTCGGTGACCACCTCATAGATGACGCCTGTATAATAATCAAGACCACGGGCTAAGCTGAGGTCAAATGATATACTTTCAAGGCATTCAAAAGCCTCCAGGTATTCAAATAGTAATTTCATGTCTTCCAAACCTTCTTTCATAGACTCATTAGCCACCAAATTCTCATCTGCCTGCAACTTGCTTAATAGATCTGTGCCTCCTTTTAGAACAACGTATTCGCCTATTTTATTTGCAACATCTTCTGGGAGACCTTTATCCTCTACCATTTCCCTTCGTACCTCAGTCCAGGGTAGCTTATCCAGCTTGTCAACTGCAGAAGAAATTGTACGGATTTTCTCTTCTGGCACACCACAAACCTGGAAAAGGCCGTCCAGAATCTTTCTGTTATTTAGCTTGATGGTATACCGCCCTTTCCACCCTAGCCCATCGAAAACTTCATTTATGATCCGTACAATCTCAGCATCCGGCAGCATTGCGTCATATGTGCCTGCAATATCGAAATCACATTGATAGAATTCTCTCATGCGGCCTTTTGTCATGGCAGGTTGATCTCTTCGGTAAACCTTGGCGATGTGGTACCGCTTTATACTTTGAACTTTTTGGTTCATAGCAAGCCACCTTGCGAATGGGACGGTCAAGTCATATCGAAGTGAACATATCTCTCCACCTTGGTCGGCAAGATCATAGATAAGTTTACTGTCTTCTCCATATTTCCCTGCCAGAATTTCTTTCAGCTCGAACACCGGTGTATCGATTGTGACTGCTCCGTGACGCTTGAAAACTTCTGTGATTGTTGCAAATATCTTGTCCCTGATGACCATATCTGTTCCCTGCCCTGTTTGTGAGTCAGTACTATGTCTGATACTAAGTGATCTGGCAAGGTGGTAGGTATAATTCGAGGCTTGCCCAATGCGCCGGCGAGTCGCAAACTTTCTTCCGAATAAGACAAGATCATGAGATCTGAACGTACAGTCTTTCGTCCCCTTAGGGACCTTGAGGTCAAACTTTTGACCTTTTGCCATCTCTAGTAGCGGGTTATCCTCTTGTTCTTTTTGGCGTACTGCAGTACCAGAAATATTTTGAGATCCTGTGATGCCCAAAAAGCGAGAATTTTGGCGTTGCTTTAAGATTTGTTTTGGAAAATACAATCTTGAAGGCCTTGCAAGTTGTCGTTGTATGAGCTTCATTCAAAATGAACCTTTGGTGTGTGGTGGAAGTGGGCTGGAACTTTTTATATGTGTTTGTTGACTCATTGGTGGTTCATATTCAATCGCAAGGCTGAAAGAAATCGTGATCTCGCTTGGCAAGCCTCCCGCCACTCAAGGCTCCGTCTCCTCCTCATTCGCAGCCTCAGTCATCTTAAGGCTAATACTAATGTTGAGCTCTCCCTCAGTCTCCTCGTCCATTGCAGCATGACATCACCGAATAGTGCACGCCTAGAAGTCTGATCTAATCTCGACATTCAAGGCTGCATATAGAGGCCATTATGGCTCCTTATGCTGCCTTTGATCCTGAGAAGATCAAAGATAAGGCTCGGAAGGATTTACTGTATTTACTGGAGGGGGTAACAATGCTGCCCCTTCTTCCCCGCTGATTGTCAACTTACAAGCCCACAGATCCGCGGAAAGAAAAACATCGTCCTTGAGGAGAGTTTGGCTGGACCACTTGGCATCTTTGTCAAATTCTCAACATTACAAGATTATGGAGTGGACAAGGTATTCTTCTTAGAGAATGACAATGTCGGTGGGAGCCAGCGAAATGTGGTGTTCATAGCTCGGGGCGAGAGCGTGAAACATGCTCAATCAATAGCAGGTATGTTAAATTCAATCCTCAGCTTATATTCTGTGTCGCATCTATTCAGTGGGCTCGAGAAGCAGGCTGCCTAGACGATTCCATGTCTATTTGGTCAGACGTGGGCAACATGGAAGACAGTGCGGTTATATAGTATCTCTCCATTTTCATCGTGTGCAAGTGGTGCTGTCATTATGTGCTAACATTGTTCGAGATCAAATCAAGCGCTTGCAGCGCGAAACTCAAACCGGCCATGAGTTCTTCATATTCTGGGTTCCACGAAGAACCCTTGTATCGGAAAAGATACTCGAAGAATCCGGTGTTCTGGGCGATACAACAGTTGGAGAATTCCCGCTGTATTTTCTGCCACTCGAAAGAGATCTCCTTTCCTTGGAACTGGATGAATCTTTCTCCGACCTCTACCTACGAAAGGATCCTACGCCAACATTCCTGATGGCACGTGCTCTGATGCTTATACAGCAGAAACATGGGCTCTTTCCTCGCATAACTGGAAAAGGTGATAATGCAAAGAAGTTAGCCGAGCTCCTTGCACGCATGCGACAGGAGGTAATCGCTGGTGAAGATACGAGCGAGAACACCAAACTAGGACTCACACCCAGTTCAATTACTGAGAGCTTGATCATCATCGATCGAGAAGTTGATTATGCGACTCCACTCCTAACTCAACTAACATATGAAGGATTGATCGACGAGGTTGTCGGCATTCAGCATAATCAGGCGGACGTTGATTCATCAATTGTTGGCGCTGCCCCTCCTCCTCCACCTAATGCAGCTAATTCTTCGGTCCCAGCCCCCGCATTGCCGAAGAAGAGGAAGATACCGCTCGATTCATCGGATAAGCTTTACGACCAGCTCCGGGACACAAATTTTGCCATTGTTGGAAGCCTACTGAATAAGGTTGCCAGACGGCTACAGACTGAATATGACAGCAGGCACGGCACAAAAACGACGGCAGAACTGAGAGATTTCGTGAGCAAACTTCCCGGATACCAAGCGGAGCAACAGAGTCTGAAAATACATACAGGCCTTGCTGAAGAGATCATGAAACACACTCGTACAGAACAATTCAGTCGAATACTAGAAGTGCAACAGAATCTAGCAGCAGGAGCTGATCCGTCCACACAGTATGATGCTATTGAAGAGCTAATTGCAAGAGATGCACCACTCACAGAAGTATTGAGACTTCTCTGTTTAGAGTCGTGTATTGCAGGTGGTATCAAACCACGCGAATTAGAGAATTTTAAGCGCATCATCTTACAGGCATATGGCTACCAGCATTTATTAACGCTAAACGCTCTAGAAAAGCTCCAATTGCTACTCTCGAGAACTTCTCCCATGGCAGTGATGATCCCCATGGCCGGGGCCGGCACTGGCACTGGCACTGGCACGAAAACCAATTATACCTATCTCCGCAAAGCTCTACGTCTCATTGTTGATGAGGTTAACGAACACGATCCAAATGACATTGCATACGTATATAGTGGATACGCCCCGTTATCTATTCGTCTCGTCCAATGCATATTGCAGAAACAATATTTAACTTCGATTATTCGAGGAGGCAATGCGAGCAGTGTTGTGCCAAGTGGAGGAGCTTCTCAGGGGTGGCGAGGATTTGACGATGCTGTTAAACATGCTCGTGGGTATACTTTTGACGATGTTCAAAAGGGAGAAGATAAAGCTGTGAAAGCCAGAGCATTGCTCACCGGCAGTGGTGAGAAGAAGCTTGTTTTTATAGTATTCCTAGGAGGCATCACATTTACAGAGATTGCAGCTCTGAGATTCATTGCGAAGAAAGAAGAAGGTATGCTCAGTCACCCTGCTCCTCGGCTCCACACATTGACCCGAAATGTAGCACGAAAGCAAATAGTCATCTGCACAACTTCGATCATCAGTGGAAATAAAATAATGGATGCAGCAATCGAGAAAGGTAGTCTGGGAAAAAACACAGTTGGGTTGTAGGAAATGGTCCCAATTCGAGGATAAACCAAGCCCTTTTGAGGTGAAGCGTTTATGCTTGCTACAGATTTCCATGCATATGCTCTTATAATACTATAATATGTAAATCTAGGCAGTCCTGGCCAATACGCCAATACTGTATGTATCATAAATGTTTGTTAAAGGAGACTTTGATTACTGCCTTCAAATAGAAATAGAGGCTAAAGAGCACTCGATATCAATATGCTAAACTTGTACTGTAGTCTAGTTCGAGGCTATAAGTTTCAATGGAAATTATCGATTAATGACACGGGAGATGGATATCATAAAGGCATACTTTTACCCGGAAGAAAAATATTGTTTCTTCTAGTCTATGTTTATGAGCTAAGATTTGGAATGTGCACGTGATGAAGATTTTGCATGGGTGTTTCAACCGCATCGGTCCAGATTGACTACAAATAGTTGATATCACGAAATCGTACGACATATCAAGCCCTTACATCCAGGACTTGCGAGTCCCTTGAAAGTAATCATACCAAATCTATCGAATATATATGATTGGAAGAGTGGGCGCATGACGTTGCGAAGAGGATATAGGGATATTGATTTTGATAGACTGAGACTCATTCCACGTGCTGGTACATATATCTTCAGCTCCGACGATGAAGAGATGCTAATGTACTTTGATAGAGTTTTCAGGGCCAATTAATTGATGAGAGATACCTTCCGATGGAATATATAAAATTGATGTGTTGCATTTGATGGAGATAGTCAAGGAGTCGTCACTCAAATCAATATTCTATCCGAAAATATGGCAACAACGATGGATACCCAGATGCATGAGCTTAATCATGACACGTTGATGGGCCTACAAGAACTGGATTCGCATTTGTCAATATACGAGAATTCAAGTCTTGGTAGAGATTCATATACACCAGATGCGAATGGTAGTGGTAGCGCTATATCAATGTCTACTGTTACTGATTCGGTCAACACAGCCGAACAGCCACTTCACTCCATCGTCGTAGATTCGCCAGAGATCAATTTCACTCAAAAATATCCATCCGATGTTGGATCCCGTGTGAGTCGGTTAGATAAGAAATCACTTTTCAATACCTTTACCCAGTATGTGTCCCCCCATGTCAGCAAACTCATATGACCATGCGTGTAGCACTCTCAAAGTATCTTGATCTCCTTACTTAACCTTAATATCTTAGAACCGAGCTCTATCACATTCATAAATCTAATGTGAATGGAAACGTGCATCTTCGACCTGATAGTACTCGCGCCTCGATGGCCTCTTCGATGACTACAGAAAATGAAGAAGTCGCATCTGGCCCATCATCCATATCAAGCAAGGCAGTGTCTCCTGCGGTCTCTGGTGTGTACATAACGGAACAGTCTAAGTTTACGAAACGTCAGATATACGATGTTCGGCCTAAGGTCTCGATACCCACAGATATTCCACCAAGCGAATATGCAAGGCAATGTATCTCAGCAGGAGAGTCATCACGACTGAATCCATACGGTCTGCATCCCGAGGAATATTCCATGCTTCGCGATCATATCAGCCATCAGCAAGTTACAACATATCTCAATATAAGAAATGGTATCCTGCGACTTTGGGTGAGAAATCCCTTGATTGGAGTTATGCGGGAAGAAGCCATCGGATGTGCCAAGGATGTCCGTTGGTTTGATACTGCCAATCTCTGCTATGAGTGGCTTGTACGACGAGGTTACATAAATTATGGCTGTTTAGAAAACTTAAATGTGCCCAAAGGTCCGAAGAAGGGCAAATTGGCAAGGCGGACCAGAAAAACAGTTGTGGTTATTGGAGCAGGCATGTCCGGCTTAGGTTGTGCCAGGCAACTGGAAGGCTTGTTTGCTCAGTTCGGGAATCGTTTCATGGAGATGGGCCAGGAGATTCCGCGCGTAGTTGTGCTCGAAGGTCGAGATAGAATCGGTGGAAGAGTGTACTCCCGTCCTTTCAATTCAAAGCCGGGCCATTCAACGCTTAGTAAAGGCAGCCGGCACACGGCGGAAATGGGAGGAATGATAATCACAGGCTTCGATCGAGGTAATCCTCTCAATATCATTGTTCGGGGCCAACTAGCATTACCATACCATGCTTTGAAACCAGATACAACAATCTATGATGCTACAGGGCACCCAGTTGAGGAGGACCGAGACCAACATGCTGAGCAATTGTTCAATTATATTCTCGACCGTGTTAGCGAGTACAAGTTTAAGGTTCCAACTCCAGAGACCGTCGAGGGAGATAAGGACCTCCTAGACGCCGGTCGAGACCTGAGTGGAGAAGGGTTCAAAACAATTCGTGAAGTTGAGGAAAGCTCATCTAGGCCGCAATGGGGGCCTAAAACCGAAAATTCCACGAAGGTGCAGATGGTTCCAGTTTCCTCAGATAGACTGACGGGCAGAGCACATCTCGAACCAGGAGTTCCTGCTGCACATACCGCTGCTTTTCGAGCGAAGGAAATCGGCTGGGAGTTACGACCTGGCGTAGGAATCGAACAAGACCTTGACCTAGAGCGGGCAGTCAACTCTCCATATGCTACCCTTGGTTCTGTTGTGGACGAAGCGATCCGCCAGTTTTCGAGGTTCATTGACTTTGCACCACTTGATCTACGACTGCTGAATTGGCATATTGCGAACTTGGAGTACAGCAATGCCATTACTTGCAACAAATTAAGCCTTGGTGGTTGGGATCTGGATGCCGGGAACGAATGGGAAGGCAAGCATACTATGGTCACTGGAGGATACCAACAGGTCCCTAGAGGTCTGTTGAAGTGTCCACAACTTTTGGACGTTCGGAGAAAGAACAATGTGAAACGGATAATATACAGTCCTGACAAGGCAGCCACGTCAAAAATTGAATGTGAAAATGGGAAGGTAGTTGAGGCTGACTACATTGTTTCGACTGTTCCCCTGGGTGTTTTAAAACAACGAAATATTGAATTCCAGCCACCGCTTCCTGATTTCAAGCTTGGTGCAATACAGCGCATCGGCTTTGGAATACTCAACAAAGTCATACTTGTCTACAAAGAAGCTTTCTGGAATCTAGAACGTGATATATTTGGCACACTCCGTGACCCAGCAAATCGGTTTACCCTAAACCAAGGGGAATACTTTTCACAGAGAGGTCGTTTCTTCCAGTGGTTCAACTGCACAGAAACGTCCGGTCTACCAATATTGTTGGCATTGATGGCAGGAGACGCAGCTTTTCACACGGAAAAAGCATCTGATGAAGACCTTATAGAAGAGGCAACAACTGTTTTAAAGAGTGTCTATGGACAGAACATTCCCGGACCAGTCGAAAGCATTGTTACTAGGTGGGGCAACGACAAATTTGCCTATGGGAGTTATTCTTACACTGGAGCAAACTTCAGACCAGATGACTATGAAGAGATGGCGAAGCCTGTAGGCAATCTCTTCTTTGCTGGAGAGCATACTTGCGCCACTCACCCAGCCACAGTCCACGGTGCATATATCTCTGGTTTACGAGCAGCATCAGAAGTACTGGATGCTATGATTGGAGCAATTGAGATTCCAACTCCCCTCGTCTTACCAAAAGAATCTAAACGTAAATCGGAGACGTTGGAGGTTCAAAAGGATCCTAAGCAAGCACGCCTTGATGCTTACGAGGCTGAGATCTGGGAAGCAGCATGCAGGAAACTAGGCGAGAGACCATACAAACCTTTAAACAACTATGCGAATCCCTACCGTATATATAGCAAGGACAAATGGGAGGAGGCGAAGAAGAAATGTGATCAAGGACGCAGACCGGGCAAAGGAAAGCCGATTTCAAATGAAGTCAAGAAAATGGTGACTAAAATGTGGGCAGAGGCTTCCGAGGCTGAGAAGCAGCCATACGTCAATGCAGCCAACCTTCAGAAGCAAGCTTACGCTTCTGCTCTTGCAGATTATACGGAGAAATCGACGAAGTGGGACAAGGAAGCTCAGGAATTCAGGCTAGAATATGAGAAGGCGTACCCTAGTCTCCCAGGCCCTAATGAGGACAGCAGCAATCGGCGGAGAGCAGCAACGCGTGTCGGGTACGCCGAGGATTCTGGGTCTGATATGGAGATTTGAGCATATGGCATTTGGCGTTCGCGTTGTACAGTGATGTGGAGTTGCTGCGATACCGCATGGTGGTGTTCTAGGGGTCGTGGCATTTGATGGCTTTTGGGCATTGCTTATGGTGCTTTGGAGAACTATAGCATTCCGCTTGCTGTATAACTGAGTATAAGTACAATAATAAACTAGCCAGATTTTTATTTCTTATATGTTGCTTCTTAGGCGGTAAATTTTATGCCAGCTACATCCATCACTGGAGGAGGTAGAAACGGACCCCTCTTGATTTGCCTCGCTAGACCCATCCTTGTCACCTTAACCCCTCCACGTCTCACACCTGAACGTCTGCGCTCTCAGAGTCAGACCAGTACTATTTAAATATACTGAAAATGTCTGACGTTGATCAATTCGATAGTGCACTGTGAGATTTACCCTTGATTGACTTTGTTTTCCAAAATTGAGGCTCCTGTACTGATTATAAACCAGGGACCTCCTCCGCAGGCTTGACCCCAAGCACACTTCTCAGCACCTCGACTCCCTCATATCTCTCGTCCCCTCGCTCACTGAGGATCTCCTTTCGTCCGTAGATCAGCCGCTCACCATCGCCCGCTGCCGGAAGACCGGCCGCGATTACCTACTCTGCGACTACAACCGAGACGGAGACTCCTACCGTTCACCATGGTCAGGTGAATTCGAGACACCATCTGGTGGCACTGGTGCAGGAGGCGTAGACGACCAAGGGAACAATGAGGGCGCCGGCGAAGGAGCTGTTCCTAGTGAACGGGTGCGTAAGATGGAAATCAGAGCCAACGAGGCCTTTGATGTCTATCGGGAGCTCTATTATGAGGGAGGCGTTTCAAGCGTCTACTTCTGGAACCTAGATGATGGATTTGCGGGGGTTGTGCTGTTGAAGAAAGGTATGTTGTTCTTGTTGTTGTTGTGTTGTTTGGGTATGATGGTGCTGATAAGATGCAGTGGCTACACCGACGGGTAAGAGTGAAGGCACTTGGGACTCGATTCACGTATTTGAGTCGGTAGATCGGGCTCGTACAGCACATTACAAACTCACGAGCACAGTCATCCTGCATCTGTCAACTGATGGCGAAGCGTTGGGCGAAATGGATCTCAGTGGTAATATGACGAGACAGGTTGAGGTTGACATGAATGTTGATGATGATACCTCACATATTGCAAACATTGGCAAGTTGGTGGAAGATATGGAGCTCAAGATGCGCAATCTGCTGCAGGAGGTATATTTTGGGAAGGCGAAGGATGTTGTGGGTGATTTAAGGAGTATCGGCCCATTGACTGAGGCCAATAAGGATAAAGCTACACACCAGGAGATGATCAATTCGATGAAGCCTCGGTAACATAGAAACGAAAATAAGGGACGAATAGAAGATATTTGAGGATCGTAACTTCTCCCTGCCTGGTGTAGAGCTGTTATGCCTCCTGAGTCTACGGACGAATTATCCGCAATTGTGAGTCCATGTCTAGTCTCCCTAAGTTCTTGATATCAACCTAGTACATTATATCATTCTTGTGAAATCAATAAGGATTATCTTCTACTATGCTCAGGCACTTTTATGAACATGAATAGAGGTCTTCACGGCACATAACTAGTAGTGGAAGAGCTCTTTGGGATAAGATGCGGCGTTATTACGGTATTCAAGTACTGACTTCCTTAAGTTTATTCTGCACATGATCTTCACAAACTTAGCCTGCGATCCATTTGGAGCGATGCACAAACCATCTCCCTCCAAATCTTGAGTCATACCTTGGGTAAAGACAGGAACCAAGATGTAGATACTCGGCCATTGTCTCTTCCTGGGTCTAGGACTAGGTAAGATATGAGCCTTCAGACCGAGGAATCGATTTGACTAGGCGTTTCGGCTCCATCGTGCCAAGGGTATAGAAAGTTTCATGTGTTAAATTGAAAATTATTCGACATACAAATACAGGAGAGTATTAAGTAATTATGGGTTCATAAAATCCGCAATGAAATCCTACTATACAAACAGAGCCCAACGGCCTCACCAAGCATCCTTATGCTATACAATAGATATCACAAAGGAAATATTTCGTATTGTATTGTTGTATTGTCCATTGCTATCAATCTTTTGTACATCCGTTACTCGTCATCGTTAATCGTTTGTTGGTGCTTTGCATCGCTTTTGTGCCGTTTTCTCATCGATCCTTCGTAAAACCTGGCTCCGCTAAAGAAATTATAGAACCTAGAACTTCCTACTGGTGTACTGGCCACCATTTGATTCGAATGTAACTGTCGATCATGTCCTGGAGAAGCTCTTTCGTGATCTTAGGTTTTTGGTATGTGAAACCAATGACCTTTTCTAGCCTGCTGCCATCCATGCTCAGGTCAGTATCTTTCAGTAGCTCTTTCTCCATAAATGGAGCTAAGGGACCTGGCCGAGTGATTCCTGCGTGCTCCAGTAAATCGGCCCATGGTCCTAATACCTCTTCATTAACATCATCTACCACACTGTCCATGTTCAACCTTGCAAATGTACTGATCAATTGACCTTGGAATCCTGTTTTAATGTTGAACAACTCTCCAACAAGTTCTGCCATTTTCCCTTGAGACGTTTGGCCTTTGTCCACAACATTGAAGGTTGGGATTTTGCCCATAGATGCTTCGTCCCAATTAGGCTTGTTCTTAACCGCATACCAATCGGCAATGTCAAAGAGTGCTCGGGTGACGTCGGTGATATGCACAGTGTTGATCCTCAAGTCCTTTGTCCAGAGCCACTTCATTTCTTCTTGTAGATCCTGGTAAACTCTCGCCAGGCAGAGAGTCGTAGCAACATACTGAGCCGCATAAGGGCCATAGACGTGAGCCAGTCGGACGATTACAAGGTTCAAGCTGAGACGTCCAGAATTAGCCAATTACTCATCAGTTTTCCGACAAATGATTAGGAGAGACTCACCCCTCGATCTTCGACAATTGCTCCTCGGCTTCCAGCTTGAAAATGGCAATTTTACTCCATGGCTTTATTTTGTCGCCCTCTTTGCTCGGCTGGGAGTCTGACTTATACACCATGCCCGTACTCAACTCTACGAATGCCTTCACACCTCGTTTCGCAGCCTCCTTGCCTG
Source organism: Chalara sp. BL73 (assembly GCA_918026815.1). Classification (NCBI taxonomy): domain Eukaryota; kingdom Fungi; phylum Ascomycota; class Leotiomycetes; order Helotiales; genus Chalara; species Chalara sp. BL73. The sequence continues at coordinate 423,968 of CAKJVC010000003.1, read as the reverse complement.
CTGCGACACTCAATGCTAGCGAACGCACCTTATAGACCTCATCTTCCTGTGAATACCTCGTCTCGCCTCCACAGTTGAATACGTAATCCCATTGCTTGCCATTTGAGCGGTCGAATATGCGGGGGAGGGATTCTGTTGCAGAAAAGAGAAGTCAGCGCATGAATTCACCAATATATGGGGCTCATCGATCGCATGATGCGAACATGAGACGGCTAGAAGCAGACACTCACGTTCTTTGCTGGCATCGGCCTGCATGAACTTTTCTTGTGAACATGCTTCTTCCAACTCTGGTGCTAGCCACGCCAACTGTGGTAACACTTTATCGACGAGTCGTACTTCTGATGCTAGGTTATTTTGTTGGATGTGCAGGGCCAAAAAACGACCAATATATCCTAATCCTCCAATAATGAGCACTGCGGGTTTTTCAGCCATTTTTGCTGTGCTTTGAGTGATCTGTAATGTGAAATGAAAGGTGGGCGTTGGTCGAGGATAGGGGAGACGAATGGTGCTTGATGAGTGTTTGAAAATAGGAAAACCAATAGTAAGTAGTACGGGGTATTAACGCATGCCAGAAGTCAAAGGGAGGAACAAACAGGAGGAACTAAAAGAAATGAAAACGTGGGAGAAGCGGTGTTTCTATTGAAGTATAGTCGTTCCCTTATGGGATATAAGTTGTTCTCGGGCCCCTCCCACATTGTGGCATTCACAGGGTTTTCCAACTGGTTAGGTTTAAAGGGGGGGGAATCCTTCAACCCTCCCCCCCCAACGCTTCATCTCCAAAGATCGCCGGGCCGCCTGTGCATGAATTGGGTAGCAAATCACTGAAACCAAAGACGGAGAATCCATTTTTACAGCGGCCTAGCACCAACACAGTTGCACGCCACCAAGCCATGCATCGTTTAATCTCCAAAAAATGTGCATCTGAAGACCGAATCGTCGCGGTGCAGTCGCGTCCTCAACCGCGAAAACTCAGCTTGTGTGGCTAATAAAGGGGTCATTTGCAAGCTCTAGGTCAATACAGTGCTGGTCTTGGGTCTCTAGTATGCAGCCAGCCTTCAGACCACAGAGCAAGAGCAGCAATGCTACCGTCAGACCTCGTACTACACAACGCCGATTTGCTTGGATTGCTACGCGTACAATACTCTGAAAGTCATCATCTTATTGACGCATGCCCACGACGAAAGGCCCTGCCCGACGGACGGAATTGGTAGTGAAGATCAGAGTCATTGGTGGACCACCGCCCATCATCAGACCTATCCGTGGCCACTAAATTTAATTTAATAATTTTTTTTTTTTAAAAAATAAAAACAGACCATGAGTTCCGAACGAACCAAAACAACAAACTTCAGGGGGAGAGTGGTGCCCAGAAGATCTTCTAGAAGGCTTCTATGGTCTTAGCCACGCTCGCCACGGCCGGCAACGCGGGTGCTCCCCTTCTGCTAGCAGGAACTGACCCTGCTGTTGTTGCAACGATATACAAAATTTATGTGCACTTAATTTCCGCACACAACACAACCTCTTCCAAATACCTATCCAGCAAGTACTCCGTATGAGGAGGTGGGCGATTCTCCTTTCCGAGGATGAAACGAATTTCTAATCCACCACTTCAGGTCTTTTTCACCTTCTTGGACGCTAGTACACTGATTATTCTAGCCGCAGAATAGCCTGGCAGAGCCAGAGCCAGAAATCACCGTGTAAAATTGGTCAGACATGACAGATTGCAGGTATCCGAGGCTAAGATATCTTCCCGTTACTTTGTATGCCGGCAAATCCGCGAGGACCCTGAAATTTGGCTTCTAAAGAAGTCTGAAATGCTTGATACGACTCTTCGGACCTGCAGGAACAATCCGTGGTTGCATTGCAATCCCAGACATTGCAGAATGTAGAGGTCGAATTGCAGATTTCCATGCAACTTCATATGCAAGTCATTGCAGAACAACACTTTTTATTATCCACAAATGTTGCTGAAACGTATGCTCCTGCTTCATCTTATTCCTCTGGTCTGTTGTTTGATCAGCCTGTTTCAATATCATGCCACGTTGAGCCTGTTTTGACCAAATTAAGCACAATCATGAGAGAATGGGTGGTCAAATCTGATGAAAATAGTTTCTGCCGGCATCTCTGCATACATTGTCGGGCGAACTCTATAAAGTTTAGAGGAGACAGGAGTCAAAGTGCCCCCAGCAGAGAGGTCGGCACGTTGTTCTATGTGCAATTGGTCTTTTGATCGCTGTCAGTCGTTCAGTGAGCGTTTTTGTTTGAGTGTCTACCCATGATTCATGAATTGATATTGAAGCTTAGGTTCCATATATTCAGAGGATCGTAATCTTGGAATGTAGTAATTCCTTTAATGGAGAACCCCACCAGTTGTAGACCTATTCCACATAGGAGAAGGTCTAGATAGCGTTTATAAGAATGCTTCTAATATTCTGCACATTAGAGACAATTCTCTTGTCCAGGTTCAGAACCAAATCAATCCCATACGGGCATTCTCCCTTAGAACGGTGCTATTTTAGCCATCAATTAGTTGTTCATAGCCCTTGTTAATTGTTTTTTGTCCTAGAAATCTTGCTGGTGCGGGTAAATGCACAGTTGAGCCCTTCTACCATGTCCGCCTCCTCTTTTTGATATGGATGTATAATTGCACTCAATGCCAAGTCATACGATGGCGGGAGCTCGCAGCATTGACACAATTGTACTGCGACAATATATATTCACCAAGCACTTCCCATCTCTTTTCCCTGTAGGTGAATAGCATCAAGCATATACAGGGTTAACAAATACCTTTCCGTCGAGGACAGTAACCTCAGCCTATGTGGCGTCCTTGGGCTGGGTTAACTCGCGCCTACCAGTCAAAAAACAATGTCCTCAGACCCAATGGGTGGTTGTTCCCTTCGGTATGCGAACTTTAAGTTTCTTTTCCCATTAATAGCAACTCGAGCGCTGTTCCAATTACCCACCGTGTGCTTACTGGACTATGGCTAGGAGGTTTTGTATGGCACGCTTTACACAGCTTTGCCAATTTGAATCCACCCGCATCACCTGTGAATCCGTCCTTGATGTACTTTCCTTGGCTGGGAGAATCTTTTCCAACGGGAACATTTGTCCTTTTTGCAACAGCTAAGATTCGTGGACTTGCAGTAAACGTATGTCGTTACTAACAAAAAAAAACTTCATATCTCAGTGCAGAATTCCACTTGAATTAGGGAGTGAAAAGAAATGGATTGACTGAAAATAGTCTGATCCAGCTTGCTTCTATAAGTGCATGGGTATTTGGTAGCAGTGAAAATCTTGCTCGCCCGAAAACTAGTGCCTTCCTACTCACGCTCTGCTCGTTAGATTCATTGATCAAGAAACACCGAATCGTATAGTCTTAGCTCTTCGCCCTTGACGACTGGAGCTAGGCTTTCTGCTCGTATCACTGTTGCCAACAGAATCAATGCCAAAAGACAGATTATAGTAAGCTTGGTGGTTCCTTAAACATGGAATGCATTTGTGGTTGCATTGCATAGTATGCATTAGTCAATGGCTGATGGGTATGCCAATGTAAAGAGTTCGTGGCCAACAGCGAGAGCTGGTCTGAGGGAAATAGTAGCTATAGGTTTGCTTATAGTGCGGTATTGTTACACATCTTTGAGACTAATATGGTATAACAGGATAGAAGTACGTTTATTGATGTTGATTTACTATCTATGGGTTGCAGGTGACGTTGTGGTATATGTTGGCGTACGAGAGCCGATTGTGAGTCTGAAGGCACAGAAGTAGACACCGTACGCGAATAGAGACAGTACTAGGTAAAGAAGCATGCAAGGAGGGACGGTTATGCAAAGAAGAAGGCGGACCACTGGAAACGGATATGGCAACAGTATGTGGTTTACAGCAGTAGCAACAGGACGGTAAGAGGGAGGCACGGACATCGTGCCACATGAGGGTTTTGATCTGAGAGTATCCTTCAAGTCCAGAAGTCCAGGAATTTTGTTACAAGAGAAACGAGAAGTCACGGTAGGAAAGAGGGCACGTGCTTCTTATGGACAATTAATACGACTGTTCCCAGGGGATGAATGATGTAACAGCAAACCGGTATTGCACATAAAACATGAATACTCGGATTACTATGTGGCAATCAAACTTGGGTTGTACTATAGCGTATACTGTAGCGGTGCTCTGTGCAGCTGCTTCTCTGAAGAAGGTCATGATATTGCCATTGATTGTACCGTACTGTTAGACTACCTAGTTGAGTAGGATGCTCCGAGAATGCCATGCAGCCAGTGATCCGTGAACGCCTTCACAACTCCGTGCATATCGAAATATAACCCCCATCACGCGGGTCTCTTTTTTGCAAAATCCTCCAGATCCGACCTCGTCGCAACACCAAGGACGAACTTCCTCCTCTCGTCCGTCACGACCGCAAACTCCTGCTTCCCATTCTCACCGTTCTCCCCGCCGTTGAAAAACAGCTCAAGCTCCTCCAGTGGCGTGTTCATCGTGATGACCTTGTACACCCTTCCTTTCCGGCGGAACTTGACCATGGCCTTACTGACTTCATCGGTTTCTTGCACCTTGCCGTTCTCGAGGAGGATGCGCAGGTGGGGTATCGAGAGGTAGCCTAGCAGCGCTCGGTTCGCGGAAGAAACAACCGTCAGGTGGGTGTAGTCGCGCTCGAAAGCCGTAAGGAGGGCATGGGAGATTGCGTCTGTTGGGTTCAGAGAGAGGGCCGAGGGAGGGTCGAGATCTTCTACGGTAGCCTTTTATTGGAGTTAGACAGATGGCTTGTCAAAGACGCACGGGAGTTACTCACGCCTCTGTATCTGCTTGCAAGCTTCGACATGGCAGGCTTGGGTGAGGTGCCTTCTGCCATATTGGGCAATTTAAGTGTAGAGCAGTTACTATGTTCAGCAAGTCGCAAATAGTCTGCGTAGTGGGTGAAGTGTTAATGAAGAGGTTGGAAGTGTGCAGACTTTTTCATTGGCCAATTCGGAACACAGCCAGATTACTTCAATGTTTTGTCTAAGGATCAATAAGCAGATAGAGAACAATCCTCCAGGCTATGATTCAATCCAACTAACTCTAAGCTCTTATTTGCGATATTGCAAATTCAAACCAAATATCCCGCTCTAGCTTGATTATTCGTATATATAATTTAACCCCATGCTGTCTTTATTTTGGAGGGGCTCCCTCGGGTCTATGTGATGTCATGTTTTTGCCTAGCCAAGCCAAGCCAGGCTTATCTCCAACCCTCCATTTCGTATTGACTGGATCTCTCTCCGTCAGGCCAAATATATGTTACATTACGATAAAGTCGGCGACTACAACTTCAGCTTTAATTTTTAACAGTAACAGTTAGCTTTGAATCTATAACGTTTCGGTCTTGGGATTACTAAAGCGTGAAATAATAAACAGTACTTTAGCGACTGTTGAAGTATCGTAGGAATTTTAAAGCAGTATATATTTCTTCCTCAGGGAAGGCGGTTATATTGGGTGATCGGTTAAGTCGGACTGGCGGTTGACTGGGGAACCTTTCTGCATATCTATTTCGTACTTCAGACAAGTTTCACTACAACAACCTCGCATCAGAGACTGACGTACCTTGGTTCCTAGATAGCGTGCTCGAAATGCCTCTTCTATTTCCTACTCAGGATACCCTTCACGATGTGTTTCATCCAAAGGTATTGGGATGGAGACCTGCTCAACAAGTAGCACCACCTCAGAGTCCCTTCCCCCAACCACGAACCATAAGTCCTTACACTGCATGGTCCGTCGTGGATGATGCGAAGAACAAAGCTAGCGCTCTGAGTGCTGAGGCAACCAAAGAGTTCGAGAAAGCTAGTGCAGCTGCCAGGGGGAAGACCGGGAATATCGAACTCTACTCTGCCAAATATTATGCTGCTTGCACGGTTGGGGGTCTCCTTGCCTGCGTAAGTCCACAAGTGCCATGAATGTTATTCAGGATCTAACTGCATTGCTCGATAGGGTCTTACACATCTTGCTGTCACACCTCTCGATTTAGTAAAATGCCGTCGACAGGTAGATTCTAAGCTATACACAGGGAACTTCCAGGCCTGGGGGAAGATTGGCCGAGCTGAGGGCTTCAGAGGAATTTATACAGGATGGAGTCCCACTTTCTTTGGCTACTCCGCCCAAGGCGCCTTTAAATATGGAGGATATGAGTTCTTCAAAAAGTGGTATTCTGACCTTGTTGGTGCTGAGAATGCCGCCAAGTACAAGACCGGTCTTTATCTTGCTGCTTCAGCATCTGCGGAAGCCATTGCTGATGTAGCCCTTTGTCCATTCGAGGCTGTTAAGGTGCGAATGCAAACGACGATACCACCCTTCGCAACGGGCACGTTCAATGGTATTAGCACGATTACTGGTAAGGAGGGATTTGGTGGCCTGTACAAAGGGCTGTATCCGCTCTGGGGCCGCCAAATTCCATACACAATGATGAAATTTGCATCTTTTGAGACCATTGTGGAAATGATTTATGAACGCCTGCCAGGACAAAAATCTGATTATAGCAAGGCGGCACAAACCGGAGTATCCTTTACTGGTGGATACTTGGCTGGAATTCTTTGCGCTGTTGTTTCTCATCCTGCTGATGTCATGGTGAGTTTCGACACATATTGAGTCCGGAGTCGTAGGCTGAATATCCCCTAGGTATCTAAACTCAATGCCAATCGTCAGCCAGGCGAAGCATTTGGAGCTGCGATGGGACGTATTTACAAAGATATCGGATTTGGGGGCCTATGGAATGGCCTTCCAGTCAGAATCGTCATGATTGGTAGGTACACACAATATCCAGACCCATGCTTGTATACTTCACAACACAGCTCGAAGAACAAGCAAATATGGACTTCGAGCTACACACATCACAAAAATTTACCCTAGCTATTCAGTATTATGAGCAAGCTAATTCCAACACTGTGGTATAGGCACGTTGACGGGTCTTCAATGGATGATATATGACTACTTCAAGATTTTCATGGGTTTTCCTACAACTGGAGGCACTGCTCCACCGGCTCAGAAGAGTTAAATATTTCTTCCTTGCATAGAAAGGATGAACCATGATAGATGGGACGCACGTCAAGCAAAACTAGAGTTTGTGAAAACCCGAGTTTCGAAACAACTAATGACAAGGCGCTGAAAGGCGAGCCTGTCATGCATTAGCTAGGTTTGGTAATTATCAATATTGATACCTGAACTTGTACAAATTGCATTTGCTCTACACAATTGCACCAGATTATGAAGTGTCATCCGTGGCTTGAGGAGCGGAAGGGCGGGAGGCCCCTCAGAAAAACTGGCTTTACTATAATTGTTTAGAAGCGGTTACACCGCAGCAGTCCGTCGAGGACTCAGACGTGCAACAAAAGGCTGCATCTTGCTGTCCCACATTCTCTATTACTGGATCTTGTGTTGTCTTGGCTCTCCGTTGGGGGGCTGTAGGTCGTGACTCGTGAATTCCGCGAAGCTGGCTGTTACTCCGCTCACCTAGCGGGAGCCGCAAGAATTACATCATGGGACGGATCTAGAGATGTTCGGGATGTTCACAGATCGGTAAATACCTAGGTAGTCTTCTTGCTTCAAAGCGTGCCAGTGCTAAATATGCTTGGCCTGCATCCCAGGACTACTTCCGGTAGCGAGTCAGATAAGTATCTCCTGGGCCTGTTTCTGTTAGTCTGCGTTGCTCTAGTTTAGCATTCTAATAGGCGAGATGTATCGAGATAAGGATGGAGGGGTCGTTTGCTCTTATCAAAAGACAATGACAGAGCTTTTGAGGCAGCAAATCAGCGGGAAGCATCGCCCTCATCTGCATCTACTTAATGATATTAGGTTTTGTCCCTGATGTTTACTTGCGATAATGATACCCAAATGCAGGTAGAAGGATCTGGTTGCGTCATAGCCTGATGCGATGCGATGCGTCGAGGTACCGGCCAGTCGTCAACATTGCATCGCATTGCAAAATGTTGCGATGGCCTTGCTAAACGATTCGATAGGCGATGTTACATCTGCTGGAGGGTTCTGCCAGGTGCCAATAAACCTAACGGCAAATACAATACAACTCAACCCTGAGCACGTTAGGTCACATCAACTCGCCAAAGTGGTTTGACTTGTTGCTTCTTTTGACACAACATAAGCTGTCACAACTACTCTCCACAACCCCCATTCGATTCAGCCACCGGTTAGGTACGTACCAATCATCAAGCATATCTCTCTGAACTACGACTCTACAAGGCATTTCCACCTCAAGCAAATTATTGGGGACAAGGCTGGGGTGATATTCCGGCTGGATAGCCAAGCCAAGGTATCTCTTTAAAGGAGCACACCATATTCACCCAGCCCGACCTGCATAATTACATCTCTTCTCCAACACACATCTCTTCTTTCTGACAACCACACCCAGAATTTTGAGTCCGCCGCCTTCCAACAAGCTCAAATAACCACAGATTAATACCATATATTGAGATCACCATGGGATCCGAAAAGGGTGCAGATCCTGAAGTTAGTCATGGACGTGGAGGTCAGACACCGAACTCATACAATATGCAATAAAGTCGAGACTGACATCTATCTTACAGGAGCCGGAAACATCGGAGTTGATAATACCAAGTATGCAATCATGAGAGTGGCCTTAATGGTTAAGAATGCGTCTAACATTTACACAGGTATGTTGACGGTGAAATCGTCCGTACCGGAGCACCTGGCGATCATGGCGACGGAGCATTCAGCACTGGTCGTGGAGGAGTAGCCAATATCGGATCCCCCAAGGTTGCTGCTGCTCCTAAGCGCAACGACGACCTCACCGTCCCCGAGCAAGCCTTGCGACCCAGCAGCGAGGATCAAACCTTCCATACTGGACGCGGTGGCGGCGGCAACGTCCACATTCCAGGTGCTCCGGCTCCAAAGAAGCATGAAGGCTTGGCCGACAAGCTGAAGAACAAACTCTTCAAGAAGAAGAAAGAGGAGACAACTACCACCCCTCCTACCACCACGTCTTGATTGCTTGATATGAAGTTGCGGACTTTTTTGTGCTCGGCAGGGACGAAGGGTCTGGATAGGTCGACGTACGTGGTTGCCTTTAATGGGCTGGGAGTTTGGAGGATCGTTCGATACCATACTTCGCGTTGTTTTTTCTCTTTTCCTTACTACGTCTAGCAAATAGACTACGTCCTACCAGTCTAATTCCACCTCCATTAGAATCACAAATCAAAGGTTGTCATCTTGCTTTGTAGCTGTTTCAAGGCGCATCGTGGCAAGAAACTCTCCTGTCAAACATGTTCCCAGATATTAATACAGCTAATAAGAAGGATTTCAATACTGGCGTTGTCATGGCCGCAAAGTCTCGAATTTCTTAATCCCCAGCCACCCCAAGCTTGCGCCAGCAGGGATGTCTTGGAGTGTTGTGCCTCAGGTATCCTAAACGCGACTGACAACCCGATTGTGAGAATGGAGCATGATAGATTGCTTCTTGCATCCCCTAGAAGCCTCCAAAACCTCCTCCTCATGGCTCATTGACTTTATTCAGGCTATAATTCGACATAAGCGCCTGACGTGATAGAGGTTTCCCCCTTCCTCCTTTCCATTGCCGAGTAAGCTCAATCCCCGCTGCTCTCTCTCCTGCTTTGCGACAACTCAACAAGCAGTCACCCTTCGATCTGCTTAGGCAACCAACTGCATTTGAGTGCTCGGCAGCAGGTGATTACGAGGCGACGCGATATAGCTCGCGCTCTCATTCCTGGCCTTTTCTTCTACTACTCTGAGAGCAACTGTCATCGGTGCTACGCCACAAATCACGCTCGTCGCGACCATGGCACCCAAACATGGTCTCAGCAGCGCCGAAGACTCTCTAGTAAAGCGTGTAAAGAGCTCAGAAACGCCAGCTTCGCGCTCTGCTACTCCTGCAGAAATCAATTCCACCAAGGTCGGCTTCACCGTCCATTACCCCACACTTGATTCAAAGCACAAACAGTCCAAGAAGGAGGAAGAGCTTGCAAAACATGCTGAGTTCCTAGTATCGCCTTTCGTGGCCAAAGGTGCAGAGCCTGGTGAGCTTGACCAGTATTTTTCAGTTGAGCCATTTCAGGAATGGAACAGTATGAAGAAATACAATAATTTCATCAGTAAGTGTGCCCATTTCGTACAAAGAGGCTTCCTGACAAGCTACATAGTTCAAGGCGATACCTATAAGCATGACCATTTTGTGTATGTTAGGTTGCCAGATACGCCTAACACAGGAAGAGAAAATGATAAGGATTTTGGAGTGGCGAGGATCTTGCAGGTTAGGGCGCTAAATGCACAAAATGTGTACGCACTGGTAAGATTATTCGCACTTATTGATACAACGCGTGTTAATGCAACTTCTAGGTGGCGTGGATGTGGTGGGCGAAAGAGCTACCTGCACCTTTGAAAAGAGCCCCAGATCAAGTCAATCTAGATTCTGGGCAGCGAAAGTATCATGGAACTCATGAATTGATTGCCTCGAACTGGCTGGACGTGCTGGACGTATTGACGTTTGCGGGGAAAGCAGATGTTGTTCACTGGGGTGAGGAAGACGACCAGCTCACTTCAAAGCTCTACTGGCGACAAACATTCAATAGGGCAACAGGGGAGTTATCGGTAAGAAGCATACTTCATTTAGACAACCCCTACTAATACATTGTCTCAGCAAATACGAGAGCATTGCATATGCAATGGCCATTTCAACCCGGAAGTCGCCATGGAGATTTGCGACAACCCTTCCTGTAAAGTTTGGCTTCACGAGGAGTGTATCATTGACGATGTTTTAACGAAGACATACAACCGACTGCAGGAAAATGGCGAAACGAACGGTACATCAAAACCTGGACGAAAACCGAAGGGCAAGATATGGAAGGGGAAATTTTCAGCCAAGATCAAGACGAATGGTAGCTCGACGACAGTGGAAATAACGGATCTGAGGAAGGATGTGATAGCCCTCCAGCCCTGGGAGGAGAGAATAGCTTGCTTGAAGTGCGGATCCCTATTGGAATAAACGGCTGGAAGTGAAGAAGTTGATACCCAAACCTGTCTCCATGCATGTTTCTGGTCCCAAAATTCGCCCTTCCGCTCGCCATATTCCCTAGGCTCGGCACACTTTTCGTATTTGTGCCCTATATTATGATATTCTTCTTCTATAGCGGCCGTCTGGCGTATGGCGTTACAAGGAGTCTAGTCATCCGAGCGAGCGAGCATCGTTTTTTACAACTTCCCTTGGAAAAAAAACTCAGGTTCGCTGCTGATTCATATTCGATCCCATTGATTCTTGACGCCTAGAATCGGTTTCTATGCCTTGGAAGACAGACTATACCTACAGGGGTGATAGTATGATTGGAAGAGGGGGAGGCTTTTCTGAATTTTTGTATGAAAGGCGGGATACCTTTGCACCGGACAAGCGCAGAAGCACTTTTATGACGTTTTTTGGACGCTTGTATAGATATGGGTGAGCTAGCTGGCTGGAAGAGACAGAGGAGCTAATGCCTCGTAGTGCGGAGTGGGTATTGTCATGAGAGCAGATATAAATGCAAATCAATAAGACCATATTTATTATTTTTAACCGTCCTAGTCTGGTTTTCTCTGCCTGTGCCTCAGCATTTCTTTTATTATTCTCAAATGAGGTCCCTAGCACATCAAATGTCGACATGGGACATTGTTTCTGGGGATCTGCCCAAATCCTAACCTGGCGACACCAACAAACTTGTGGTTGGAAATAGGTCATACAACCTGCTCACAATTGAGGATACCTGGAAAGAATGTCTCGGAAAGTGGCTTCCACCGCGTTATATGCATCACGCTCCGTATCATAATTTCTCCTGTTATCACGAAAGTCTATATAGAAATAGGCCGAGGTTTTGTTCAATAGTAAACTTTTCTGTATTCCGCTCTAGAATTACACTGTAGCAAAACGCAGTGGCCGCTCCAGAAACCAGCGAATTTTCTAGGCGAAAAAAAGCAACGCACAAACATATCATTTCATGCCCATTCATTCCAATGATTTCCATTTTTGGCCCAATCGCTAATTTAACAATGATAATAAACAAGTGCCCAGCGCTCGTGGAAAATTGCCGTGCGCCAAGTCTTTACTCAACGGTGACAGACTTCGCAAGGTTACGTGGGAAGTCGACGTTTACACCTTCTGCAACGGCGAGCCAGTAGGACATCAGTTGGAGAGGGATGACGTTTAGGAGACCTTGCAGACAGTCGACGGTTCGTGGAACCTCGATCTTCTCAGCCTGGCCGGCCTTGAACTCTTCGTCGTTAGGGTTGCAGATGACGATTGGCTTGCCAGCGCGAGCGATAACTAGATATATCGTTAGTATGAAGTTTGAATCATGAGGAAAGAAGAGGACCTACCTTGTTGATATGCGTTGAGAGACTTCGCAAAGATGTCGTCACGGGTAAGAATCATGATGATAGGTAAGTTCTCGTCAACTAAGGCCAAAACACCGTGCTTGAGCTCTCCAGACATAACAGCCTCACAGTGGAGATACGAGATTTCCTTAATCTTTAAGGCACCCTCCAACGCAGTTGAGAACTGGCTTCCTCTGCCTAACAGCAGAAGACTCTTCTGACCCGCAAACATTCTAGCACATAGCTCTTTGATTGGTTGATCGAGCTTCAAAATCTCCTTGATCTGGCCTGAGATCTTGCCCAGTCCCTCCATGATACTCTCGCGTCTTTGTTGCTTAGATGCACGATCCTCACTCAGAGAGAGCGCAAACATGATCATTGCAATGAATTGTGAGGTATATGCCTTCGTAGATGCGACACCGATTTCAGGACCAGCGTTGACATGAACACCACAGTGTGTGAGGAGAGAGATAGATGATCCGACAACATTGACAATACCAACTGTCAACGCGCCACGCTCAAGACAGTATCGCAACGCCATGAGAGAATCTGCAGTTTCACCAGACTGTGAGACAAAGACGCAAGTGTCATCACGGAAGACAGGAGCTTGTCTATCGAGAAAGTCGGAGGCAAGTTCAACAGCGATAGGGATCTCAGTCAACTCTTCGAAAGCCCCACGAACAGCCATGCAAGAGTGGTAACTTGTGCCGCAAGCGATGAAGATGATTCTTCTGCAGCGGCGGATAGTAGCAATGTATGATCTTAAACCGCCAAGAGTAACCTTCTTGTTCTCAACATCCAAACGACCTCTCATGGTGTTGATAACGGATTCTGGTTGCTCGAAAATCTCCTTCTGCATGAAATGATCGAATTTGCCCTTCATGATCTCCTGGAGCTCCAATTCGAGCGTTTGGATAGTTCGAACATTGGAGGAGCCATCAGCCTTAGTGAGCCTGTGGATGTTCAGAGAACCTTCGTGAATGTGCGCAATGTCGTCGTCCTCAAGATACATGACCTTCTTGGTGTGCTCAACAATGGCTGAAGGATCTGAGGAGAGGAAAAACTCCGTTGGCATTGGTGCTCCATCATCAGTCATGAAGGCACGAGACTGTGAGCGATGCAGGAGTGACTTGTCTGCTGGGGGGAGGAGGTTGCCTGCAGAGAGGAAGTTGCCAACATTTGACTTTTTCAAGGCAACGTGTTGTGAGGCTTGCTCAGCAGGAAGTGCTCCTTCTTCGGTGTACTCGACATCGACAAAGTCAACCTTCATACGCTTTTGTGTCCGAACTCCAATCACTAACGGTGAACCCTTTCTGGCTGCAATGACTTCATGGGGGTAATGGACCGACTTCATGAGAAGACCGAACGCTCCTTGCAATTCCTTGATGACAGCCTTTGCCAGATCCGTGAAGCCAATTGTTGGGTGCTGGTCGAAAAGATACTTTGCCAGCTTGGCAATGCACTCGGTGTCAGTCTCCGTTTCAAACTTGAAGCCCTTGGAGGTCAACAGAGTCTTTAACTCTTTGTAGTTGGTGATGATGCCATTGTGGACAACGGAGAATTCCCATGTTGGATCGGATCTAGAGTATACGTCAGGTTTTGTCCTACAATTGCATCTGGTGAGTGAAGTACCTGTGGGGATGGCAGTTGATACGGGAAGGAGGACCATGAGTCGCCCATCTGGTGTGTGCAATACCGGCATGTGAGTCGAAGATCTTGGTCAGATCTGGTTTCTCCTCATCGATGAGTTGCTTCAATTTGGCAACCTTGCCAACCTCCTTGTAGGCAAAAACCTCATTCTTCTTGTCTCCATCAATGGCTAAGCCAGCGGAGTCGTAACCACGATATTCGAGACGAGCCAGGCCATTGACGAGAGTATCAAGGATGTACTTTCTGTCCTTCTCGACCAGGTAATTGATGTAGCCGAAGATGCCACTGTTATCAGAAAGTTAGTTTGCATTTCTATGCAAGGGCAGGTTGTAATGTTATTCGAGGGGCCCAGGCACACGTACCACATTGCTTCTACCTTTGAAGATGTAAAGAATTGGTAGAGGCGGTGGAGAATATTAGAGTGTGTATGGATTTTTGGGTTTAACGAGAGTGGTTGATGAATGCCTTATTATGTGTGAGAGGTATGAGTATGAGTCGGAATATGCGAAGAAAGAGCAGAGTTGAGTTAAGTTGAGTAGGATAGAGGAGAGCAGAGCAGAGTAGAACTGTAGTATGGAGGGGGAAGGGGTTCTTGTATTCTTGGTGTTTGCTGTTGAGTAAGTAAATAGACAGGGGGTGTGCCTGGGGGGGAGCAGGTACCTGTACAGTAGTAAGTATTGTACAGGGTTAGGAGCAGGACAAGAGAGCGGACAGGACAGGACAGGACAGGACAGGTTGGCTGAACGAACCAGGGCGCGGAAGTTGACCAGCCCCGCTTGTTTCACTCACGCATGCTGGAGTTCCAGTGTTGAGTTGTTGTGCTGGTTTTTGGGCCTCAGGGGAGGGGGGGGGAAAGCCCAGTGGTGGTGGGTGGGAGAGACGGGGCGGGGGGCTTGTTTCTGCCGTCATTCTTTCACCCCCCCCTTTCCTTTCTTTCAGATAGCTAGCTTGGCGGGGGGCAGCTATTGACACACCCTTGGCCATTACTGCCGGTCATTATAAATTTGGTGAGGGATAGTTACATGGTTTAATTGTTGGACTTTGCAGGTTCACAAGTCAAGTTTTGCATTGAGACCATAAAAAATAGCAGCTTCAATCATCATTCTATTCACTGGATATGAGAACCCTAGCAATGTGCTCAGATATCAATACGTTTTCACATACATGTTCCCAACCAGAACCGAAAAAGTAAGGCGGTGGGCGCAGAGCCACAGCGGTGGGCAGATCTAGCCTATATCTTGTGTAGCCTTATCAACAAGATCTGCTCCCTGTGCCCAGCATGACTGACAGATCCCCAAAGAATTCATTTACAACCGATGTTTCTGCTGGCCACGCTCGTATCTCGTGTTTCCCCCTCAAAAAAAACCCCCCCGTAAAGCAGATCCGCACGCCTTGCCTCTGAACCAGCATCGTCGTTTATTGTTTGCTGTTAAACGATCGGTTGAACCCTTGTGTGGCTCACACAGCCACTGCGGCTAGTGGTTTGATCCCCCCCAAAATAGAACACTAGAGAGCCCTACCACGTTTTCTTCGACTTGACTTGGATACTTCGTCCGTTCATCCCAGAATGCAAAAGTATCTTGATGACGTAGAAATACCCCAAAACAGAAAGTTGGAGAGACTTATCTCAATGCTCTCTACCTTTTCACCCGGGGTCACCGACCTAGGCGTCGTGAATACGAATTTTGAGTACTTCAAAGGGGAGGAAGCATGGACAATGCATAATACAACCCCCGTCTCATGGGTTCATTGGTGGTGTACGTCCTCGGGTACTAGCATACTTCTAGAAAAGCCACAGCTGATTTCTCTAAAGATGTAAAGAGTCGGACGAACAATATTTTCTAATAGCTTTAAATTCCTAATTTATTCTGAAAACTCCCTCAGCCGACCCAAAGGAAGTAGGGGTCCCTGCATAATATCAAGAGGTCAAAATCGAGTTTGCAAGCTTGAAGAGCACCACCACTTGGGGCTCGGGGCGGTCCTTGGACAGTTACGGCTCAATGCCTCCTCCAAAACACGGCAACAAGCGTAGTGGTGTCTTCAACATGATGGAAAGCTCAATGAATCTCTCCCATTCATAATCCTCTCCATAATTACATATAGAATACATGGTTTTTTTCTGAATCAAATTGAAGAAGGCCTAGGTATCCGCTAAATTGCTCATCTAGAACTGGAATTCGCGATCTTAACACACCGGGGGGGACCATCATAGGCGAGCTTTCAGTGATAGCAGAGGAATCAATATAAGACGTAACAAAGACGACGTCCTCACAGCGACTTGGGCATTATGAAATGGGTGCTCGGTGCTATGTTCAGTCTTGAGGCTAGGGCTAAGCATCACGCCGCGATAAATTCAAATAGGCTAGGGAGCAAAGCCTCATATGCAGATTCATAATGGTCTTCATTCTGTTATATATACTGATCTTGCAGAATCAACCCAGCCCCACCCTTTTTTCAAGATGCTCAGCGTACGACCGACGAGACACCCAACGTCCATTGATTGTCAGATTACCAAAGTCGAAAGACTCGAGGCCATTCATAGGAACAATTATTGAGAAGACCGCGAGTTCAGGTGGACTGAGAAACTGCGTCTAGTCTCTATATTTCTGTCCAGATTTCTTTTGGATCTATAGCTTGTTTGGGGCGGTCTGTGTAGTCGGCCACTGGTACCCAGCGGCATCGCTAAACTTGTATCCATAAGATGAAGTGAAGTCATCAAGTACTGCGGGACCGCGAGAGCCTAGAAGAGTAAGTAAGCTTTTAGAAGAATCTGTAATCTTGACTGACCGTATGGATACTCCATTGGAATAATCTCCTTGTTATCATCGAGATAGTGGAGTAATGGGGTGAATACCCTCCAACTTGCGTCTAGCTCGTCATCACGGACAAAGTTAGAGTGATCACCCTTAAGCGCGTCCAAAATAAGCGATTCATAAGCCTCTGGAATCTTGAGATCCGAGAATCGTCTGCGGTAGGTCAAGTCGAGCTCGGTAACGACAGTTTGCATGCTCAAACCTGGGAGCTTAGAGTTCATCTTGATATAGACACTCTCGTTGGGCTGTATTCTCATAACGAGTTCATTCCGTGGAATGTCCTTGAAAATGCCTGATGTGACATCCTTGAACTGAATTCGAATCTCAGTCTTCTGCTCATTAAGAGCTTTACCTGCCTTGAGAATAAATGGCACACCGTCCCATCGTTCGTTCTTGATGTAAGCTACCATTGCACAGAAGGTAGGACATCTTGAATCTTTTGGTACAGTATCATCTTCTTTATAGGATGGTTTGCTCCCATCCAAAGACTTCCCATATTGGCCGATGATGACATTTTTAGGCTCGATTGCCGGAATGCCACGCAAAACTCGGACCTTTTCATCTCGGACGTCCTCAGCAGAGAAAGAAATAGGCCTTTCCATAGCCAAAAGGGTCAGAACTTGAAGTAGATGGTTTTGCATAACATCGCGAATGATACCAAACTCGTCAAAGTATCCACCACGGCCTTCCGTTCCAAATGGCTCTTTGAAGGTTATCTGTACGTTATCGATATGGTTGCGATTCCAGGTAGCACCAAAAAATTCATTGCCAAACCTTAGGATCAAGATATTCTTCACCATCTCCTTTCCGAGGTAGTGATCGATACGGAATATCTCCTCTTCCTTCCAGTTCGGCTCTAGTGCCTTTTGCAGTTCTCTGGAGCTGCTCAGGTCCTTTCCGAATGGCTTCTCAACCTGTAGAACCAAAGTTAGGGTCCGACGTGTCAAAATTGGTGGAGAACTTACGATGATTCTCGCAATTCCGTTCTTCGGGTAACAGTTTTTCTTCAAGTGTTGAGAGACCGTGGTAAAGACGCTAGGTGGCAGGGCCATATAGAAAACTCTATTCTGCTCCTTGCGGCCCCTCTCGATAGCTTCCAAAGTCGTTCTCAGATTAATGAACGACTCGTCCTTGTCATATTGACCCGAGACGTATGTGCAGAGCTCGCAGAACTCCTTCAGCTGCTGCTCCATGTCCTTTGTTGGAGTTTTGATGTAGGATTTGACTCGCTTAATGTATTCCTCATGGTCCATCTTGGTTCGTGCATATCCAACGATTTTTATGTCTCTGGGTAGGAACTTGTTGCGATACTATGAACGTGGGATTAGGCAGTGAAACATATTGACGTAGGGAAAAATGGAGCATACCAGACCGAAGAGAGCGGGAAACTATACTAATCAGTAATTGCAAAATGTGGAGGTGAGGAGACGTACAGTCTTCTTCTTTGCGAGATCACCAGATGCTCCAAGAACAATTATAACAGTATCATTTTTGAGCTCAATAGACCTGGCGGGGTAATTGATTATTAGTTTTCTTATTCCCGCAGATTCCACAAGCCTCTAACATGATCGAAGGAAGTTTATAACCAATTATGAGAGTCTTTCACAGCTTTAGATTGTATATGGGACTCCCGTAAGTGGTTTTCAAGATGCAACCGCCCGATGTTGACATTCCTGCCGTCTTGGTGACGTAGATCGGAGATAGGATAGCACTCACCCAATACTGTGCTCTTCTGGTTTGATCACTGTGTCGGCCATTGTGAGGTGTTGACCAGGCGGATGAAGAGGATACCAGAAGAAAAGAGATGAGAATCAACAACAGACAGGACTAGGCCGACAACCGAGGGGGGTTTTTTTTCAGAGTGGTTGATGTTTGATACCGCCGGAAAATGTTGAGTTTTGAAGGAGGCTTCGAGGTAAGGTAGGTTAGCGACCTGCGACTGCGGGGCTCGCTCAGTGGTGGGATGGCCGGATGAAATATGATTTATTTTCCTCAGTCGGGTACCCGAAGACTCCAAGTCATTAGTTTGTGGCAGATTTGGTGCGATTAATGTTTGGAGATATCCGAGGACATGAATACAAAAAGATGGATTTGGGTACGGCTGTCACTTCTTGGTGGGGGTTATTTTTCTTGCGTAAAAGAGTTGACACCGAATCACCATACTGTACTGTCAACGGGATAGTGAATTGATGAAAGGGAAATCAGTGCCATTACCAGACTCTAAAGAGCATCTAAGGTCAATCCCTCTTTACAGAGCTTGTCTATCCAGGGTGATTATAAAGCACCTTACATGTTCGAGACACCCACTGGCGGCCCAATTACAGCGGCAAGGTGCTGTACATGTCCCCAAACCTCGGAATTTGCGGTGTTTAGAGGGTCTGCACTTAAAGTACGACGTGAGTAAGCAATTGAAGGTTTGGAAGCTAGCTGGAGAAACTTTCTTTTCACCACATATGACACATTGCCTGCGGCTGATTCTCAGCGCGGTTTGAATTAATTACATACTGGGGGAAAGAAAAGAGTGAAATGTTTGATATTCGAGAGTCAAGTATCATCGGAACCCGAGACAAATGAACTTGACAAATACCCCTCTGTAGAAGAGAATGACTGTTGACGCTAAAGCCTGAGGCTCCATGCGTCAATGCGGCCGCTCCTGTCAAACACTCACCGCTTTCTAAATTCTGCTTCTTCGATGGTCCCCCACTTTTCTTGGGACTTGCCTCGCTTAGGCCACAAACGAATTTCTGCAATAGTGAAGAACATCAACGCCAAATCTCGACAACCAATTTCAGTCCAACAGTCTTCTACAAAGAAGAGTCGTTGCCCAACCCTCTCGAATTCGAATTGCGGGAGATTATAGTCAAGATGCCTTCAGAAGCTGGCAGCCGCCGTAAGTCAATACTTCCATTCCAGAGCCTCGAACACGAATATAATTGCAATTATCATACCCCATGGCGAGCGTTGCTTGAGAGCATACGTATGAGCGTGCGACAGTGGATATTCAAATCTAAAGCATGTGTGAGAATGGCGCTGACCTCAATTTTTTTAGTCTACGTCAAGTGAGTATTATCATATTTAGAGGACCACAAAGTATCGCAGGAAATGTCGAACAATGGCTGTCAAGAGGAGGGAACAGATCACATAGCCTACCGATCAACGATACTCGCGATACTCATGCCATCTTAAGAAATCAAGTGAGGTACTGACGGGTTATCTTTCTAGGGGTCGCCATTTGAGCTACCAACGTGGCAAGAGAAACACCAACCCAGGAACGTCTCTAATTAAGATTGAGGGCGTTGATGATACCAACGCAGCAAAGTACGTATTATTTTTGGGAAAGGGAGGTAATTTATTGACCTTTTCTAGCTTCTATCTTGGAAAGAAGGTCGCCTTTGTTTATCGCGCACACAAGGAAGTTAGAGGATCGAAAATTCGAGTTATCTGGGGAAAAATTACGAGACCACACGGTAGGTGAAAATGATGGAACACGAAATCAACAACTAATAAGTTAAAGGCAACTCTGGCGTAGTACGGGCACAATTCAGAACAAATCTTCCCCCTAAATCCTTCGGCGCATCGGTTCGTGTTATGCTTTACCCATCTTCCATCTAAGGTGCATGGACGGCGGGTTTGGAGTTTGATGCATGGAATGGAGGTTATGCCCAGATTCGGTCTCTGTAACGGGGCAGCGATGATAGCATAGCACGGAATCGCTTGTAGTCCCAAATAAAGCAAATACCAACCAAAATGTTCCACGATATGAAAGATACTTGAATAGGTCAAAGTTTCAAATGTGTGTAGATGGTTAGGCTATAGGTACCGATACGCTAGAGGCAATATTATCGTGACCACATCTTTCTAATACCTTGACAAACGGCGTACAGCATGTGCAGAGTGTGCACTTGATATAATGTTTTGTGAGATGGTCATCTGGACCATTGGGACTCGTCACAGCT
The DNA here is from genome assembly GCA_918026815.1 of Chalara sp. BL73. Lineage (NCBI taxonomy): Eukaryota > Fungi > Ascomycota > Leotiomycetes > Helotiales > Chalara > Chalara sp. BL73. The sequence goes on along the minus strand of CAKJVC010000003.1, from coordinate 403,189 downwards.
TGGGAGTGCAACAATTCTTCTCTCAGAACTGCGTTTGGGTCAAACTTCAGTTATGTATCGCTTTATGAGCATTCCTCCCCCAAGAGATTTATTTAGTGGCTATTACAATTGTGACTAGTAGTCTTGGTGTTTTGGCGGTCCCTTAACCGTTTTCAGATGTGTTCAATTCTGTTTATGGCGTGGTCACCATTCTTTTAAAGTCCGTATTATAAACTCGATGAGGCACCTATACATTAAGACAGTTTGCCTAAGAGCAGAATATTCAACCCTGGCTGGGTACGAGTGGTTCCGAGCTCCGGACGATTTATATAACTCAGCCCTTTCAGCAAGGTTGTCAAGCGCACACTTTCCGGAATAGTGCAACCCACCAATTTTCATATTTGACTGGTAACCGAACTATTCCTCCTATCCCTGCATATTTAAGAGTTTAGCCACTCAATGGGCTAAATCTTTGCCTCGCTGTCGTGCCCGAGTAAGCTAAGGGCCAGGGGGAGCTCCTCCAGGTAAGGGTAGTATTCAGGTTTTCAGAGATCTCAACAATAAAAAGTAATAAAAATAACTAGTATACTGTATATGTGCTTCCATGACATATCATAAGAGGACAATGATCAGCCTGATCTTCATAGCATGTTGCTGTTGTGGAAACGACAAGGTTTTACCAAAAAAAAACCTCCCCAAAGACGCGACGTCACTATCGCCTTCGCCATAAACCTACTTACTGCCAGTCTCCCACACTGCCGGACTGAATGGAGCATGGACGGGGAAAACGTTGTGACTCCGCTCTCCTTGCGCGAATGATCGCCCCTACTGCAAACCCTGATCCACAATAGCGTAGCTATATGTGACAACCTACGTATACAGGGACCCGAACCTGTAAATCAGCACTGAGCTGTTCGTATGGGACCATGGAGGCACACTAGTAATAGCCTACAGTAGCTTGCGTACTTCTACCGTATGCAAGTAGAGATATCTGTGCCCTAAACCAGCTTGAAGCTGCGCGGCACCCAGTAGGAAGCAGTCTTCTCTTGGGCTAGTAATTGACTTTTGGTACGCGGCTTCCGGCGCTCCCACTTGATAGAATAAAAGAAGGAACCTCCCCCCCCCCCCCAACCTCCCGCCAACACCGTCGTCAGTCTCCTTCTCGCGTTTTTATGATCAGATATTTTGCTTTGACACACTCGCTCTCATACAAATAACCCGTACACTTCAATTGGCATATCGCTGGCCTTACTTAAGTCTAGGTATTGCTTCGGAACCGGAGCAGCCATCCCTTCGTTGCCTCGTATCCAGTCACCCAACATTTTTACTAGCAGCCACTACTGTGCTGTGTACGAATGACAGTAGTCAACTCCAATGCGAGTCTGATTCACGACTTGGTTGTATAGACGCCACCCCAGCCTTTGACAATACCATAGCACAACACACGAAGGACTTCAAATCTCGATACCACTTCATCCATCTTTACCAGCCTCCTCGCGCCAAGCGAGTTTCACTTGCGATAAGGCGCAACATTCTTTTGATCAAAATCGAAAAGTGCCAACGACTTCCACATACTTAATCATAGATATATTATGTCTGCGACGATGTCAGCAAATAATCACCCACTCCCCACACCGCCAGGCCCTCAGCAACGACCTACGCAGCACCGAACAAAGGTATCTGAAGCCCTCGCTAATCGGTCAAAATATGGAGGCTAATATCAATAGACGTCCTTCAGTTTTAGCTCAAAGCATTCGCATAAGAGTTCTGGCGGCGCCGCGAAAATCGACCTACATGAGACTCATGAGGAGAAGCAAGCGCGACGACTTACTTCCAAAGCAGATCCCTCATTAGCAATAAATGAGGCCGAGCCTTGTAAGTACAATACATAGCTGGCTAGGGATAATTCACCGGTCAAAATATATTGACATTCTATAGCGGAGGTTGCAAAGCAAGAAAATAAATTGCCTTCCATTCGGGATCTTCAACATTACGATAAGAATGGAAATCCAATAGGTATGTGCGGCCGTATTCCAAACTACGATTGGAAGCTTACATGCCCCAACGCAGCCGATCCGGATCGCTCAAATCCAACACGCAGTCGGTGGGAAAGACCTCTGGATACAATACGGGCTTTTGAGGAAGCCATAGATGGCAACTACTCAAGGAAATCAATCCATATCCGCAGCGGTTAGACTCCTGACGCCATTCTGTCCTCAGCGGACATCTAATATGTCAACAGGAACTGATTCGACCGATGCACAATCACAATTCAATCGTCGGAGCAGTTACTTTGCAAGTATGTCTTTCATTTCTATTAATGAATGTTTTCTCTGCTTTCCCCCATTTGTCCTTTGGAGCCTGGCTCAGAATTAGAAGGACAATATTGTCCAAACCGCGGACGCGTACGTGGAAAACTGGCCGTGCGGTATGTTGGGCTGCCAATGGTCGTGATCGAGATAACTGAAAAGACAAATCACATCTGTTTAGTGGCTTGACTACACTGTTGGCTGGTCCTGACCTCAGCAGCAATGGAACCGGAGGGAAGAAGAGCATGGGATGATCTGCTAACATAGGCTATATAGGTACTGAAGAAAGACCTAGGTATCCTCCAAATGGCTACTATGGGGGAGGTCGCTCTCAGTCATATCGACCTGAAAGCTACATTGATGGTAGATCAAACGTGATGACCAGGCCTGATAGTTATTACAACACTGGCGATAGTATGGGACCAAGCAATGGTTATCTTCCTAACCGCGCACGTTACCCACGAACAGCGTCTGAACCTCACTTCAATGGGGGGCAGGGTGTATATCCAGCCCCAGGAAACCAGCATTCCTATGAGACAGTAACCACGGCGTCAGGAAGCATACCGGATCCCGCTGGCTATCTGACCGATCCTAGTAGCGAGAATTCATCAGTAGATAGGATAGCGACGCTGCCTCACAAAGACCAACCCGAGACATATGGGTTCAGTGGATTTGGCGGCAGCCCGTCATTCCAACCGCCTGGAAGTGGTATTAGTGAGCAATACAGTTCTCGAAATTATGGACAACAGAGCTATGGGCAACAGAATTACGGACAACAAAATTATGGACAACAGGATTATGGACAACAGAATTACGGGCCTCCTCCAGTTCCGCGGAAAGAAGCTTCAGGCGCGAAACCACCAATTCGACTAGGAGCTTCGGCTTCAAACGGAGGACCTCCACCAGCAGTGCGACCGACTCCAGGAGAGAAACGTAAAAGTTGGTTTGGAAAGAGATTTAGCAGAAGTTCCTAAGCCACTGCTCTCTATGAGCACACCTTATCGTGGCCTAGAGGTGGACGTTCTACTAGAAATTGCAGAAGTGCAAAATGGTTTAATGAAGTTTATGACGCGGGCTTCTCATGAGGATTCATGGGATATAATTTAAGGATAGGGAGGCGTTTTGGATGTGTCTGTGTTTGCAGTAGATTCTCATATATGGAGCTCCGAGGCTCCCAACAGGGGGGGGGGGTACACGGGTCAGTGCAATGAATACAGGATTCGTTCCGAGATAAGGGTATGCTCAAGATTGCAGTAACTTACCTACAAGGTAGTTTTTTTAGAAGCTCACAATGTGATGTGGTTGCTGCAGAGGTATTTATAAACCTAATCAACCAATTCCACACCACCATTTGCACCCTTGCTTTTCTTGAAGATTTCTTCTCCCTAGTAACTTTGACAAGTCCCATCTACATTACAAATCTTTCCGTGATATCTCAGCTGCCTTGGTAGGCTCACTGTCATCCTCTTTCATGGCAACAATAATATAGCCTATTAAAACAACATTCGCCATGAGAGCCGCTGTAGCACCAGCCCATGTTGAATTGCCTATGTATGGTCAGTATTCTCCAACAAATTGAGCTGGGACAGCACATACCACCAAAAATGGAATTGAGAGTGAGGAAGTAAGAGGTAATGGGAACGACTGCCATAGCAACAGTAAAGCCTAGTAGCTTATAGATCACATGCCTGGGATTGTCTCATTAATGCGAACTCATGTGACCAGAAGAATCCGGGAGGCTCACGCAGGAACGGCAGGTGTGATATCGCTCTTACTCGCAGGAGCATGGGCATCGTTCTTCTCTAGAGCAGTCTTCTCACTTGCTACATTTCTTCGTGTTGCCATATTGTCTTTGTCGTAGCTGTGGTTGGTGCAAATGAGGCTGCTGCGCAGTCTGGTGAATGAATGATAGCGCGAGACTGACAAGGATGTCGCGAACTAAGCACGCGTGTGAATCACTATATTTTTTTTAAGCGTGCAGCCGCTGAGCCCCATTCGGCCAACAACAACCTGCACCCTTTCCTGGGGAAGACTCCATATTGGTGTTGCCTGAGCAGCTGTCAGTTTCCTTGGAGGTATTCCTGTACCAATCTCTATCGTTTTCCTTTCAGCGTAGGGAGAAGAACCACCAGGGACAGTAGAATTCTAGAAAGTGGGATACTGAGGCCGCATTGGAGATGTTACTTTGACGCTTTACTCGCACTAATATATATACGCCAGTCTTTCTTATTCTCATTCTTGTTCTTATCAGGCCAGCCGATAGAGCCCTTTAACTCTCACACCTTACCACACCAAATCCCGTTCCGCTGTGATGGCTCATCTCAACCCGAGTTCGACTACTTTTTCAAAAGAAATATCAGATTCTCCAGCTGTCAAGAGGCAGCGCACCTTGAATGGTTACACTGCTACGAGCGCAGGTGCCGCCTACGACTCTGGTGCCGATGATGGAGACGAACTATTCGGGGATTATGTACCAGACACGCCTTCGAATGCTAGACACGCCTATGAAACCCAGCCAACTCAGATTCTCGATAGATCAGTACACCCCTTTCACACAAGTTCTAGCCCAGCTCCTCAGTCTGTGGTTCAGGTCCCCGCTTCTTCACCTTTTCAAACTAGGATCGATTCACCTATTCGCGGCGCTTATAATGGCTCTCCCGTGCCGGTTAAACCACGAGCAAATTTGGCAATGAGCATGGCCCCAGCTGGAACAACATTTAGACCTCCGGTCGCCGCGAAATTTGCACAGCCAAAGTACATTACTATTGATGACGACGAGGACTTTGGACCAAAATACAAGGGAGGAAGTTCAGACGATGATGACAATGACAGAGCAAACATCAAGCCCTCAACATTCCTTCCTAGAGCTCACGGTGGGAGCTCTTTTGGATCTACAAATGGAGCGATCGGTGCTGGAAATGCCAAGTTTCAACAGATTGTTGGAAACTCGTCATATAAGCCCACAACAAGCTTTGATCTTGTTGCTAAAACTAGAACTTCTTCAGATACCATGTCAATGGGCTATGGCACAACGAGGAAACCACACTTGCAACATAAGCCAGAAAGAGCAAAAGCAATACAAGATGTGTCACTAGATTCGTTCAGTGGTGTAGTGAAAGACAACATTATGAGAGTTCGACAAATATTTCCTCATATTACGGTTCTAGCTGCTCGGGATGCTCTTATGACAAGTAGAGGCTCAATTGATGACGCAGTGCTATTGCTCTCTGGTGGGCCCGAACCTGCTGCTAGGCATATAGTTATATCTGATGATGAGTTTGAAACTTCAGAGCCTGCTAAGAAGTTGCAACCCGATATGAGACGAGGCCTCAACGCACCTATTGTATCCATCAAGGATAGATATTCTTCTACTCAAGCAGCAGCCGCTAAACAGCCTCTTGCCACTCCTCCAAAACCGAAAAGAAAGCTCATGCAGGGCCGGAGGCATCCATCGTCACCTGTTGCGCCTCCTACTCCACTCAAACCGCATTCTTCACCCGCTGCTTCAGTACACGACTATGATTCCGACGATTCCGGGGTTGCTTCGGCTTCAGAAGAAGATCCTGAGCTTGGTGGCAGAGTTCTGAAATATCTCAACATATGTACGCCATCAGAGCTCATTGAGTTAACAAACATCACCCAAGCGAATGCAGATCTGATGATTGCTGCACGACCTTTCAAAAATATGGAAGCGGCTAGAGCTGTCGTTAACCCAGCGACACTGAAAAGTGGCAAAAAGAGTGCTAGGGCTCCTATTGGTGACAAGATTGTGGACACTGCTGTGGATATGTTTAATGGCTACGAAGCTATTGATCAACTAGTTGGCACTTGTGAGAAGCTCGGAAAGCCTCTGGCTGATGAGATGGGTAAATGGGGTTTTGATGTATTTGGTTCTGCGAAAAGTGGAGAGCTTGAAATGACTTCTCTCGAGGATGAAGTAGAGTCTCAACGTGATTCTGGAATCGGGACACCAAGTAGCGCGGCTGTATCTCTTAGCGGTGATGCGGCAGATGACGATGTCAAGATTGTTTCTACCCATAGAAGAAAGGCCACCGTAGCTTTCTTAAAGAAACCCGCCATGATGGCTGATGATTGCATGTTGAAGGACTATCAGGTCGTGGGCCTAAACTGGCTAGCTTTGATGTATCGTCATGAGCTGAGCGGGATATTGGCCGATGAGATGGGTCTCGGAAAGACATGTCAAGTTATTTCTTTCCTGTCGCATCTTATTGAGACAGGACATCCTGGTCCTCACCTCATCATCGTCCCAGGATCCACGCTTGAAAATTGGCTGAGAGAATTTCCAAAGTTCTCTCCTGACGTCGTCGTTGAGCCTTACTACGGTGCACAGAAAGAAAGATTCGAGATGGGTGAAAGCATTCTTGAACGGCGGGGCACTATCAATGTTATTGTGACTACCTATGATCTCGCTGCAAAGAAAGACGATAATAAGTTCATGAGACGGCTGAATCCAGACGCAAGTTGTTCCTTATATATCTAAAGCTATGTTTGTAAACTAATGATACATAGGTCGTCGTCTTCGATGAGGGGCATTATCTTAAGAATCTTAACTCCCAAAGATATCAAGGGCTTGTGAGAATACCTGCTAAATTTAAGCTTTTATTAACTGGAACGCCCCTGCAAAACAATCTACAAGAACTGGCTGCTCTTTTAGCATTCATTCTTCCGGATGTTTTCAGGGAACGACAAGAGGATTTGAGCTATATTTTCAAGGCCAAAGCAACAACTCGTGACGCCGATCATGCGGCCCTCCTTTCGGCTCAAAGAATTGCTCGAGCAAGGTCTATGCTCACTCCGTTCGTCCTCCGGCGAAAGAAGGCACAAGTCCTAAAGCATTTGCCCGTGAAGACCTGTCGGGTAGAGTATTGCTCATTGCATACATCGCAAAAGGCCATATACGATGGACATCTTGATCAGGCACGTGAGCGAGCAAAACTGAGAGTTGAAGGAGGCAAAGTACCCAAAACTGACGAAAACAATCCTCTCATGCAATTGCGAAAAGCCTCTATCCACCCACTGCTCTTCCGTCGCCACTTTACCAGGGAGAAGATTGAAAAGATGGCAGACATTCTTCGCAAGAAGGAGCCCGTCCACTTTCCTGCTTCAGCTAAACGGGTCCATCTCATTGAAGAGATGCATAATGCCTCAGATTTCTGGCTTCATGGATGGTGCATAACTTATCCTTGCATTTCCTCATTCGACATACCTGATCTTGCCTGGCTAGATTCTGGTAAGGTAGAGTCAATGGTTAAGCTTGTCAAGGAGTACAAGGAGAATGGTGATCGAGTCCTAATCTTCTCGCAGTTTTCGCTTGTGCTAGACATACTTGAAGCAGTCCTCAATTCTTCATATATTTCTTACACTCGCATTGACGGCAGCACCAAGATCGATGAACGGCAGTCCTTGATCGATACTTTCCGTGATGATGAAAGCATTACCGCTTTTCTACTAACTACTAAGGCTGGTGGTACCGGTATCAACCTAATGTACGCGAACAAGGTCATCATCTTCGATGGCTCCTTCAATCCACAGGATGACCGTCAGGCCGAGAACAGAGCTCACCGTGTTGGCCAGACGCGCAATGTAGAGGTTATTCGCCTTGTCACCCGTGGCACTATCGAGGAACAGATTTACGCTTTAGGCCAAAGCAAGCTTGAATTGGATGACCGAGTTGCAGGCGATGATGAGAAGGCAGGGGAGGAAGCCGGTGAGAAGGCAATTTCAAAGATGTTGCTGGAAGGAACTGGTTTGAGCGAGGTGAATGGCGGCGATGATACGAAGGCCAAAGTTGATGCCAGCACTAAAGAATCGGCCAAGGCGAAGGCCACCACTGGCAAAATCAGTCTCCAGAGAAAGAAGTCCAGCATTCTAGATATGGTGACAAAGGGTCCGGGGAAGAACAAAGCTACCAAGGTTGATGATGATGGTATTGAGATGCTTGTCTGAAAGCCTGGAGAAAAGCGCCGGATGATGCCCTGTTGTAGACATTCAGGATAGAGATGAGAACCATAGAGAGGTGATTGCATACCGGGACTTAGTATCGGAATAGATATACCTTCCATGAGATCGGGGAGGTAATACACATGTATATGTATTCAAACTTAGAGGATATGTCTCAGTTTCGCTTAATCTCTGACACGACTTGTGAAGTAGTTCACCTTATTAGGAGATTCTAGTGGTAGCAATTATGCTCAGACACCAAACTCTTTTACCCGCCCGCCCCTGGCTGGTCATAGATATCCATCACATGCTCCTAAAAACGAGCTCGTCCTACTTTCATAAGGAGAGCTATTTTGTCACATAAGAATCACTTTTAACTCTCATTCCGCTTGTCACGGATCCTGAAATGCGATATGTATTGCCAGCTAGAATCTTCTGTATTCATGTAAAGTTCATGATCTAATAGTACATCTACATAAGTGCTTGAATTGTGTTTAGTTGACTTGTGTTCCGTAACCACGAATTTGATCCGCGCTACCAAAGGATTATGTGTCAGCAAACATCTGCCTAAAATATTCAAGAACCAGATTGGGCAAAGGGCTTTTGGGAATGGAAAGAAAACTTACAATGCCCAGCTCTGCTTTTCCAGCTTCTCGTCTTCTTTCAGCTCAATGCCTTCTTTCGTGACAACAGCAATCGAGTACTTGTCCAAACTTCGCGCGTCTCGATAAAAGAGGACCTTCATGCTCTCCTTAACCGCCTCCACGGCTTCTTCCTTCGTCAACTTTGCTGCGGCCTCCTCATCGAACGCGACCTTTCTCAACAGAGGCTGAGCTAGGTGCGCACCGAATCCAGTCGCCAAACTTGGCGCACTGAACGTGGTGCCCAGTAAATCCGCACTGGCCAAGAATGGCTTACCCTCTCCATCCAGACCCGCTACAAGAACCTGATTCCACAAGGGATTGAAATCCGAGCGGCGTTTGTATAAGACTTTGGCAAGGTAGGTGTGGAGATTGTGTGCGTTGAGGGTGTGACCAGATGTGCTGTAGGCTTCTTCAGTGTCGAGTGCTTTAAGCAGCCGATCTAGATATTGCATGTCTGAAACGTCCCCACCAAATCCAATGACGGAGGTATCGGCAAAGGTACGAAGACGTTTGACATCGGTGAATCGTGCGAGGGAGCCATATGAAGCTGTTAAATGTCAGTTTCTATAGAGCTAGACTTGCTGGCTCCATACCTAAGTTATCTGCCGCAATCACAACCCCGTCCTTGAACTTGAGGGCTATGACGGAAGTACCAGTGACAATAGGTTGTTGAGTGTGTTGACTTGGCCCATTATTCTGCAGATACGAGTGATCGTAGGGTCCGTAGACATCATCTCTGGGCTACAATAGCTGTCAATAATTGCAGTAAACATATTTCAGTGTAAAACATACACGGCCCCATGCTTGTGGAAGGTGATTCATGTTGCAGAGGAATGATACGAGTATGTGAGATTCGTGGAGTTGTAAGAAAACTCAAGTTATCTTCGAATGAAATTGTATGGCGATGGTGAAGTTATGGAGAGCTTAGGCAAGCTCGACCGCGTACCCTGGGTTCGGGCAGCCTTACCGATGAGGCTGAAATCTAGCGTTCAACTTTTCGAACCACTTGATGACTGGGATTGACAGGTAACATTACGATATGGCATTAGTTAATTATGGCAGCAGTGATGAGGAGAACTTGCCACAGAATGAAGAACGCGTAAGTATACCTAACGTTGTTGATGTTCAATTCTATTTCTACCTGAAACTCACTAACATAATTTGATAGGCAGTTGCTCAGAATTCGTCAAGAACAAACACGAACGGTACCAATGGCATAGCCAAAAAGCTTGGGAATTCTAGTCTAGATGGTATTCCACTTGCAAAAACAGAAAGCCAGAGTGATGCGGGTATTCCTGCTGCAACTTACGAGAACCTGAACACCAAGCCACTTAGAGGGCCAGTACTAGGACCAGTAATGCCTACAGAGGGCGTCGCAGACACGCCTTTTCCTCAGGTAAACGAAGATGGCATTATGCAATCACCGTACTCTGCTGAGCGCACAACTGTACGAGATCTAACGCTACCATCGCTACCAAACTACAACATCCCACCATCACCCCCAGGATCACCCGTCGCCAACACGAATGCCAAATTTAAACACTTTATGGAACTCAAAAAACAAGGTGTACATTTCAATGAGAAATTATCTAAGTCGGCAGCGCTCAAAAATCCAAGTCTAATGCAGAAGCTCATGGACTTTGCAGAGATTGATGAAGTCGGTGAATATTCTACAACACTATCTAAAGATCTTTGGGATCCAGCCGTTTTCCCAGAAGCAGCATATAAGGAAGAGTTGGCCAAAAGTCAAAAGGCTATACTGAAGAAGCGGGAGGATGAGAAATCTAGAGAGAAGCGAACCGCCTTAGATTTTGTCCCTGCTACGTCGACTACGGACTCATCCAAGAACGGAAGTGCGAGGAATGGACAGCTAAGTGCCTCGGAGAGGATCATGGCTGGCTTAGATAGGGGTCGGTCAAACTCGCCACACGTCCAAGGCGTGAAGAGAAAGACCAGGTTTGAAAGTTGAATAGTGTTTGGTGGGGAAACGAATTATAATTACGACTAATCGACTCCGTATTGGATCCATCACAAAACAACAGGCTTTGTCATTGGATCTAATATATGCCGTAAACAAAGTTACCTTTGGTATGGGTTATTTGATCTTCGAACATATATGTTCTGCATGGCTGATTCAGAGCTCTATGGAGAGTCACACCTACAGCAATTTGCATAGCAGCTCACTGTGGGTACAGAGAAGAGATCCGAGACTTTGGGTGGCGATACAGTGGTTCAAGACAGAATAGACCCGGAGTATTCACTATATGTCAGATGGGGTAGGTCACGAGATGGAATAAGGTGATCTAGGATTAGTACGGATTTTGGACGGATAGGTACCTCTGGCCGCGCGTGGTCAAGATAGACGTGGACATTAGATCAGCGACTGTTACAAATCAACAGAATCGAAAAGGTCAAGACGCTCATAAAATGTTTAGTGACTCTTCCTCATGGCATCTCTCGCGCTCTCAGTGCTCCCACTCCACCTTGTCAGGTGCAGTGATGCCTATGGGGACGCGCCCAGACATTTAATCCCTCCAGCTTTTATGTGGAGAAGCTGTTCAGGTGTGGAGAAAAAATGCTTACCTCAACTTCCATCCATTCCACCAAGAGCAACATTTCAGAATCGAATCATGAAGTGACTTGCCTTGTTTTGTTTACAATTTATGTTCGCTTTTCTACACGTGCCTTCTTATACTTGTATCTTACAAGCAACGCCATATCCTGCTAATCTCCAAGCCTTTACACCTATTCCAGTCTGCTAATCACTGGCACCGTATGCTTCAATCACATTCAAGCTCCTTCTGTCTGCTATAAGCTTCTCTGCTACACGGGGTTTCATTCCCAGCAATGGCTCCGAGAACGCAATTGAAAAGAGGGAGAGTGAGCTTAACCGATCTTTCCTAGCTTCTTGGACGGTCCACTAACTCTTGAATAGAATGGAACAGCCGGAGAGGAACACGAAAGCTCCAAGAAGGCGAAAAAGATCCAGCCTCCGACTAGACGATCACAAAGACTCGCGCCAAATGATAAAACATTTATATCTCAGAAGCAGCACCTTCCTTCTCCCGTAACACAGCAAGAGTCGTCGTCATCAAGTGAGGCGTTCAAGGAAGGGACAGCAACGCCTCCAGAGGCCAGCCAACTCCATCACCGGCCTCTCGACCCTGCTCCACTAGCTGACCACCCTGGTCTTTCTTCTCCACCGCAAGATACACAAGCATTTTCACAGTTCATGTACCCAACTTCAGGTTTATCAGATGAAGTGAAGGACGAGCAAGAGGAGGGTGTCTGGGGGTATCTCCTTCCTTTGGATCAGAAATATGGCAAATCCTTGGTTCTGAAGAAGCGGAATGCATGTCCTATGCCTGATGGAATGGAGCATTTCGGTAAAGATGGTGGCAACAGACAAACGAAGAAGGGTAAAGACTTCGCCAAGGAAGAAGATGCATATGAGCAAACAAAATTCAAGGGAATTGCGTCAGGAGGATATTTAATTGGCCGGCATCCAGAGTGCGGTAAGATATTCGAACACGTATTTCGAGAACTTTCTAAGGCGTAGCTCATAGATCTTATTATCGATGAGCCTATAATATCAAATCGTCATTGCCTGATATTTACCGAAAATAAGGGAGGAGATACCATTGCGGTCGTGGAGGATTTGTCGAGTAATGGAACATTTGTAAATGAAGCGCGTAAGTTACGGATGATTTGCGAAGCAATTCCTCAGGAACTGTTCAAGAGTGCTGTGAAACACTACTCATGAAATTGAACTCGTGGACGATTTTAATTATGTGCTTCTGCTTGATTGATTTAGGCTAACTTACTTTACTTATCAGTTATTGGCCGTAACAAAAGACGAGAGCTCAAAGATCAAGATGAAATCACAGTCCTAGATAAAGCTAGATTCGTATTCAGGTATCCCAAGAATCGCGAAACTAGTCCTTTCTTACAGCAGTATACGTTGCTGGAGAAGTTAGGCAAGGGGCATTTTGCTGAAGTGTTCTTGTGTATTGAGAAATCTACCGGGCAACGTTATGCTGTTAAGATATTTACCAAACAGCCCGGCAAGGAAGAGAGATCGAAGACTGAGGGACTGCAGCAAGAGATTGCAGTGTTGATGGGTGTCAGCCATCCTAATATGTTGTGTTTGAAGGATACATTTGATGAACCAAACGCAGTATACTTGGTCCTTGAATTGGCAGCAGAAGGAGAGCTGTTTAACTGGATCGTGATGAAGCAGAAGCTGACCGAGGCTGAGACAAGAAGTGTCTTCATCCAGTTATTCCAGGGTGTCAAATACTTAGTAAGCCATGTACTATATTCCCTCTACCCGTGCTAACATCTACAAAGCATGATCGAGGCATTGTCCACCGGGACATCAAGCCTGAGAACATTTTGCTCACTGACAAAGATCTTCATGTAAAGTTAGCAGATTTTGGCCTAGCAAAGATCATTGGAGAGGAATCCTTCACCACCACTTTATGCGGAACTCCAAGTTACGTTGCGCCAGAAATCCTTGAAGACAGCCGGCACCGGCGTTACACGCGAGCGGTAGATATCTGGTCCTTGGGAGTCGTTCTGTACATTTGCTTATGTGGCTTTCCCCCATTCTCAGATGAACTCTACTCAAGGGAGAACCCATATAACCTCACTCAGCAAATTAAGGCCGGACGGTTCGATTATCCGTCCCCGTACTGGGACTCTGTAGGAGATCCAGCTCTCGATTTGATCGACCGCATGTTGACAGTAGATGTCGACAAAAGATACACCATTGACGATTGTCTAGAGCACCCATGGACAACGCAGAAGCCTTTGAACTTTGCCGATAGCACTGATGGACTGGTTGGCGGTATTGCAAACCTAGACTTCAGCAAACGTAAGGTCGCCCGGGAGCGGACGCTTCTCAGCAGCATCAATGATGTCAAGATCACTCGCGTTATTGATGTGCAATCTGATAAGGAGCCGGTCAAGGTATACGTTAAGAACCCAAACTCTAAAGCCTCCCAAAATCGCGTAAATAATGCACTGGCGAACCACGCAAATGGTGTCCCGAAGAGCATTGCAGGTCCACCCAAGCAAGAAGAGACTCCGTCTGCAAACAGAGATCCAAATGAATTCATGGGCCTTGGCGGAAAGGGGGATGAGCCTCTGTATGGAGATGAGGATAGCATTTACCTGGACAAAACAGCTGAGATATCGGCCAGGAACTCTTGATTTTGGTTATATTTAGGGCTGTATCTGGGACGCCTGGGATGATTCGGGACTGTAATGTTTATAATATGATGCTATGAATTCTTGTATATAAATGGTTGGTATGGGCAGAAAAGCAACTTTGTTTACAGGGCCAATTTCGGAAAGGTCAATAACAAGCAAATGAAGGATCGATAAGCTTTTAGATCCCAAGTACAGGAACATTTCAGTCCATTATATTTCTACAATTCCGGCCATATTTACTCTCTACAATGATGTGCCAACAGGCACCAGAATCACTCCAGACTCCTATGCTAATGATGCGATGCCTCACCATGGGCATGTATTCCCCATTCCCAACGCCTTTCCTCGTATTCTATCCTGTGCCCAACTTTTGTACATGTTCATTAACATCGGAGTGAAGAAAGACGCTCTCTACGCTACGTTACCAGCCAGTCCCATAAATAAAGCTTGGACAGCCAGAGAAATCGACCAGAAGCCAACCTTCTTCAGCCGACGCATCCGTGCCTGACTATCCACTACATCCTTTGCAAACGCCTCGTATGTCTCGGCAGAGAGATCCTCCATCAGTCCGCTATCGTGTATCGTCCAGCTGCCATCGAATTCGCTCGCTCGCTTCACGATGCGGCAGCTAACAGGTATAAATGTATTCTTAGAGTTGATGTATGCGACGATGGGCCGGATTAGCGCTTGGTTGATGTATGATAAATCTCTTGTAAAGAGCGGAACTGCGGCTTTTACATCGTTTAGATGGACGCGAAGATCCATGACTAGATATCTTTTATCGTCATCCCGGTTTGATTTCTCTGCTAACTCGGCTCTCACTTCAGGAGTGTTGAGGTCCGCGTTCCTAGGGTGGTTCTCGAGAATATGAAGATATCGATTTGAGGTCACCGTCGCCTCCATTTGGTTGTAAAAATCAGCCATGACTTTTCCGATACTTTCATCAGTCTCAACGGGAAACATGACATCCGCGATTATGTCGACGTTACCCTCATGAATCCATCCGAATGGTCCCTCCACGCCGCGATTCAAATGATCTATCTTCAAGCCATCTATACGAAGACGACTGTGTTTCTTCCAAGGATTTGCCTCGTTGTCAGAGGACCCTTCTTTTGCAGCATGAGATCCTGCAAAGCCATGCATTTGACGAGGGTGTATCGTAAACAGAGATCCATCAAAGGCTCCTGACATGTTGTTCGCGGAGAGGAAGTCATAAAATAGCCATTGCTTTCGTAGTCGAGGCAGTTCGCAGGAGAAGATACTGACCGAGAATGGCCGGAAGCCGTTCGGCTGATGAATAGTGACTAAGAGATCTTCCATCTTAAAAGAATCCATCTCAAAGTCACCAGGATTGTGCTCGTGTCGGAAAGTCCTAGGGTCGACGTATTCATCACCCCAGTGCACCGACGTTCTGTCTACAACACCCCTGACTCCTTTGACCTCCACGTCGCGCAGAAGTCCCTTGCCATTCCACCACTTCACAAATGATAAAGTTACATTGACCGTATCAATAGTGATGTCAAACTGGGTATAATTCGTGTCCTCACGTTCCTCTTCCTCACGAATGCCTTCTCGATCTGCCTGTCTTTGCTCGGCCGCGGCAGCAGCTGCGGTCAATGAAGAGCCTTTGCTCACTTTTGATTTTCCTTGACCAGGTCTCCTAGAGACAAAGACATTGTGGAATGTAATTACTCCATCTTTCCACTTAGGAACAATGGCCGATTCAAAAACTACTTTTATACCAGCTGAATGTGTTAAATAATCCCCTACCCATCTAGCCAACGTTTCTGCAATTTGATTAATTTTTAAGTATACGTAACAGGAAGGAGTGAGAACATACCTTGGGCTACTACGGTGTTTATAGACAGAATAACCAGTGAGAAGAATGTTGTAGTCCCAACCGCAATCCAAACTATATTCCCAAGAACGAACCAAGAAACAAAAGCGCTCCAATCGTCAATATTCCACGGCCGAACGCTTCTAATAGAGAACCATTTAAACCGTACTTTCAAGCGTGACCAAAATCCGGTCGCTGCTGCAAGCAGTTCTTCCCTAGTTGGTGCATGGGGCATCTTTGGCATATGTGGAAGATGGAGATATTTGCTAGCTGGTGGAATTTCTGGCATTTTCGGGACAGAATGCTTACTCTCTTCCGCGGAAGAGGAATGCTTTGTGTCCACAAGTGGCTTCTTTCCATTTTGACTGCTCGAAGTTGAACTTTTGTTTCTTCTCATGACACCTCTTGTCCGCTGTCGGCTGCCCGAGTGTACTTCCCTCTTCCATAGTTGCTGAGCTAGAGATGTAGGCCCTTTTCTGGAGAAACCGCCAGTGGTATATATTGTACTATCGAATTTGGTTGCACAAGAGGTAGTTGATGCCGCAGCATTATTCGGGCTGAAGTCGAAGAAAAGGATTCCACCTGATGCGAAACTCTTGGTGTATACCGTCTTTCGAGGTGACTCATATCTTGACTTCGGTCTGCTGCTGGAGAAGAAGCGATTTCCTGAAGGCAATTTCGCATTGGCAGATCTGAAATGCTTACATAGCTTTAACGAAACAGGTTGTGCATCCCATAACTGGGACCACAACCTATGTTTTGCGTTGAAAGACATGGTCGGCATTTCATCGTGAACATGCAAAAGAGTGGAATGTCGGATTAGCAGTCCTCATGTGCACTTTTGTAGCACTAGCCGGCGTATTGGGTGGAACGAAGCATTATCCTAGAATGTGAATTGCAGATGCATGACGTGCAATAAAATATCGCGACCGTGATTTTCCTCACAAATAGTGCTGCTATCAATGCTAGAGACACCTCTGGGCAGATAAGACTCTCACCGCCCAGCTATTAAAAACCCCCCACCAAAATTTCATGGGAACTTTACTTTGTCTGATACAGAAATCCAGCACCAGCCTATTACAAATCCTGCAAAGATGCCTGCTCCCACAGCTTTACAGAAACAGCCAGACGAACTTCCTGCTGCAGCAGATGTTCCTCTGCCAGTCGAAAGCACGCCGGATCCTCCCTTGGTTACCAACTATACTAACAATTTTACAGGTCAAGATGAAGAACTCTTACTCGATGCGCCGATGGAGATGAATGACGTTCAGGTTGCTACGGAAGGAGACGACGCAGTTATGCGCATTGATGAGGAGGGGCGACCAAAATTTGCTGCGCAAAGAAACATCGAGGGCCCAGCTAGGATTGAAACGCGGAAGGTTCCTATCCCGCCTCACCGCATGGCGCCAATCAAGGCAACATGGCCCAAGGTAAGCCTATTCAGAGAAATGATGAATTAGGTTTGACGTTGGGATCACGCAGATATATCCTCCCCTCGTTGAGCATCTTAAGCTACAAGTGAGAATGAAGTAGGTGCCTAGGGGTGGATTCACAAACACAGTGCTGATCAGATCGCAGCATCAAGTCAAAAAGCGTGGAACTTCGTACTTCGAAGGCTACAACAGACAGTGGAGCTCTGCAGATGGGTGAAGACTTTGTCAAGGCTTTTGCATTGGGTTTTGACGTAGATGACGCTATCGCTTTGCTTCGTGTATCAGAACTTTATATCGAAACAGTAAGTCTTTTTTTCATCAAATTCAGCCCTTTGATATCGTCTGGAAATAATCAGCTATTTATTTGCCCCACTTTTATTCAATTCGATTGGAAATTTGCTAACTGTGAATATCAGTTTGAAAGTACGTTTATACCTAGTCTTATCCATTGAATTCCTCACAATCATAGTTGAATATATTGTGAACTGCACTTGCTAATATCATTGTTTGGCAGTCAAGGATGTCAAGACATTAGTACGTTGAAGTTGATTCCTATATTCTAGCATTGATCACTGATTTTTGCAGCAAGGCGAACATCTAGGACGAGCAATCGGGCGGATTGCCGGTAAGGATGGAAAGACCAGTACGTACCATGAGCCTACCTTCAAAACATAAGTTTACTAATATATGCGCAGAATTCGCTATCGAGAATGCAAGTCGGACAAGAGTTGTCCTCGCTGATTCCAAGATACACATCCTAGGAGGCTTCAAGGTATGTGTATCATTACTTGATGGCATCGCATAATCCCGCTATTCACCAACCGCTAACATATGAACCAGAATATCCACATCGCCAGAGAAGCAATCGTCAGCCTGATTCTCGGCAGTCCGCCAAGCAAGGTATATGGCAATTTACGGACAGTAGCATCAAGAATGAAGGAACGCTTCTAGATCATTGGTCATAGATCATTGATTATGTATGCATTGCTAAGGCGTTTGGGCGGAGTTGGGAATGCGGAAAGTGGAATGTGCGAGGAGTTCATCACTTCATATTGCATATAACCCTATTTTTATGCACCTCAAAATAGATTAAAGAGCTTTGGAGGAGCATCTAGCGGCCGCGTTTCACCGGAGCGCCAGCTGTTCTTTCCACAAACCTTGCAACTGCAATATCAAATGGCATATTTCACAGTGGCATTCCCATCCCAACCTTTAGGCAAAAGCGCACCTCTTTTCTTACTAAGTCCAGCAGACGCAAGCCCCGCCAAGTTACAGTGCCTTTATATTCTACATCAATTCCTTTAAGTAATCAGCTCTCAGTATACACAGGGGCGGTTCTGCTGAACGAGCTCAGGTCAACCTGTATATGCGTGTAGGATGAATTTGGCCGAGTCGATATAAGAAGTCCCATTTCGAAGAGGTTTCCTAGGAACTCCTCGTGCGGAGCGTATAGTTTTGCCGCTTTTTCTTTTCTTTTTATTTACTTGCCACTAATTCCCCCGGAATTTTCTGTGACAAGGAGTCAAGTTGAAATGGATGGTTATGGTATCGCTGATTTCAGGCTGGTGGAAAAGAAATGGAGTTTGCCAAAGCTCTTTTTTTTTTCGGGAGTATTGACGGGGAATGATGCCAGCTATATAGTAGAAGAATTTCATATCCCAGAGTCACTAAAGTTTGCTTGGGAAGTAGGCATTTAACATCCCAAATTCGAAA
Organism: Chalara sp. BL73; assembly: GCA_918026815.1. Taxonomy (NCBI): domain Eukaryota; kingdom Fungi; phylum Ascomycota; class Leotiomycetes; order Helotiales; genus Chalara; species Chalara sp. BL73. The sequence goes on along the minus strand of CAKJVC010000003.1, from coordinate 384,099 downwards.
ACAAGATCGTTCGATGAAGCATGGTAAATTATTTGTCACACCAAAGTGTTAAAAGCTTTCGTATCCTCCTCCATTACTGTTAAATTTATAAAAAGAATCCTTCTCAATGCCAATTCCTGCCAAGAATCCCATACCCATATACTCTCAGCGGCAGTCAGAATACCAAATCGAGTAGAAAGTACATATATATGGAGGCTTGCAGACAGTTGGACCACGCCAGTCAATTCCGCCACATTGATTCCACTGATCGACCAGTTGAGTCGAAGTTGGTGTTGTTGAAGATGTTGTGCTTGTTGGAGTCGGGCTTGAAGTTGGAGTTGGAGTTGGAGTGGGAGTAGGCGTAGTATTACAGAATCCAGCACCAGTTCCGCAATAGCCATAGGGAGAGCAGCAGAGACCTGATGCGCAGGTGCCTCCTACACCGCCTACACAGGAACCTGCCTATCAAGGTGATCAGTTTTTTTATATAGTTTTTTTAGGGGCTTTTTTGATAGAACACGAAGAGTACTAAAATAGGTCAGGGCTTCTTGACTGAAACCAAGAAACCCCAAAGTTAAGATAAATAATAATGATAATAATAGGTATATCACCGACTTGACAATAATCAGGTCCAGTGCCACAGTAATTGTAAATTGAGCAGCAAAGGCCAGCCGGACAAGGTGCGGTTGCACAAGATCCTGTTTGGCGAAGTTCCAGAGGAACGAAAGGGGTAGCGAGGGTGGTCGTGAGGAGACTTAGCCCCGTTACTATGATGCTTGAGAAGCGCATGGTGTTTCGTCCTGATGGTTCGGTAGATCTAGCTATTTTACAAACATTAGGTATCTGATTTTGAACTAAGGAGAATTCACTTACTAAAATGATATGAGCTCCTTGCCCCCTCTCACAGATGATCTCTACTTGAGCAAAGGCGCAAAGCAATGCTTTATACTTACTTGAAAGCCACATCATACTCGATGGGCTGTTAGGCTCGTAGCAATGGAACGATTCCTCGAGGGGGACGTAACGTTGGTGGGCTGATAACTCGCCAGCTGATGTCTACTTCCTGACAATAACCCTCGAGAGAAATACCATGTGGCTTCGTATTTTACGCTTGGCTGACATGAGCTGCGGCCGCGGGCATGAAGACAAGCTCTATTACCGGTGACGGAATATACTAAGGAGAGCTATATTATAGGTTGGGATGCAATAGTAGAAGGATTTTAATGGCTGAAATGCAGCTCACGATTACTTGCATCAGTAACGTTGCTGAGTATCGAGGTTTTTCGTTTATTGATTAAACTTGATTTTATACTTATTGCGGGAACAATATCAAAAATATTTGACCTATTAAGGTTGATAACGTAGCCTCAGAGGACCTAGTTGACGATGCAGGTTAGGATATAGGCAACAGCTGTATCTTGGTCCATGCTGTACTGTCCGTGTTTGGAATCCAATAACTCTTATCGCAAAGTTAGAGGTAACGTCAGAAATGCTGCAGCTCTGGTTATTGGTTCGGGTGGAATCCAAGTCCCGAGATTACCCCATGGAGAAGCGCCTCTTAGCTCTGTCGATGAGAAAAGCACCAGAGCCAAAGGCAACGTCGAAGAGATTAAAATCATACTCTTCTATTTCCATCCTCGCAGTATACCTATCTAATGTCTTTCTAAATTGTAAGAAATAACTCTTCGGACGTTGCGGCATAAGATATGTGCTTGTTCTAGAGTTGTGACGCTAACGTTGCTCAGTTTTGAGAAAGTCGTATCTGTTGAGCATGGCTGAAAATACAGCAGGGAAATATAGATCATGTTATTCAGCAATTTACCAGAGGCTCACGGCGAAGTAAGAAATAGACGCAAACAACATTTCGCTTCAGGATGTGATGAATGCGAAATATATTGATAATATCCTTCTAGATCAAAATCCTCATGTCTATAGTAATTAGGACTGTCTTATGACAGCAGCCGCTTTTCGCAGCCGATTCATTACTGCTGCCGCGATATCTTCCGAGTCGTCCTTGATACCCTCAGCGTATATAATATCAACCCCGTGCTGATCCAATGTCTGTGCATCTCGCTGTTAGCCAACAGGGCCCTGGGCAGAAAAGAAGTACGTAAAGGAGTATTTGCTAAGGTCGCATTATTGACCGACCATCAGGGCTAGGTCATACAAAAATAGAAGTATGAAAGCCTGCATAAAAAAATGTTACTTACCCGTAGAGCTGAGAAGAGTCCTTGAGCAATAAGTCTAGTATCATTGCTCAGATTGATTTCGAAGATGGTGGCTTGCTTCTCATCCTCTTTCGATAGAATACCTCGTTTTATAGTAAAAACGTCCTCAGATGTAAAGTTGACAGTGTCCCTGATGCTATATAATCGTGCTTGATTTTTGTACTCAGGTCCCAATAAACCAGCCCACTCATCCCATTTCTTTGTTCGCACAATGCCAATCTTTCTGTTGCTGGGATCGTTTGAGACTATTTCCTCCAAATCAAGACATTGCGGCCTAGAAGGAGCCTCATAAAGTACCACCTTTGCCTTAGGACTGTAGTGCTTATATTTCATTCCTGGTGCTCTAGGGGCTGTTGACCCTAGTTCACTAGCATCTTTGTAACCCTTTACGACATCTGCCCAACCATTGCACTGCCTTATTTGATCAATGCTGACGCCACCGGGTCGCAATACGACCGGAGGATCACAAAGTCCGTCAACAACTGTGCTCTCCACTCCTACTGCACACGGCCCACCATCAAGAATAATCTCGATTCTTCCATTAAGGTCATAGCGGACATGCTCGGCGGTGGTCGGCGAGGGTTTTGTCGATGCATTTGCGGATGGCGCAGCTAATGGAACCCCGGCGAGATGAATGAGTGATAATGCAAGAGCCGAATTCGGCATCCGCGCTCCGAATGTAGGGAGACCAGCTGTGACTTCTGGGGCCAGCTTACTCGGACTCGAATTTGGAAGCAGGATAGTCAGCGGACCAGGCCAGAAACGCTTGATAAGTGGCTTATAAATCTCAGGTATCTGGTCTACTTTCCCATTTCTTGGGCCAAGTAGAGACCGAAGCATATTCAAATCAGAAACATGAATGATAAGCGGATTATCGGATGGTCTTCCCTTTGCCTTATATATCCCTTTAACAGCCTCGCTTCTTGTCGCATCAGCCCCAAGTCCATAGACAGTCTCCGTGGGAAATCCAACAGGTATATCGCTTGTCTGCAGGTGTTTGGCTGCTTCGCGCAAAGGAGGAAGACTTATCAAGACCTCCCAAGCCTCCAGTGTCCCGGCATCTTTAAACTGGCCCAGGGCACCGACAGATTCTTTGACAGGTAATATTCGCGTCTCCGCGACTTGCTCCTGAGTAGTGTCGACTGCCATTTTGAATATATGTCTGACACTCTTTACAAATATTTTTGAGATGACAGTTCGAGAATGAGATACGACCCTTAGGATGAAGACCATTCACCTCCGAATTCTACGACTGCGACGTCGTAATGTACCACTTATGGATATCGGTTTCCACCGGAACATTACTTAGATTCTTCGTATTCTCGAGGATTTATGGATCATTCAGGATGCTAATAATTTAGAAAATGCATTTGGTCTGAGCTTTAACTGATGGTGACGCAGAGTTAGTTTAGATTCAAATATTTTTGTAAGGCTGGAGCCTTGCCAAGCGTGGGGACCAGCTGCTGCTTGTGGAACCGAGTGCTAAGCTAGCCTCGTCTAAATAAACTAAAAATTTAACCTCGACGCCTTGCATAGCTGTTGAACTGTTGGAGGTAGCTTAATAGGATTTGAGGAGCAGGAGCTGAAGAACATGCATATTTTATGAGGACATCAACAAGAACATCCTGCCTGGTTTCGTTACAAACGCGGTGAAAACGGTTTTGGTCTATGTCAGCTTCATACTTGTCTGTTAACCATATCGGCTTCGCGTAGAACAAATAGACTATTCCATTAGCATCTTTGGCAGAAAAGTCTAGACCGAAGATCGTATGCTGCAAAACTCCTTGACTCCAGTTCCAGTGAACATTTCGTTTTGTCTATCAACCTTCCTTTCACAATCCTTGCCTTAACCAGTCTCCTAACTTTGCTTTTCCAAGTTGCGCCAGATTGTTCATGCCTTGTTCACTGAGATCGATGCCTCTCAACTGTGTAACATCCTTGGTTGGTGCCTTGCTGACCCTCGTTACAATGATCGTTGGGTCCGTCTCGAGAATAATACCGTCGTCCACAATTTCATCAATAGCTAGCGATAAAAGATCATAGTTCTCGTGCATCGTACGCTTGTCCACAGATTGCCTGTTCGAGTCAGCATTGGTCGTGCTTGTTGCCTAGAGAAAGTGACATACTCGAAAAGAAGATGTAACGAGTCCCGTATTGAGAGAATGACGTTGTATAGCATTATCTCATTTTCTTCCAGGCTTCCCACAACGTATATCATAACGTCGCTCTCACTCTTATATAGCACAATTCGGTTGTCGTAGAGAATGATGTCTGCGGTTTGCTTGGCTGTCTTCTCAAGGAGACCTTTCTCAAAAGCCTTCTGTGACTTCAGATCTGAGTATGGGCCCGGAGTCTCCTCTATTTCCCCTCATCAGTATTCAATCCAGCTACTTCGGAAAGAAAAACAAGCGGGACAATCGTACTTGTACCTGGAGCGTGGTGGGGTTCTTTGTAGTATTTGGCAAACACCCTGGAGCCATCTTCTGTGCTAAGAATTATGATGGCATTAACCGAGAATAAGGACATGTTGGGCGCCATGATTGCGGTTGACTCGGAGTGTATGTGTAGAGTTCTACGCTTCTGGCTTGTCTATCACGAAATACGGCGTTTAAAGGTAGGCTTTGGGATTCCATGATGTGGTCAATTCCTGAGTAGGCTATACCGCTTTCAGCTGGCAGAATCCTGCCGCTTTTGCTCAGGTCCCTGACCTTTCCACAATATTTCCCTCCACCAGTATTGGTAAATTCTGAAAAGGAATCTTGGGGCAATGAATTGAATCTAGGTAAATTCAGCTACAGGTGATACTTGGGCTTTGGAAGCTCTGATTCTCATCCGAGGTGTTCTTCCAGATAATCTCAAGGTCGGAGCGGCTCAAGGAGCTGTGGAAACCCTTCTTCACACTACATCGCGAGATTCAGATTACCAGTGAATATGTGATATCTACTGTTTCTCATTCAAGTTTCTCATTTAAACTGCCTGCCGTATTTTCTCTTATATTATGCGAGAGCAAGATCTACTTACATTTTTTCCTTCTCCGAGAGTCACAGGCCAATATCCTGTAACTGCAGCTGAAACACTCAGTATAGGGCAGCTTAAGGAACCTCCAGATGAAACTCATTTCCTTCTATATTATCATTTTCTTCTCACGTTTGCGCTGATGGGTTGATTTCGTGGAAATAAAACCATGCGCTTCTCTGTTGTGGTACACTGGTCAAGGCGAAATATATACTTTGCCGAAAGTCCTTCAACTATATCTGGATTTCATTCAATAGTATGTCCTTCTCTCGAGGCAATCCTGAAATTTCTCTCATTGAATGTATGCTGTAGAGCAATTCCGACATCATCACTTCTCATTCCAGTTCTTGACCACGGAATTACTGCGCACTTCCGCACTCCACCACGGACCTCCCCGCACTACCCCGGGTCAAACAATGCCCTTCCCCACAACTTCATGTTCATCGGATTAATTGAAGATTGGCCAGCTAACAAAAATCTACTTCGGTTGCACCTTAACAGGGATATGATGGTGTCTCCAAGAGTAGATGGTTACTATATATAATGGATCCGTCTATCATCTCTCTACTCACTAGTTCTCCTGTCAGACAGTAACTTGGGGAAAATGGCAATTGCACACCTGCTCACCAGCTTCCAGCTTCTTGCACTTGAGCATCCAATCCGCTTGCTAGCTCTTTCCGCTATTTTCTTCCCCGTTATATACTTTCTCTCAAATGAGTATGTTCGATACAATGCCCGGATATCTGGACTCGGAGGACCAAAGGGCCTCCCTCTCGTCGGAAACCTATCGCAGATCCGTGTGAATGCAGCAGAGAAATATAGACAATGGGCAAAAACTCACGGTGCGGTATACCAGATCCAGCTCGGAAATATCCCGGTAGTAGTCATCAATTCTGCTGCTGCGGCAAAAGAGCTTTTCGGTAAACATGCTCAGGCGTTGAGCTCTAGGCCGGAGTTCTACACGTTCCATAAGGTACATGCATCCAAGATATAGTATATGAAAAATGAGGCTGATAGTGAAAGGTTTTATCAAATACTGCGGGTACCACTATTGGAACATCGCCATATAGCGACTCTCTAAAGAGACGAAGGAAAGGCGCGGCATCGGCCCTGAATCGCCCGTCTATCCAGACATATATCCCCCATTTGGACCTTGAAAGCAAAGATTTTGTAGCCGAACTTCTGAAGTACGGGGAGCAAGGCAAGGTAGCCGTTGATCCCATGCCTATGATCCAAAGGCTGAGCTTAAGTCTGGCTCTGACTATCAATTGGGGAATTCGCATGGCAAGTCAAGAGGACGCCCTTTTTGATGAAATAACGCATGTTGAGGAAGAAGTTAGTCGCTTCAGAAGCACCACAGGAAATTTGCAGGATTATATCCCTCTCCTTAGACTCAATCCTTTTAATTTCGAGTCGAAGAAAGCAAGAGAGATGCGCGCCAGGAGGGATGTATATTTGAAATATTTGAATCAAGGGCTAGCTGATCGAATGGAGAAGGGAACGCATTCACCTTGCAGTAAGTTGCACGCGTTCAAATTTATGTTCATGGTCCTCATGAAATGATCCAAACTAAGGACACTAATTATGATGTACAGTTCAAGCAAATGTTATTCTTGATGAGGAAGCAAAACTCAACAACGAAGAGCTCACCTCAATTAGCTTGACCATGCTTTCTGGTGGACTAGATACTATAACAACACTCTTGCAATGGAGTATCGCATATCTAGCTCAACGACCAGATATCCAGAAGAAGGCTTGGGATGAAATTGCTAAATTTTACTCAGCTAATGAGCCGCTTTGCGATGCATTGGATGACCAGAAATGCCAATACATCGTTTCTCTTGTTCGAGAATGTCTCAGGTCAGTTTGATTATTCACGGCGCATCATTTGGCTAAAGCGGCGCCTAGATACTTCACAGTCCTTCGCCTCGCTCTCCCTCGCGCTTCCATCAAGGATGTAACCTATAACGGTGTGGTGATACCGAAAGGAACAGTCTATTTCTTAAATGCATGGAGCTGCAACATGGGTAATATCTCAACCCCTTATAGTTCGCATCGTTTGACCATCCTACAGATGAAGCCGTGTGGAGCGATCCTGATGAATTCCGACCTGAGAGATGGCTGGAACAACCTGATGCTCCCATGTTCACCTACGGTATCGGGTATAGAATGTGTGCCGGCTCCCTTCTGGCCAATCGGGAATTATACCTTGTATTTATACGCATGCTCAACGCTTTTGAAATCCGCAAAGCGGACAATGTGGATAGCCACCCGTTGACAGGAAATTCGGATCCTACGAGTCTTGTCGCCATGCCACATAGATATAAAGCCATCTTTGTCCCGAGGAGCCTTGAAGCACTGAAGCAATCTTTCCGTGAGTTCAAAGTTTCCAACTGAGGAGTTGAGACAGCGAGTTAGGTTGTCACATGTGATATAGCCTGCAAATCATAACATATACATTATGGCTAGATAAGCGAAATTTTGATATATGTGCAGGATACTTTGGCAAGCCGGGAAGAACCAACATAGAGTGTTGGTGCGAGCTTTCCAAAGTAATCATGTCACCGGAAGATGTTAATTCCTGTATCGATCTTGTACTAAATCATCAGCCAAAATCGTTCCAGCCAATGGGATGAATTCCATCCACTTCCACTTGAACTTTTTTTTTGGTCTTTTACGGAGCTCTTTATGTGATCCCATTCATACAAGTCATGCAGTCGCCATTAACTATATGTTAAGAATCGCACGTCTGACTGTGTCCTTCCATTTCTCCCCTTTGTAGTTTTATATACCGCTTGTTTTCTTCTATGTCCGTCTCACAGCACTTGCTAGCGTTTAAAATATGAACACGCGCCATGAATTGTATATTTAGATACTTTAGAAATAGTTATCATTCAGTATAAACATATCCCTACTAGGCCGCGACCATGGACTCTCTCACTCAGTCTCAATGATCCTCACCTCTCTTGCCACAGCGTTACATAATTCTACACGAATGCCTGCACCCATCAGAACATGTATCCAAAGCCGCTGAGTATCACTCAGCCTGTCATTCTCACTCTTCACTTCGGAGAACTTCACCTCTTTATTCACAGAATCCCAAAGAAACAAATCTGGAATGCCTCCTCCTCTTGCTTGATATTCCTGTGCCATAACCTGGCAGATAGTAGCCAGAGCTGCGCCATCGAAGCAGCTCACAATTTCCAATAAATCTTCCAGTGCAAAATCCCAATTCAAGCCAATGATGCAAGTTTTCTTTTCCCCTTCTCGAGCATGGACTTCGCGAACGAGGCGCTCTGCTGCGCCATTGCCGATCTCAATAAGACGGTGGTTGATCTCCGACGCGCGTGAAGGAAAGAAGGCGTCTGTATGGAGATCAAGAGGACATGTTTGGTAAGCTGTTTGGAAAACATTGGGGATGTAGACGAAGAGAATGTCATAGAATAGGTATGCGAAGAGGGTTCGAATGATACCGCCTTCGGCATGATATCCTTTCAGGCCCTGAGAACGGTACCATGACAGACACATCTCTTCTACACTACACTCGGCGCCATTCTCCAACTCGTCCACCCATACCGTTTTGGTGCTTCGTTGCTTTTCTTTGGCCCCAAGTCCACTTGAACGTCTGATTAACTTGAGCGGATACTCGTTCTTTAACTGTATCCCTTCCACAGTGACCTCGGCTGGTTGCGTTAATAATACGTGACCGAAGTCATGTTGTTCGCGTTTTGGAATATTCAACTGCCTTTCCAGTTTCTTTATTCGCTTCTGAAGGTCGTAGTGATATATAATGTGGCAGTCTCTGTCTTGTAGTCCCTCTTCGCATGTACGAAGAGATATTCGCTTCCAATACCTTTTCTGTTGCTCAACATCCGTGATTGCCGAGGGTGGCTCAATGGCATACATATAATGCTCTTCAAGTAGTGCTTTGCGCGTATACCATGCTCCACGGCGTGCCACGTGAAAGAGTGACTGATTAAGAAGCTCCTTCGTGACAGCATGCTCACGAGCATGCATCTTGAACCGTCCCAAGACACAGGCTCCTTTATGAATGATCCGAGTATATACCCATGCCGGCGAGAAGCGACGAAGGTATGCACCCTCGCCACTTTCATAAAGACGGTCTTCTTTCCGCTGTTCTTCTACTAGGAGAACTTTCCATCGAGGATATACTTCATCCAAAATGTGTAGGACTAACTCCAGACTGTCCTTGTTCCCGTTGAATTCTAATATGCTATCGACTCGAAACTGGGTTCGAAGAGCAGCTTCAAATTCGAGCAGCTCGTTCCTGGACGGGAATATATTCGCTGACCTGCAAACGATATATTCGGGGAAGTTCCGCCGAGATATTCGAGCGAGTATAATAGTTGTTAAAGACTTTTCCGTCCACTCTGTAGACCGATAGAAGACGAGATGGACTCTCTCAAATAGCCTTAGCGTTGGAAGAGATAGCCGAATACATGGCCCTATGCTCGCCATTATCTTTTTCAGGAAATGGCTGTCTCGGTTAGCCTCTAAGGATATGTCTTCTTCCTCTCCATTATCGTTACCGCTAGGCTCAGATGCGGTGGTTTGCTCACTATCAGATCTCCTCAACCCAACCCATACTAAACCACTTTGATGCTTGCTTGTCCGTCGAAGAGCTTTTAGCAGCTCCCCTTTATTCTTTCCCCGTATCTTAGCTTCCTTAGCAATATTTTTCAGTTCCTCGAGATTCAGCAGAGACGAAGCTTCTTCCAGAGTGGCAATCGCTTGATCGGATGTATCTGCGAAAGTAAAGCTAGATTCAAGAGTTGTGCCTTCTGGAGGAGCGAGTTCTGCTGGATATTCTTGCATTGAAGCAGTCGATTCTGGCAGTGACCGGACTAGTTGGAGAGTGCTTGCCGCGCTGGGAATATCTGCAATATCGCTGAAGTACTTCAGGCTATTTATACGATGCCATGCAGAAGTTTTCCTGAGAAATAGACGAACATACCTGGGCTAAAGTTAGCTTCATTCTTTAGTTAGGCATAAACTTCAAGATATCCAGTGACATTTCCCCGCTTCACTTCTCAAATAAAACAATCAAAAAGCACAACATTTGAGTTCATGTCCATAACAATATATATAACTTACAAGTATTGGGCCTCGTATTCCAGTAGTTTCCACTGCTTGAAAACCTCCAGCTCTTTCTCATCAAATAGGTGGACTTCATCCTCAAGGACAGTTTCAAGAGCCAGATTGAATGCATCGACATAAATGGAGCTTTTCCCCTTAATCCATCTTCGATGATTAAGGCGATCTCTCACACCTTCATGAGTATCTAGCTCAGCAGCTCGCATTGCCTCATATTCTTGAATAGCTTCTTCATCAGTTTTCATTGGTGGAAGAGTACTTTCTAAGTCTGTAGGCTGCAGTATTGCGTTTTCATTGTCCCCAATATCGCTTTGAGCGCCGGAGTCAAGAATCTCATTTCTAAACCTGTTTGCTACGTTGGCAAGACGCTCATCTCCTGAATTATCTAATACGTCTTCACCATCCGTGCTTTCATATAATTTCAGACGCTTAGCAGGATGCGAATCATCATGAAAATTCGTCGAAGATGGGTGTTGAATTTTCCTTCCCACCATTGTCCTTTGGGAATACTTTAGGTTGGAGCCTTAAAAAATAGTTCATGACCAGATATATTTCTTAGAGATATTTTCAACTTGCTTGAGATCATCGGGTTGTAGGTGACTTGAGAATCTTATGCAAGTTGGAACGCGTCTAGCGGCGAGGACAAGGGGTCGCGAGAGCACGTGATACAGCTTTGTCAAGAGCTTGGTGTCGATATTCGTGAATGTACCTGACGGCGAAATTTACCGTTCAACGAGAGACGACAGCAACAATGAAATTCACTCCTAACCAAGGAACATCGCTTCCAGAAAGTACCGCCGAGAATGTAGCGATAAGTGCAGGAGCGCACGCATACAACCTCGCGATGCAGAACCAAGTTGCAACGGCATCAACCTCTGCTGCAAGCCCAGCACCAGCAGCCCTTGAACCCCGCGATACGTTAATGAGCGATAGCGCGCCCGATAGACCAGCTGTACGTCTTCAGTTTTACTGGTTCTTCAAGAGCTAAACTACATTCAGTCTCCTGCAATTCCTCCCGGCGCAGCAAATTCTCATAGCCCTATGCCTCCTAGATTGGGCACCCCTTCGCGCAACCTGAACGGCGAGAGCTCCAGAGCTGCTTCAGCGCATCCTGAACCTTCTACTATGCCAAAGGAAGCTCCCCCACATGGTGCGCCTACACGGCAATACCTCAATACCAAGGTTACTGGAGTATTATTGGAGGGAATGAAGCAATTGGCGAAGGAGCAGTACGTAGTTGATCCAATTGAGGCTACTATTTTACGCTAACTCGATCTAATTTATAGACCAAAAGATCCATTACGTGCCCTAGGAGAATATTTGTTGCAAAAGTCAAAGGAATTGGAAGGTACTACATAGTTTGGGACAAGGGCTAGCATATAAAGTTAAAGGCGTTCAATCTTGGCTTCTTGATTCGCAAACAATTCATAGGTGGTCTCTCCAGTTGCGCAAGTGTTTCTTCTTGTGGTTTTGCTTCGAGGATATGTAAATCCGTTAATACACAGCTCGGCGTTTTAGGTCATGAAAGCAATAGTGTAGGGATAGAGGATATAAAAGAATCAAGTCTGGAGTCAACTCTGGAGTGTGTTATGAGATCAGATTTTTTCTATGTAGTAGTATCTAAGCTACCACAAAGTTAGTCATGGCAGCTCAGCTCATGATGCAAATTGCCCACACCCCAACTCCATGCCAAATACTAGCTGTCCTGGTAAATAACACATCTATGAGACCAAAGTGCTGGCAGTGGCGCTCTCATATCTCCAGGTTGGTGGGAGGACACCGACTGTCTTGTAGTAGCGAGACAGGCGGTGAATACGGGACTCGATGAGAATGAGACGGAACTTAGAGTCCTTGTCCTTACGGTTGCGCTCAAGATGCTTGCGAACAGCAACTGCCTTCTTGATCAACATGTACAAGTCCTCAGGGATCTCAGGGGCAAGGCCTATTTTGTCACTCCGTCAGTCATAGACCAAGCAGAGGCATATTTGTAAACTCATATTGCAACACACCATGAACAGATGTCCATGGGCGCAACAGAGGAAGCAGTTATATTGGTGTAATCATACCATTAGACTTGAGGATTCGGAGGATCTTGTTACCTGCATCAAATGTTAGCAATGTTTCAATCAGAGAACTATAGGAATCTTGGCGTGACATACCAGTGACGACCTTGACTTGAGCAACACCGTGAGAATCGCGGAGAACAACACCGATCTGAGATGGGGTGGCACCCTTCTTTGCGAGCTATCCCAATGTCAATATATCTTCTAGTTGAGAGCTGTTTCCTACTCTACCTTGCAGATTTGATCTACCACTTGCTCGGGAGAGGTCTTCAACCAAGATGGTGGTGTGCGGCTATAAGGCAAAGCACTGGCTGATATTCCCTTTCCTTTTGAGTGAAGACGACCCATTTTGATGATTGTGGGATACTGGTTGTCGAAGAGAATTTGTCGTGAAAGTTTGAGTTTATGAATTTTAAGATGTTAGATTCGGAATCTCAAAGTGTGGAAGGAAGCGAGATCGGCTAGACCCAAAGCGGTATAAACATCACTTCCGGTCCGCTAACCTTAAAAATTATTTCTTGACTACGATCTTGAGACGACTCAACTTCAAAAGATAACCAACAAGTTCTCTTCCACATTGCAATGCAATCTGTGAACAGATTGTTCTTTGCTGTAAAAGAGCCCATCATGGATTGAAAGCAGTACATAATGCAGCAAATTCGTATATGTGAAAAAGATTTGATTCATGGTGAATTGGATGAATCTTAACAGCTCTTATGGAAGCATGGAGGTTTTGTGGCTATTGACAGAATCATGGATGATCAGAGGCACCAGTTATTACCATGCCCACAACACTGGGACCAGCAAATCCAAACGTGAGCTGCGCCGACCTTCAAGTTCCACCACCAACCTCCTCAATGGATTCCAGCGATGAAGCCTCCCTTCACGTGAGTACATATTTTTCTATCTAGCCTCCAACACCTTGCTATGATGATACCCCATTTTGCTATTCTGGCACCTCTTGATTTAGAATCACCTGCGGGTGAGACGATGATCTTACCGGACTTCTGAGCTACCATCCGATTCCGTTCTCAATTTGAAGACTGCCATTGAAAATGGAGGAGCTAACGCCACAAATTAGCCCAACAACCTCAAAGCCGACCTAGACTCCGACCTCAACTGTTTCTGGAAATTCTTTGCTCTTAAAAAGACAGCTGACAAGACTGGTCGTATAGCGTTGGAGATCATGAAAGAAGAAAAGAATGTGTATCGGATTGAGTGGGTCACAAATAACACAGACACTCAAATATTGTGTCGCAGGCTACGATACGATAAGGTCATGTTGAGTTTGTCTATATATCAAGAAAGGGCATCCCTAGGTTTATGGAGTCTCGCATGATTTTATTTGGTTACTGTATTTATTATAGGTTATGTCTGCATTATGAAGGTGGCTGTGAGTGATCTTCTCAGATCGGGCAAGATGACTCTCAGTATCAGCCTTCAAAGCTTGAATATTCTGGCAGATACCCGTTTTCCCTAGTCAATGCCAGAAACGGGCAAAATACAAATACAAATTTTATAGAGGGAAAATCAAGCGCTCAATTTTTCGAGATGCCCCTAAGTGCATGTAAGAGATTAGCAGCATCGCATATTACACATGAAAGATCGCCTTTTTAACCACCCTCGATTTTCTACCAAGCAGCGACTTCGAAATTTTCCTGTGTTGATAGTTAGTGAAGGTCTGTAATTGAGATAGCTGAACGTGCCTCTGAAAAATATGTAGCCACAACGGTGCGATCTGCAAATTTCCTACCAGCCAACGACCGTAGAGCTTTCAATGCAGACTCAGGATGGTCAAATTTGACAAAGATTTTTCCAACACCGTTGGATTGCCTGCTGCCGCCACTGGGCCGCGGAATCTTGATTTCAAGAATTGTGCCATACTTTCCACACTCCTCCTTCACATCATCCACAATATCTAGGGCATATGTCAATATGACTTCATCGAGAGAAGGTTGGGTATTACCTTCATATTCCTCGTTATCAATCAGCTCTTCGGCCGTGACCATATTAAGCAATTGTAAAACTCGACCGCCTTCAAGCTCCGTGGATGTTGTTCCAGCCAGCATGGACATTGCACCAACACTCATTTCTAATCCAGAGGCTTGGGTGACCCCAACGCTGGCTTTCTGAACCTTCAGGTGCTTATCTCCAAGTTCCATTCCATTCAGGCCCTCAACGGCGATGTCAGTGACGCTTGCGTCAACATATTCGCAGAATGCAACGCCCTAAAGCTAGTTAGTAACTGCTGTTAACCTCAAACTTCAAACTCGCTTACTCGTGACTCTTCAGTACCGTTATCCTTGACCAACACAAAGGTCTTAAGTTCTCCAAACGCCACAAGCAGCTCGGTGACTTGCTCCTCAGTCAGATAAAGTGGGATATTTGAGATACTAATCTTGTTGGGTGTATCAACCACAACATTGGAAACCACCCCAGGCTCGTAAGGCGTTTCCTCCGTAATTGCAGGAACGATGTAATCCTTAGGTCGACTTATGCTAAGGCCTGATGCACTACCATTTGATGAACTATTTCCCGTAACCATATGATCATTGTCATCCATGGATATTCCTGTGTAAGCTAAAGCAACTGTCGCATCAGAAGGAGCCTTGAATTCGAGCAGCGCAAACGACTTGTCCTTTGATATTTGTGCCGAAATACAAGGATCCGATCCTTCGATAACATTCAGCCCGTTTAGCTGCAGATTGAAAAAGTTCACAATGGCTTCCTCGCTGATCGAGGGAGGAAGGTTGTGGACGAGGAGGCGCTTTGCCTGCCGAGAATTTGATGGCTTGAGTGCAGCGTTCGTAACCGTCCCGCTTGGTTGCGCCATGAATGCCTGCAGCTTGCTTGGATCCATTGGTTGAGTTCTGGGAGCTCCAGGAAGGGGGAACATGCCAGACAACTTGGCCTGCTCCGCTGTAACGTTCTCATATCCTGGTGGCTTGATATCCCATTGAGTCAAGCGTCGCTTACGGTCCAGAATCGAGACAACATCTGTCAGATCCGGAGTTGGTTCCTTCTTCTTTGGTGGAGGACTTGGACTCTTCTTGCGGCCTTGTTGCGCTGCGAACCCGTCATCTTGATCAGCCCTATCTCTATTATCTCGACGACCACCTCCGCCGGCCCTCCCGCGTCTATCATCAAACAGGTCTCTATCTCTTCGTGGTCTGTCGTCATCCCTCCGTGAATCTCGTCTGTCCCTGGAAGACGCGCGATCTCGTTTCCACTCCCTGTCTCCTCCGCGATCACCTCCACCTCGACGATCCCTGCCAGAATATCTATCCTCCCGTTCTCTCTCTCTATAATCGCGGCTTGTAGAATAAGAGTCTACATCGCCATCACGGCGAGAAGGCCGCGAACCTCGGTGTGGGGATCGCGAACGCCGTCTGTCGCTGCCTCGATCTCGATCGCCTCGTCTATCATCGCGTGAGGACTATCATAAATTAGCGCGCACAATTTATCTTCAATTGCTTTGATACTAACTGTGTGATCTCTGGAAGAACCTCCATGCCGACCAGAATCTGTTGATGTTTGATTGTCAGTAATAGCACCACTAGCTTTCGCTTTGCTTGATATTGAGGCTCTACCTCTAGATGAATAGCTATCACCGTTCATTGTTGCTACACAGGCAACGAATGTGTAAAGCTGTTGCGATTGTGATAGCTCGTGATGGGGTGCCGGTTTCAATGCCTATGCCCAGCGAGGCTTTCGAGTTTTGAGGCAGATCAAAAAGTTAGCTCCAGCCATCAACAAGGCTACCGTAGCGTCTGGCCAAGCGACAGGGGTTGTCGACATTCAGCTTCGCTACGAATAGTCACGTCAAGTGTATTTGAGCCCCATGATCTTGCTTAGTGACTTTAGGAACGATGGCATCGCGGGTCTCTGAATGGCGAAAGCTTCCTGTGAGCTTAAAAGAGCTTTGTATTGATACTACTTTACGTTGTGGTCAATCTTTCAGGTGGAAAAAAATACAGGATGAATGGTAAGTTTATGTACGGATCTTGGGCGAGAATAGGGGTTAATCACAAGCAGGTCTTGTGCGCTTCAAGGACGTATTATTTCCTTGAAGCAAGACAGTACACATCTACATTATAGGACTGTTCGACCTGTGATACGTCCAGTGACCCCACCAACTTCCACAAAATCATCTATGGTTGATGACGATGAGGTTGAGGATGACACCGAAGAATTGCTCAAGCAATATCTCAACCTCGCACCGGATCTAACAGCCCTATATGAACACTGGTCTTCAGTCGATTCCAATTTCAAAAAGAGAGCCCCGAAATTTACTGGAGTTAGAAGTAAGTAGCATCAGCCGCTCAAAATTTATCAGATTCTCAAGGCGAAAGGAAACCTTCAGAGTATTGTGCATCTCGGCTAGCTGAGATCTGTGAGGGTTGGTCGGATGAGTTTTAATAGCTCAGACACAGAATAAAGGTCACAAGCTAATTTTCATTTCACCTTTAGTATTGAAACAAGATGCTTGGGAAGCTTTAGTAGCATTTATATGCAGTAGCAACAATAATATAACAAGGATATCCCAAATGGCACGCAATCCTGTTTACTGTCGGCACACTTCACTAACATTTGATTTTACAGGTCAGCAATATTTGTCTACATTATGGACCTTTGGTTGGGCATATTGATGGGCAAGCATTTCATGACTTCCCAACAGCCGAGGCTCTGACAAGACCTGGGGTCGAGTCACACCTAAGAGCACTCGGTTTTGGCTATCGCGCAGGGTACATCGCGAAGACTGCGCAGATTGTGGCCAGAGACAGACCAGCAGACTGGCTTCAGACACTTTCTAACCCGGACTTTTTCATTGACGGCGTTGACATGAAACCACTACCAGAAGGCGGAAGAGATGGATACCGCAAAGCCCACGAATCTCTTCTCCAACTGCAAGGAGTAGGACCAAAAGTTGCAGACTGTGTCTGTCTGATGGGTCTCGGTTGGGGGGAAAGCGTGCCCGTAGATACTCATGTTTGGCAAATTGCTCAAAGGGATTATAAATTCGGCAAAGGAAAGCATAAGAGTCTGACTAAGGCAACGTATGATGCTGTTGGAGATCATTTTCGAAATTTATGGGGAAAGGAGGCTGGCTGGGCTCATTCTGTCCTCTTTGCTGCAGACTTGAAAGCGTTCTCTGCCAGATTGACAGCTAAGACTGAGGTGGATATTGACGAAGTAAAGATCAAGCAAGAAGAAAGGACAACAGCGCAAACCAAAGTCACGATCAAGAGAGAGTATGCTCTAGATTCTGTTAGTGATGTATTGCAGGATATCAAACCTGATGTTATGGGTGAAAGTCCACGGTCCAAGCGAGCAAAGCGCAGAAGGCTATGAGGGATCGCCAATAAGATACCTAACTAATGAAGGAAGAGCATGCCTCAAGTTCCCCGTTTCGCCTTACGTCAGCTTCGCAATGTGTAAAATTAGCTTGAGGGAACCATTGGCTTTGGCCGTCTAGCCCGCCATAGGTAATTACACATCAATTTTACGCAATCGAGGGAGCAGATGCTTGAAGGAAAAATACGCCAAATAGCAATCCCCGAGGATTTTTACCTGTATTTTCCCTACATCGTTTGCTGCTTTTTAACTAATAGCGTCGTCAAAAGACTTTCTTAAGTTTTCTGTGTTTTTGTTCTCTTGAACTCCCTGAAAGCTTGCCGCGCTGCATTCGTTTACTCTCAAATCCCATTTGAGCATCCAAAAAATATTGATCTTTATTATCTATCAGACTCGGTTAGTTGTTGTTGAGATGTTTTTTTCGCTTAGAACCGATGGCACAGCATTTTGAAGATACCGAGTTCAATCTGGGAGGAGGATTGTATACCCAATTACGTTACCGCACTGGTAGATAGCCCCAACCTTAGGTGTATCGAGCCGTTCCGCATGGTGAAAAGTTTTAAAATCACTCCAATTGGCGACGATCCGGTCAGCCTCAATTTGATGGCCAAGGGGGGTCTGCATGCATATATTGAGGCTGAAGAATCCCTTAGCATTGGCTCATTCTTGTCTTTTATCAAGAACCTATTGTGAATCTCCTCCTCTGAAATTGGTTACTCTTATATAATTTTGTGCGGTCTTGACGTTGGACTCCTTCACCGTTTAGAACCAAATCCTTGCGCTCCCCAAAGTTAATTTTTTTCGAACATAGTACTATTGTTCATAGTCTACCTAGGTTTCGCTTCTGAACGTCTAGATCTGATCTTATCGAGCATTGCTGGATCTAACAGACAAATTGCGAAGATAAGGCTACAAGTGGCAATTGGAACGGAAGCGAATCTTATCAATGAGTACTGGGAGCCAGACTCGATCCCTGACCCCTGACTGTCTGTCCGATGACAAACTCATCCAATTTTTCTGTGCTAAATTCTCGGGACGTGATAATCTAAGGGCCAAATACATGGAACATGAAAGGAAGAGAATTGAACCCGAGCTAGCCAGGGTCGCACGGCTGAGGAATCACTTCTGTTCCAACTCTCATCATAGGTCTCTCATGGATACATTGGGATGCCCTCTAGCAGCCTGGCGACAGGAAGCTGAAAAATAATGTCTAAATCGAGTAGGGGCAGCTGAAACCAAGGTGCTCTCCCTACGTCGTAGCTTGAAACATCTTGAAGAGAAAACCGACGAGTCAAAGAAGAAGCATGATGAGGACGATAACGATCTGAAAAGGAAATCGCGAGGTATTGAAATTCTCAAAATATATTATCAACATGTACTCAATAAGTCCTGTCAATGTGCTCATAACTCAATATCCCTGCAGTTACTTTGACAGTGACAGCGGATATGCCATCACCTGGAAGCAATAGTCAATTCGATGCCGAGTTTGGTTATACTGCTAGCAGTATTACTCTTTCCAATTCATTGACATTAGACTCCTACAATAAATTTTCCATGGAGGAACATACACTACACGATGTCTTCGGCGAGGGAGACAACAATCCTTTAAAGCGACCACCAAAGCCTAGCACACTTCGCTGCTTCCATTTTTCAGCAAACAATATGATATGGGTAAGCTTATACGTGTTTATATTAGGAAACGCTCTCACATTGAGACAATGACACTTTATTGTCAGACTATCCTACTCTAAATCTTTACTTCAATTGCTAATTTCATGTGATATAGATCGAGATATACGCTCTAGTTTCATCATAATTATGCATTCTGATCATTAGCTAAAATGCAATTGCGCGTTACCATAACGAGGAGACTGGGGATTATAATTGGAGGGAGGCAAAAGATTATTGTAGACAATCTTCAGACTTTTTATGCCGAGCGTAAGTATCCTAACTCAAACTTTATCTGGGGCAATTTTCTACGAACGCTTTCAAGACAGTGTATTAAACCCCGCGTCAAATAAGAAAACAACAGCTAATCAATACTGACGCCATATTTCCCAGTTACTGGAAGGCTCGTCAGCGTGGGGGACCAAGTACGAAGAGGTTTTAATCTGCCCAGCTACTGGTGCTTCTGCATTTTAGAAGGATAGTCCACTTAAGCAGTTGAGAGTGTCCGCGCAATCGCTCTCATCTTTGTTCTGCAGTTGAACGATTACATATTAACACTTTTATTTCTATAGTGGACCCTATCCATGCAAGGCATATGCAATCTCACTGCTCATTGATCTCTTCTGGTGAGACAACCCACATGCATTCAGAACTAAGCTAATGATTATAGATCCTAATGATCTTGTAGCAGCAACCCATCTCGTTAGTCGCCGGAATAGATTTGTAATCTTCGTAAATATCACATGTGAACGTCTGAAATATGAATCAAACCCAGGTACTGATCAAATAACATGCCCTATCTTCACTGGGAGACCGATAAGAACCGGAATAAGATGGCCACCATAACCCGCGAGATTGCTTACGAACTCGAACGCAGGAGCCCTGACAATAAACAGAAGTTGCACGATAATTTTGTGCAAGCGGTTGAGCGACTTCCTCAACAGCGCCGACCTACCAATTTATCAACAAAAGAAGTGGATCGCTCCTTTGAAAGTTTCAACAATCCCCTTGGGCGGCGCTTATGGTATGCGGCAACGGTTTATGAAGCGATAGACATAGAGCATGGTGTACTAATTCTAAAAGATTACCTTTATTATGACCCACCTCTTCATAGTCAGCGAACGCTTGATCAGTCTTATTATTGGAAGCTGAATGATACAGGTCCGAGAGATAGATATTAGGTTGTTTATCGAGCAACAAGAACTGGCAATGATACTAAGACTACTCGAGTCATAATGGTTGACCAACTATGGCTTTACATCCTTGATGACCGTGAGCTTCTATAACATCCTTTGCCTTTGCCTTACTGCTTTACTGACAGGCCTCAGGTACAACTCTCACTAGTATATCAAACACACCTCGCAATCCATTGACAATATATAGTCGATGTTGATGAACCCGATCGAGAGTTGCGTCGGCTTCAATGTCGTTGGGTGACAGTGAGCACGAAGGATGAATTTCCTTAAGCCATTTTAAACTATCTCCTCTCTAAGGAAAAGCAGACTTAGGATTGCAAGTTTTCCTAAACAGTGGGATCGAAAGAAACCAGGTACGCAAATCCTCTCTTCATCTGTGTGCTCTGCAATTCGCGATTGACAATTGACATCTGATATCTAGACCATAGCGGAGTACATCATACAACTCGTGCTACATTCGAACGACTTGACCAAGGAGATGTCAACTCTATATATGACCTCGCATCGATAATTATGAATCAATGCTCTATTTGCCTCCAGGTTTTTGAGATGGACAACCAAATTGTAAAACAAAATAAAGCCCTTCGAATAAACCCTTCTATTCCATTTCATCTCTTCAATCAAACTAAATGAGTCCTTAAGAAAAATTTCCTTTCTCCAAAAACCTCAACGCCTTGATATCATAACTTGGGAAGAAAAAAACAATCTCCCACCAACCCTTCCGGGTCCAACGAACCACCGCCAAAGCACCCGAGATCTATGGCTCAGCCGCTGCCGCCGCTAACAGCCTGTTGCTGCAAATAGCCACGACAGCAAAGAAGGGGAGGGGAGGAAAAACATGCTCTTGGTCCTACTCAAGATCCGTGAATTTCACGCACGATTTTGGGGGGGGGGGGGGGGGGGTGCGGCTAGGAAGAGAAACCTGAAAAGATACTTAGGGAGAAGGCTGGTTGTGGTATAAGGACGGCGAGGGAGGATACAGTTATTGAGAAAGGTGAGTTTTTGGTTGTCTTTTTTATTATCTTTAGGTTTTTATTTGGTTGATTTATTTATTCATCTAGGGCTAACTAGCTGGCTAGCTAGCTAGGGGTTGTAGAGTAGAGTTTATGTGTCAAGACGAGAAAAATAGAGCAACAGAACCGCAGGAAATGGAAGCTCCGCCAGATGTGTTACCCTTTCAACCGAAGCATGATGTACAGGTTGGGCAGTTTCTCAAGGGCCAGTATCATAGTCGGAGTGGGGACGGGATGCTGGATTCCGTGGGGGAAGGCAAATGAATGAAGGGAGTGTGTTCTGAGGGGTTGAGAGTGAAGGAAATGAGAACCAATTAAAACGTAATAAGGAAAGAACAAAAGAAAAAGACGAATAATGATGGAGTAATTGGTTGCGAAATAAAATAGAGTGAAATTGTGAGTTTTGTGGTTCATGTTAAAGGAGGGCTGTTGTCCCTTAATAGCACTCGCATACAAAGGCTATGTGTTGTGATGGAAAAGGACTTTGTATTCCTATCTTTAACAATAGTACATCTTTAGCAAGATTATTTAGCACAATTCCGGTAAATAGGCAGTTTCACAGTGGCACCAACCCAGTAGGTGATGGTGGGGCGATGAGCCCCTTTTTAAGCGAGGCGCTAGGACGATGATTTGGTAAGGTAGCTACTTAGTCGATGGAGAGAGCGATGAGACTGCTTGAAAAAAAAAGGTAAAATGCTTACTATTCCCATCTCATAAATGCTATAGAGAGTGACTCTAGAAGTCGGCAAGTTCATTCAGAAGATAGCAACATAGTCAGCTCATATACTTAACGTAGAAAGAAGCAGCAATGCTGCCACAAGCTCAGCTCCCCAAGGGGCAAATGAGCTGCCTGCGCCTTTCTTATCGTCCCCCTTGGGAGTCCCATTTGCTATAGTCTTGTTCCCTTCTACGCTATTGCGGATGATCTTCATGCAGGTGAGTTGCGATTCCGGTTGAGCCAACAAACTCCCGTTGCCGGGATAAAATAGCGTCAGGATCGGTGTCACACCGAAAAGGATGGCATGAGTGGTGTTCTCCATATAGTCGCCCTATAGCACAGTTACACACATGAACTGTACCAAACAAAATAGAGGGATAGATGGTGAGCGTACGTACCTGAGTAGAAGTTGAAGTCACCGGCGTGAGATTGTACTGCTTTGGAAGGATAGGCCAGCAATTGGATGTAGAGTTCTGATCTTGAGTAATCGGGCCGGACGCGTCTGGCCCGCTAAGAGCTATGGTATATTGATTAGTGGCCAGATTCTATATGGTAGATAGGGGCTCATCCACGCACGTAATACTGAAATCCCTTCCCACTTGGGTGCCGTAGCGTACACCTTGCAGGCGTCGTCCATGTTCTCCTGGAAAGTGGCCTGAAGCTTGGTGCATGCCTCTGCGCTCCCAAGACCCGTCAGATTGACTTCCCTTGCACGCTTAGTCAAGGCGTTGACACATTGATCACCCAAGGCATTCTGGCACGTGCCTTGGGACACGGTGTAATCTGGTATGCCATCGAACGCTCGAAGGTTCTGCACCTTCTCAAAGAACAGTGCGCAGGCGCCAGTGCCGTTGAGGTCTTTATCTGGCGGGGTTCCAAGGTAGAACGACTTGTGGAATGTTCGGAGATTGTCTCCTTCTTTCCCGCCATCTTCGGAGGCGCCTTCGAGCCAGGAGAAGCCCGTGAGGTTGCTTGAGGTTACGACGGGTATGCGAGCAAGTCCGATATTTTCGAAGACCTTGTCACTGATGATACAATTATTTTCCGTAGTAGTATTTGGTTCTTGTGGGCAGTTGACGTCTAAGCACCCTACAATTGTGGAGGAAAGATCTTGTGCACATGTACTCGATATGTGGGCGATGGCAGTAGCAGCTATAGCTTGTTGAAAAGAACGCATGGTGGAATCAGCAGTTAAAGATAAGTAAGAAATTGATTGTATTTGAACGAGCTCTAGATTTAAACGGATGATGGACAAAAATGATGATGGAGAGAGTTTTGGAAGTGAATTTGAAGGTTCGTGGATGGGGCGTTGAGAAGCAATCGCATTTATTGTTATCATTGAGGCTGAGAGTTGTGCCGTATAACATCTGCCTAGTAGAGGTTGGTTGGAAGCGCCGAAAACTATGCGAACGCCCCAATGGTCACATTTACGAGGTGTTGCATGACAGTGCCGTAGGTATACTGGAAGATGCAACTTGTTATAGGCACTTTTCGCTCATCCGCGTTTCGCTTATGTTGGAAGAGGATCTAATGTGAAGCAAAACCAACAAATATGTGAATGCCAAGGATTGTTGTTTACCAGGTACCACATAGATATGTCCTAGTGTGGTTGGCTTAATTCTACCCCTTAATATTATGGAGTAAGGTTTTTTCCTTACCTAGGTACCTAAGGGCAGAGTTCCAAGATCCTTTGTGTTTACAATATACCCATATTGTTCCAGATCCAGTGATCGCAGTAGTGTTATCATGGTATATTGACCCTAAAATCGAATACTATACCCCACGCAATATGAGATTTGAAAATTGCATACATATCACGGCAAAATTCGTAATCTCATATCGTATTATACTATCTGTAGTATACTATAATACTAACCTTAAACGACGCTATTCCTAAATTCGTAATACAACAAAAGTGCAGCCCTTTCAAAAAAGTTTAACCTATTTCCACTTGTTCACAGTGGCGTTTTAAGCCGGTTTTCTAGCCTTAGCAAGATACTTAGTATATTTCCAATATGATATAAGATCAAACTTTCAAACCAATACTAGCGCTCTACAAAATATCTCACACTAATACTAGCGTAGTATCAAAAAGTCGATCTCATATGACTCGAGACTTGATATCACTAAATATCATGATACTACTGCGATCACTGTCCAGATCCGAGCCTCTCTGCCCCTTGTAATCTTGGTTGATATTAAACTGTCCCCTTGCTCGATGGAACATTGCTTTCCGAAGGATCGAGAGCAGCTCTTATTCCTGATGGCCATGCCATAGTGTCTTTGAGGAACTGAACATGGCTCATTCACTAAGCCTCATGCATTTTGTCCAAGATAACCTATTTTAGACTTGTGTTACGGCTGTGTATCGAAATGCCTAATGCTAGGCCTCATCACCATCGTTATAAGCTGGCTGCGGTAATCCTTCGCGAATTGGCTTCCTGGTAGAAGCGGTGATAAATACTGACATGCCGTCATGAAGTCTACCAGTCTATCATAAATATCTAGGTTTCAATAGTGTTATCAGTATTTACATCAATTTTCTGGGATACCAACGAACATTCATCATCTTCCTTTCTACAGTCTGGACTTATATCTATCAGCCAACACTACTGCATTTGTCATTTTGAAAAAATGGCCGTCGCCGCACCCCTAGGCATCGGAACAGCTCTTATGAACACCATAGGTATCATAAGTGGCATTGCCGGCACCATACAGTTTGGAATAGACAACTTTAAAGAGCCAGAGAGAACTGGCTCGAGTATTAAGATCGCCGTGGGTCTTGATTATAAAGGTGGCTTGCAAAATTCAGGCGGCGATTTACCTGACATTCGTCTCTGGAGCGAGAATGGTGAGTTTTTAGGAATGAAGGCAGATCCAGGAAAGGTCAAAAATGGAAATGTTGGGACTGTCAAGGTTAATCACAAGAAAGGCAATGGGGCACAAGCAACGTATGCGCTCTTTTCCGCTAACAACGATGCAATTTGTATTGCATATGTCTCTATCACATGGCCAGATGAGAACAAGTATGCCTGGCTTGGAGACTGGGGCGATAAGTGTGGAGGCAGTTGGTTCTATTCCAATATTTATGTAAAAGGAACCAATTACTCGCCACACTGTTTCTGGATTGATAAGAATGGCGACCAACCTCAAACCGGATTCCAGGTTCACTTTCCCGATTTCGTTGATTATGATGGCAAGGAAATAAATGCTGAGGCAAAAAAGGGCTACTGCAATAGCTACAAGTTCAAGATGACGACCAAGCCTGATCCAAGCTCGATCGACTATAGACCTCTTGGTAATGCCAAGCTCCCACGAGACTCCAAGGGGAACCCTCAGTTGCGCAAGAGCCAACCGGCACCCGCAATAAACAAAAATCCTACGATTAAGGGGCCACAGGGAAACAGCACAACCGGTGCAGGGAACAAGACCCTTCATTATAACCGACTCATCATAAGCGACAACTCAGATCACAAGGTCAAAGACCTTTGCAAAAGCAAGTCCTCTCTCGGCCCGGACTTCGCCAACATCAAAGAGGGCATGTTCTGCAGAATGAAAGACAAGACTTTATTTCCGATTTGTAACTCAAAAATTAAGGACAAGTGCTTCAATATTCAATCTAAACAACTTATCATGGGTGGGAAATCTGCGAGGGATACTCCATATGTCGATTTTGGCGATTGGACTTCAGGAGGCAAGAGGCCTACTGGGGACAAGAAACCAGCTGGAGATAAGAAACAGTAACGTGGTGATATTGGTGTAAATAGTGCTTGTCGCTCGGTTAGTAGAGTCTCATTTTTTGACTTTTGACTTTTGATTTTTGGTGTTTGGAGTTTAAAATTTTACTGCTATTTTGCTATTCTGGGAAATCTTGAAATGGATACTATTGCCACTTCCAATTTGTATCTGATTCAAGCTAATTGAACGCTAACTCTCTATTGTGGAACTAGACCAGCCCTTTTATAGTGAGCTATAGCGGCGGATTCGCGTCTCTGACTATTTGGAACTCAACATTTTCATCCTTATAAGTTATCAAGGCCCAGATTGTTTTTGGAGGTTTCTTGAGAACTACAGGTTAGCAAATGTCAACGGCCATATGAACAATTACGGCAAGCATTCGTAGCTATTGTTAGTCTCAAGGAGTGTAGGTACAGACTTATTAGCATTTCTGTAATCGATGAGAAGAGCGCAATCATTAACTTTCCAGTACACATGCGCCGATTGTGCACAAAGCCAAATTACCCTTAACCTCTGGATTAAAGGTCAATGATCACAGTTTCCCCAAAGAGGCGTTCGCTGACCTCGTATAAAGTGATAGATGGTAGGGGAGACCTAACCAGAATTGTATTATAAAGGACCTTGGCATCTTGGCCGCAATTATTTTATAAATGAATACAATTGAAAGAGGAAGCCGCAATTGCTCCTCGTTGTACGGCTGCTGCTAAATGTTTTACTGATAGTACAGAGAATGAAACTTCACAATCAGATTATCTCCAATGGTGCTTCCAGTGCCACTCAAATCAATGTAGGAGAAGATGAAAGTAAGTCTGCATTAGTATTTCAGCGGAGTGCGCAATTCTATGCTCGTCTTTCTTCATTGTCATTCTGTTGTTTATCAGCTTGGATTACTTCAGACACACCCCTACAACACTCCCAAGAGCTTCAAGCGAGACCAACCTCAACAACACTACCCCACGCCTTGTAAACATCAACACGATGCGATGGCCCCCATGGTCTTCAAATTCCGACAAGGATGGCAATGAGAAGAAACAACCTGTCTCCTGGACAGAAAGCCTCAAAGCGATAGATTGGTCGCACTACACTGATCCCCGGAATATCATTCCAGCAGTACTACTCACAACGACAGTCCTGGTCTCTACCCGCCTGTATCGTTCCTATTTGCGACGAATACCCGAGGCAACGTATATCCGACCAGGGTTCTTTAGAAAGAGGAGCCTTTTTGGTATGGTGACGCGGGTGGGAGATGCAGATAACTTCCATCTTTTTCATATGCCCGGAGGCAGATTAGCCGGGTGGGGATGGCTAAGGAAGATTCCTGAAGATAAGAAAGCCTTGAAAGGTAATACGGTATGTTATCGGCAGATCCATGAAGGTAATGGGGCTGGTGCTGATTGGAATACAGATACATGTCCGTATTGCAGGAATTGACGCGCCAGAAGGTGCCCATTTTGGCAAGCCCGCTCAACCATATTCTCAAGAAGCCCTTGAATGGCTGAAAAATTATATCCTCGGTCGCCGCGTGCGAGCTTACGTTTACAAGATGGACCAGTATCAGAGGGTTGTTGCTACAGTGTGGGTGCGGAGATTCTTTTTTAGGAGAGATGTTGGAAAGGAGATGTTGAAAGCAGGGTTGGCAACCATATATGAGGCGAAGATGGGAGCAGAGTTCGGAGACTTTGAAGCTAAGTATCGAAGTGCAGAGGAAAAAGCGAAGGCAAAGAAGAAAGGCATGTGGGCAGGAAAGGCCAGTGACTATGAAAGCCCGCGTGATTACAAGATCAGAACCGCCTTTGCGAACGAGGGAAAATAAAAAATATGATACCCAAAAGCTGTTGGTAGTACGAATGCCCTTCAGCTTGCATCTTCTTCTATAGTATGCCTGATTTATGCGATGTTTCCATTTCAAATGCATTATGCTTTTTGTATCTGCTCAATGATATAGGCCGGGAGCTCACCACCTATCATCTGGTATTTCCCCCCTTTGGAATCAGAGCTGATCATATCATCAACGTATCAGTGTGAGAACACCTACATTGGAACTCACTCTTCATTTCGAAACCATGAAAAATAACACTGGCGAGACGCTACGCTTTGCGATGGAACTTCCACTCGCAAGCACAAACTATCTTAAATTGAATCACATCACCCACTATCTCCCCAAAGTGGTTACTAGGGACAACAATTCGAATCAAGCGCTTGAAAAACCATATGGTTGAAGACAAAAGTTAGCAAACTCCACAGTCGCCATGGACCACCCTGACAAAACCTTCAGGTTTTCAATCGCGAATATAGTTGCATCGTCCTTGTCAATGTTACAGTTCTCTTCACCTCTGATACCGTGCGACGCTTCCCTACACAAAATGTCTATTCTTTGATCAGCTAGGTCGGCTCTGGGACCTGTTTGGGTTAGTTTGGGAGTTTATATTGCCTATTTGGTCTTGAATATAGGCTGGGAGTGGTTGGTAAGTTAAACGGTTCCGCTATGTGAGTGGAGCAACAAAGAGGCAATAGGCTATGATTTCTGTTATCCGCTATAATTATGTTGCTGCCTGTATTTCTAATATAGTAGGGTTTACATATGAATTATTCCGAGTAAGCTACTGCGAGAGTCAGGTTTACTAGGAAGAATTCTGAGATGTACCTGCAATAACCGAATAGCAAAAGTCAAGTAGCGAAAATTGGACGCTATATCGATGTAGGGTTGTATCCTTACTCTACTTATTTAATGGTAGGAAGAAGGGAGATGAAGATAAACATTCTCGAACGTGCGGTAGAATCTGTCTCAAAGGTATTCTCGTTCGTCGGGATATGATATAAAGCTATCGCCATTATCAATTCCGCTATTTACAGAGGCCCAGGCTTAATTAGAATGCGAATGCATCCATTTTGTAGATCTTGAACAATCACTCCCCCTTGTCGAGGTCAGCAAGTAAATTGGATATTTAGATCAGGTGACGATGCGGAGGACCCACAAAATCCGAACGCGACTGCGAGCGCGTATGCTTTTTCAACGCCGACGACATCAATAACCCCGGAAATCGTCTTCAACGCCGCTATATGGTGTGTACGCTATCAGTTAACGCACACAGACATGCTTGCGGTATCAAGTCTCCATGACTAGAAATAACCTTGCCAGTCATATCTCTTGGTTATTATCATCAAATGAAGTCGTCCCTCCTGCCGGCCTTCACACAACTGCCCTCGCAACCTCCACCGGCTCGACTGCGACTGCACAATCGTTATATGAGGATTTAGAAAGAGAGACTGCAGAGCTGCTAGTAACGGAACCACAGCCAACAGTGGTTCCCATTCCTCCATTTGTCGGAACAGTCGAGGACCACGAGGGCTTTATACGCCCAACGCTTCCATTGACGAATATATGGAAGCCGCATATCCAAGGAGTTACCGATGATCTACTTGCAGGATCTATGGGCAAACTCTCTTCAGCATCTAGGTCAACGAGACCAGCTCTTCTCAGCCAATATCAACTTGCGACACCAGCCTCTACCACTGCTGGTCCTTCGACTTCAATTGAACGATTTGACGCATTTCTCGCCGCGAGCAATGGTCAGTTCTTGAACCATGAATGCCTCTAGGCTGTGCTAATCATATAAAATAGTGACACCGCAAAATAAGCCTGCCTTGGATCGAATTCTTAGAAGGTCATTTCAGACCCCACAAACTCCTAGACAAACTCCGCGTGAGCTTCAGACAAAGACCCCACGTACTATATCAAAACCGAGTCTTGAGCATGTGGAAACGTTGGACCTGAGCAGCGACAACGGAAGATCCCCTGGTCGATCTAGCAGCACAGAGATTGCATTTGAAAATGAAAGTACTCTCCTGTGGAACGAATCCGTAGCATCAAGGCCTGAGCCAATTATACCATGTAGAACCCCTTTGAAGGCTGGGAAGAAAAGAAAGAGTGATGATATATCAACAGCCTCATTGGCCACGATGGCCATTGATGGGCATCGTAGCGGTAAGTTTAATAGAGAAGAACGTGCTCTTTCAGAGGAATTTGTAGATATTGATGAGTTGGATGCCCTACGTTCGCACCCGAGTCAGAAAAAGCATGTATCTCTGTTGCAAGCTCATCCAAGCATCGAGAAGTCCATGGCAAAAGCTAGCTTCGAAGAGGAGGTTAGTGTAACGGAAACAATTAGTAGGGTTGAGACTCGGACCCGAAAGACCCTCAGTCAAAATCCTTCAAATGATGAGTCGCTCATAGTCAGACATACGAGCCCTGAAGCTCTGCCCGACGTTGGAATGCACTCAAACCGATACTCGCACACTCCGCCGCGATCTCTTAGCTTCATACAGGTTGGTGCAACTCCGATTTCAAATACAATCCATGCGTCAGACAAGAAATGCACTATGACTCCGCAGAAAGTTCATGAGAAGGAACAGCCACGCATCATTAAAGATTCTGACGATGAAGATGATGAGACTTTTTCCTTGCAGCACACAGCTAAAGCTAGTCCTTCGCCGGCTGTTAAGAGATCACCTAATCTTATCGATACATCACGAGGTCGTCGATTTGAGAATATTCCGGTTTTCAAGCCTAGCGATGAAGGACTGCAAGTGAAAAATGATTTTAGAACGAAGCCCGGAAGTCCCTTGAGGCCAATCTCACGCAATATCGGCAGCAGGCAGGGGAATGGCCAATCACCACTTCAAAGAGACTCGCCAGCCAGATCGGTTAACACTGCAAAACTCTCCAAGGCAGAGGCGAGCCCGAAAACGCCTTCATCCACGCTACCTGCAGACGAAAAGAGACTGGTGAAGATATTTCTCAGCAACCCTTCTGCAGTCTCCTCTTATCAACTGCAGCTAACGGCCCTCCTGAATGAGAATGCTATTGAGTGCTGCAGTTTTACAGATAACAATGAGACTGCGCCGTCTTATCTAAAAAACGCACGTCAAGTATTGCTTGATAAGAAGAAAGCATACGCTAATTTGGATAAGCTTGGAGTACAACATGGGGGTATAATGGCAGAGAAGAAACTTCTTTCTCGAAGGGTGTGGGAACTTGTCCATGCTGATATGGATGCGACTCTGGAGGAGGAGCAATCTATTAAACTCAATTCGGAATTACGGAAGATCGAAAATGAGATAGGGCAGCTGTTGCATAGATCTGGAGCTGTTAAGGATGGTTTTGGCGCCGGTGTGGAGGTCCAGGGAAGCTTCGATCAAACCGTTGCGACTACTACAGAGCTCGCAATTAGCACTATGCCTCGAGACTCGAGTGCATATAGTGCCCAGGTCATTCTGCAGACCCAACTTCCTGTGGCGCAACAGAACCAACTAGCTACTTCAAGCCGACATGCACTAGATCAGTACCCCTCAAAGACATCAGAATTGGAGAGTGTGGAATTGCCAGCTAGGTCCACCGATCTCAGCAGGGGTTCTCCATCACCAATTCGCCAGCCCACTACTTTGCGAGAGGTTGAGAAAAGAACCCAATTGCCAGGGATACGTGATGAGTGGACAAAACTTGGACTCAAGCAGCCCAACTTTTACCAGGATCCATCTCCAATGGACTATGATTTCGAAAAATTTGATGATGAAGATGCATTTAACGACTTGCTTCGTGAGGAGGCGGAATTGATGAACGGGTATACGGCGGATGATGTAGAGGACAGTATACCTGATGAAATACCAGACGATATAGAGGACTACTATGGTGACTCGGGCGACGACGAAGACATGCTGGGTCTCACCGAAGAAGTAGAACAACGTCAATCATTTGGTCGACCCATGGGTGAACCCAAACATAAAGCGTTCTCGGAATCATCAGCAGGTACTACTCTGCCTTTAATGTGTAGCCAGGCGAAGCCAAGTAAGAATATGTATGACCATGTGGTTGATACTAAATCCAAAAACATGTTCGACCATGCCTGGTCTAAGGATGTTAAGAGGGTATTGAAAGAACGTTTTAAACTCAACGGATTTCGTACTAATCAGCTGGATGCCATCAACGCTACTTTGGGCGGAGAAGATGCGTTTGTTCTCATGCCGACTGGAGGTGGGAAATCATTATGTTATCAATTGCCTGCGGTCGTTCAGTCGGGAAGAACGAAAGGTGTAACGATCGTCATTTCGCCGCTTCTCAGTCTGATGAACGATCAAGTCGACCATCTCCGCAAGCTCAAAATCCAAGCTGCTACTCTCAATGGGGAGGTCAACGAAAACGAGAAGAAAAAGATCATGGGATACTTACGGGAGGAGCACCCAGAGCATTTCATCCAATTGCTGTATATAACGCCAGAAATGATCAACAAAAGTAGCGCTATTGTGAATGCCCTACGCCGCTTGCATTCAAACCAGACTTTGGCCCGTATTGTCATTGATGAGGCTCATTGTGTAAGTCAGTGGGGCCATGATTTTAGACCTGATTATGTGGCACTTGGAGAATTGCGCGACAAATTTCCGAATGTGCCATTCATAGCATTAACCGCTACTGCGACGGAGAATGTGAAGCAAGATGTTATGCATAACCTAGGGATGCTAGGTGCGACCGTATACGAGCAAAGTTTCAACAGACCGAACCTGCAGTATGAAGTTCGTGCCAAAAAGTCAATTGGGAAGGGACCAGAAGTCCTTCGGGATATTGCGGAACTGATCAAAAACACATATCCCAACCAAACGGGTATCATCTATACGTTATCTCGCAAGAATTGTGAGGATTTAGCAGAGAAGCTACGTAAAGACCACGATATCAGTGCATGTGGATTTCATGCTGGAATGACTGTGCAAGCCAAGGCGAAGATTCAGAGAGACTGGCAAAGTGGACGAATAAAGGTGGTTGTAGCGACGATTGCATTTGGGATGGGCATAGACAAACCTGATGTACGATTTGTGATTCACCACACATTGCCAAAAAGTTTGGAAGGCTACTATCAAGAGACAGGCCGTGCTGGCAGAGATGGCAGAAAATCCGGATGCTACCTGTATTATGGGTATGGAGATACTAAAATGTTGAAGAACTTCATTTTTGAAAGTGAAGGAAGCGAGGAGCAAAAGGAACGTCAGCGGAAGATGCTATCAAGCATGGTTCAATATTGCGAAAATAGGTGCGACTGTCGCCGTACCCAGGTTTTACATTATTTTGGAGAACGGTTCACCAAGGAAGAATGTCGCGAGACCTGTGACAACTGCAAGTCGGATGCTGTTTTTGAGATGAGGGATTTCACCAGTCATGCAAGAACCGCAATCAAGATTGTGAGACAAGTGCAGAAAGAGAACGTTACTATGCTCTATTGCGTAGATATAATGCGTGGCGCAAAACTGAAAGCCATTGTAGACCGAGGACACGACAAGCTTCAGGATTTTGGGGCCGGTAAAGACATCAAGCGAGGTGACTTGGAG
Source organism: Chalara sp. BL73 (assembly GCA_918026815.1). Taxonomy (NCBI): domain Eukaryota; kingdom Fungi; phylum Ascomycota; class Leotiomycetes; order Helotiales; genus Chalara; species Chalara sp. BL73. The sequence continues at coordinate 350,637 of CAKJVC010000003.1, read as the reverse complement.
CGCCTATTCTATTGCCTGCACACTGAGAACGCTTTGGCAGAGCACAGCGTTGTGAACAAGAGCAAGTTCACGACCTCGTACATCAATGTAGGTTTCCCGAATCACTGATTGTAGTATTTTGTTTTGCTGACAACTGTAGCTTGGGCCTAATTTTGCTGAGTTTCAGAGAGGCAATCGTAAGCTCTATCTACAGATTAAAGTCTCGACGACACCTATTGCTGCTGCAAGACAGAAATCTCCAGAGAAGTTAGGCAAAGCAAAGTCATACCCTTCAACATTGGTGACATCACCATTGTCTCCAAGCACATCGCGAGCGAAGCGCAGTCGAGTTCGTGATGATTTTATAGTCACTGATAGTGAAGATGACAATGTTTCATTTTCGCGTCCTCCGCGCAGGCACGCACAAGGGAAGGCACCTGAGTTTGGTCCTCCAATCACTGCGGATCAAAAAATGGCAAGCTTACCAGAAATGCATCGCGTCTCCGTGGTGCAATTTGTAGACGAAGCTACACGACTCGGTGAAAGGATCCGGAGACAGAAAGATCTAAGGAGGCCAGTGTTTACGGAGGACAACCTTCGTGAGATGATAATTCGCTGGACCTTGATTGAAGAAGATATGCAAAATATTCCGAACATCAGTATCGATGCGGTCGAGCGCTATGGATACCGCTACCTAGACTTGATTAGAAGGTATCATAACGACTATCAAAAGTCGTTGGATCAAAATGAGGGGCTAGTTATGGACAAAAATCACAAGATTGTTATACCCATAAGTGATGACGAGGACGAGGAGGAGGAGGAAGAGGATGAGGATGAGTTTGGGTTGGATGAGGAGGAAGAGGCAGATATATTGAGGGCAGAACAAGAATCTAGATATTTTCAGAACCCTTCCAACGGGTCCTCCTCGAAGACAGGAGGACGAACCGCACCTTGGCAGAACAAGTCAGCCAAGGGGAAAGGAGGGGCTTTCCAGAAAGGCCAGGCTCGAAGCTGGAAAAGGAACAGGAAAAGTTTCGGACCGAGCAGTTCCGGCGTATCTAAAAGAAGATCATCCAGTGGTGCGAAGAGGGCAGGCCCTGCAGCTATGTCCAACAAGTCTCAACCTAAAGAGTCTGGTCTCATGAGTGCGTTTGGCAGCAAGGCCAGAAGGACAGGGAGCAGGAGTGGCAACGGTGGAAGTGGCGCCTTGAGCAGTTTAATTGGAATGATGCCAGCGTAATGAGCTACGATTTTGGGACGAATATTAGAGGAATGGATTGCCAGAGCCATGTTCTAGTCTATATAAACTTGTTTACATAGTATCATCGCTATCGGTGTTACGCAGCATGGCAGGCGTGCCGGTTTAGGGAATTTCATGAGTCGGATGGGTTGCGGTAATGACCTAAGACATGATACCAGAATTGATCAGAAGGTTTACGCATTAGTTTCGGCGTACGATAGTATCGACGTTCTTTCTCAGGTGCGGTAAGCCCTTAAACACCTTTCAACCTCTGCTAGGGTGACGTAATATTTCTAGTCCGCACACGACATTGTTAATAGTGCAAAGGGGGCACGGTATCGGCCCCTTCGCAAGCGGGCCCACCCGCCCCCTTTCTTAGCGAAGGAAGTGGGTCAGGACTGAATCCGTCGCCCTCTTGAGCTGTTTCCGATTCCTTTCCTCTTGAAGCCCCGTTTTGCAAATTATGATCTTGAAGAGTCGTGGTTTCGGCGACGTCTCGAGCCTTTGATTTTCTGTAGCCGGAAAACCGCTTGATCGTTTTCATCGTGTTGTTTGTGGAAGCGCTGTTTCGGCCACGACGAGCCATCTTATCTTATCGTCTGCTTACGCTTCGTGAATTGAATGAGAGGGGGGAAAGTATATATTAGAGATAGCTGCGTACAGGCTAGCACGGTTGGTAGTTTTAGATCTGCTAGATTCTTCATTTGTTCATTTAACAGTGGGAATTAAGGTGTGAAAAATAGTGAGACGCGTCATTGGTTCTCAGGATCCGTAAAGAGAAAATCATCGCTGGTATTTTGAAGTGCTCGCTAACTAAGAGAGACCCTAAAGGAGCGTTTGCATCGTAACACGCATCCGCTAAGAATATCATGAAGAATGCCCCAATGCCAGACCATTCATTAATCGGCTCTTTGAAGTCCTTCGTTGCTTGATACTGATAACAACCTCTCCTACCCCGCACCCCGCGATAGACGCCGCTCTACCTATCATCAGTCATCGAGCCAGATACGGTTGCGGCGTGGTCGACCTTGCATCCTCTCATCATGTGTAAGTTGACGAATTATCGATCGCTCCATCGCCGGCAGATCATCCTTCTCATCCTCCTCGCGCCGCTCCACCATCTCCCTCATGATCACAGTTGCAAGCTCAGGGTTTTCCATGAAGAAATGAGACGTATATTCTGGGAAGCTCTTCCATAAGCGAGCTTGCAGAAATCCGACGCGGGCGAGAACTTTCTTGAGTAGTGGATCGAGGGGAGATAATCCGATATGTAATATCTTGCAGCACTCGAGGACGGTGGGTTGAGCAGCAAGGAGCCCAGCGACTTCGAATTGGTTGATAATATATTTAGCAATGCAAGACTTGAAGTCCCGCATAAGGTAACGGTCTGCACAAACATAAACCTCAACGCTTAGCTTATAAGCAAGCGACCAAGTACGCAAATCCTCTGCAGTCATTCTTTCTTCTAGAGGCACATCGTTGTTTCTGGATCCTGGGCGCTCTTCGGCATTGGGGTGGAGAGGGTTATATGTCATGTACGCTGGGCCAGGGCGTGGGTACGGAGGAGGAGGGGGCGGAGGGGGAGGACCACCATGGCGGTACCGGCGTGGTGGTCGGATTACCGCCGTTGGTGGTGGTGGTGGATTTCTTGATGCACCACAGTTCCAACATGGAGGACCAGGCTCTAACACGCATTGCGCACAGCCACATTCTGGTCTGTGTCTATTTCCATCTTTCTGTTGTCGCTCTTCTTGATTGCGTTGTTCACGTCTGCGTCTGTTTTCTCGTCTTCTGATATTTCTCTCGCTGTTCGATGACATCGAAGTTAGTGTTAATACGCCTGTGGTTAAGTCATATCTGGTAGAAAAGGAAATTTATCAATCATTAGTTTGAAGATTGTCAATATAGCTTACCTGTCATCACTCATTCCAGCACTACTCTCTGAACCATTGTCACTCCTCGAAGGTGAAACTTCCTTCTCTTTCCCTTTACCATTGCTTGATGGTGATACTAAATTTTGTTAGCATATCCCATGGATGTTGAATAGGTGCTGCCAAAACAGACCTAAAGCGGACGCAACTGGCTTGATCGGCACAAATTTTTCTTCATAGAGATATGCCACGACAAAACTGAAGATAGCAGGATCTTCTTCAGGCAAATCAATCTCCTGCTCTTTCCCTTCTCTAAATCCACTATCGAGAGCCTTGCGAAAGTACTCTGCCTTTGTAAGGACATCTCTATGAATCGTGAATACTTCTGGACCAACTCTGATTGGGATGAGGGGCGATTGGTGGCGACTATTGTTTGTCAATTGTGGGATCTTATTTGAAGTTACCTAAAGTAGCGAATAAGTAGTAGAAAACAGGAAAACGAAAAAACCAAGTTATCAGTCTAGAAGATAATGCGATTTTAAAATAATGGATCCGCCATTACCTACCCATCCACGGTAGACATCCACAGATCCTTCTTTAGATCTAACTTTGTGGCAACTACACCATCCTCTGGCATCTGATCGAGCACAAGGGGAGGTGGTGCTTGGCCAAGCGCTCGCATCACCCCGTCGAGAGTTTGCCTGGTATCTGGCTGCCAGCGAGTTGAGCTGGGTTCACCAGCTGTCCTAGCCATGTTCGAGTATATAAATGTAAGATAGGCCTCTTATTAAGCCGTAGTTACAAGGGGAAATGTCGTCGATGGGTGGGATATTAGAGAGATGATAATATTTGGAGACAAGGCTGATTTGTGTCACCAATAACTCGCGACTGAAGCACCACACACGCTAGCCTTGAACGTGCTATGCCAGCCGCCGAGCGGGGCAGGATATCTCCGAGCAGATATATGGGCTCTGGTATCGGTACCAAGCCGAATATAAATATCGAACAGCCTTGTTCGTGGGAGGGAACGGCTAATGTTGTCGTCAGAAGGCTGAGGAAGTCCATGAAGAAGGCGCTAAGACAGACCGAGCACCGTATCACGTGGTCATTTGATTCGACTGAAATGGCATTGAACTATTGGTAAGATAGAACAATTTATAAGCGACGAGAAGCTAACCAGTAAATCTGAAATGGTTTCCTACAGTATTCTCTCCTGGTTCCAGAGGAAGACGCACATGCAATCTGCTAACCTGCTTTTAAATGCTTAGGTAGTTATGCAATTCAAATGAGTTAAGTAATAAATCCTTCATGTCTTATTCTAAGATGTAGCGTGAATACTGTAAGCGTATAAGCTCAAATGTATGCATGACTTGTAGCATTTCAAAGTTTATGGGACCCATGTTGGTAGCCTTTCTGTATCTGGAAAATTCAAGTAAAACGTATCTTAGTATTTCCCTTTATGAATGTCGCGACGCGCTCTTGTATTGTAAAAGGTGTAGGGTAGACAATGATGCAATGAAATTGAAAGCTTATTCACGAATGTCATTCAGAGAACACAATGTTATCAATAATGTCTATTTTTGGTATCAATTGGCGTTTGGCCATGGTCATCGACTAAAAATCATACAGTTCTAAAAGGCCTTGTGAAAAGAAAATTCCGGGTATGTGTAACTCCAGTCCACTAAATCCGTATATAGGATTGCTGCCCTTATATACAACATATACAGCACATTCTGACCAACCGCTAATGCAAATGACTCAGGAAAATCGTTACAGCTTCGTATTCTAGTAAGCTTGCCCACGGTAGCCAGCATAGCCGGGCATGTTGAGATTTGGTATGGTAGGTTGTTGTTGCCGAGGGGCGCCGGGTGGACTTTGTGCTCTGCCACCCAGCGGCGCGGCGCCACTAACAAGATTCTCCTGGCTCTCTATGGGTCCCATATTTCGATATTGTCGGAGCGGTGTCGCTCCTGAGTATGGGTTGGCAGGTTCTCTCATGAAGCTATCCTCACTGTTTTGCTTCATCAAAGGATGCTTAGGGTCGTTTCCCACATTTGGGACCTTGTTTGGATCCATCAATAACGAGTTGCGAGCATCCAAAGGAGTAAGGTTGTCTAGATCGCGGTTCATCTTCTCGAGTTCCTTGCGTCTCTTGCGATGTGGGTTCTCCTTGCAGCATAATATAATAGCATTCGCTGCGATCAGGATCGCCAAAACTCCAGTCAAGACGGACTGAACAGCAATAAGGACGACACCTGTAACCGTCTGAGTAGTTTGCGCGATCCCGAGCTCCTCAACGAAGACCAGGATACAGACGACGGACAACGCTCTCACAACTTGGATAAAGATGGTAATCACGTTTCCGGAGCGTCTCTCATATGGGCGGTTCCAGATGAGCAAGCCGAGCATAACACATTCAATAACTAGTTGGCCGATAGTTTGTGATAAGCCATGGCCATCAGCTGCGGCAAGGACACATCCCTTTGCAAACACTATTTGAAGCATTAGTAAGAAACATAACGGAATCAACTTGTGACTTACTGTATACGATGACAGGGACAAAAAGCCACCAGAAATCTTTCTTATAGCTATCGTAGAACAGGCTGTACTTCAACCAATGCTCCTTCCTATCATATAATCCAGATGCGTCTCCATCGACCTGCTTTAATTTCCGAGCAGTTTGCCAAATCTTCCATCCGAAAAAGGCAAGCACTCCTGTAAAAGTCGCCAACGTTATTCCTGCTAGGGTTTGAGCTGCCCAGGAGTCACCATGCGTGAACTGAAAGATGCAATACAGTACAACCACTCCGTAAAGTACCAGGATGAGTTGCACAATAGAACGAGCCATTGTTCCCCAATAGTGCTTTCTGAAACCAACCAAACTCTTTGGGAATGATCCAAATAGGGACCAAGTTTCCAAAATAACCTTGAACAGAAGGATGCCTACTACGATGGCCGCGATGACAATAGCTACGATCAGAAGGACGGTCATGAAGGTGTTTGACTGAGGAACGGACAGTTGCTCGACATAGGCTTGGATGCCTGAAACGGTTTTTGAAATGGTAGAGTCCGAGCTGGTGGTATTGGTAGAGTCTGTGGTCGAGTTAACAGCTGTAAGAAACTCGTCTCGCAACACCAGACCAAGATCCCTACGGGACAAGGTAGATCCATCGGTATAAACGAGAGTCGTATTTTTGAGTGTCTGAAAACTGTCGGCAGTAGTATTTCCACCAGTCTTTTCGCGGAAATTATCGATGGCGGTTTGCATTTGTCCCCATGGAATGAGCCCAGTCGAAAATCCAAAATTCTTTGCAAAACTGCGGTACACAGGGGGCATATTCACGGACATCATTCCGTTCATAGCGAATCCCTGCATTGTCGTGATGACATCCGTGAATGATGGACTCATCGTTCCGGCACCTCCAGTTGTTCCACCTCCAGCGGCAGCTCCAATGGCAGATAAACCCGTGAGGACCAGCGCTGCCCCAGCCACACCAGCAGCAACATAGGTCACAGCTGGCAAGGCGACGGTCTTCCCATTCTCTACGGTGGAGCTTATACAAGCTACATTCTCTCCACCATCTAGTGCCTTTAGTTCGAGGGTAGCTTGAGCCGCGATATCGGGGATCGAGAAGGCAATCGAAGGGATAAGATCGGCATATTCTGAAGGAATTGCCTGTTCACCCGTTGCTGAGAATTGCCCAACAGGTACTGGGCATAACTGCTGTACAAATGTGGTGCTGTCGCAAGGGTTAAAGCTGTTTTGGTAGACAGATTTGCCATATGCTGTCACGTTCAGTCTGGAAGATGGTTAGCCTTTTGAGCTCTAAAGATTCTTGAGTCCTGATGAAACTCATCATGATTGTACTCACTGTGCGGTAACATTAATGCTTTTGGTGCTGGTTCCTGCTACGTTGAAAATGACCGTCTTATTGTCATTGTTGTACTCGATATCAGCCTTCTGAACTGTGATGCTTGCACCATCCAGACAAGAACTAAAGCCGTTGGTCTTTAATATCTGAGAAGCTGTGACGACATTCGACAGTAGCAAGAAGGAAAATGCAGTGGTGAGTGAAGGCAACATCATGCCGACTCTGTGTGAACTCCTCCCCGGCTGGGTGAATTCTTAAATTGGCGACGGATATCCGGGCTTGTCTTGCTTGCCTCAAAGATTCGAATAGCTGTGCCCTGCTATGGGCTGCGTGATGTAACGATTATATGTTTTCGTATTCCTCTCTGTCCTCCAAGCTGAGTAAATTTCAAGACGGCCGAGGGTCAACCTGGAAAGAAAAGAAATATCGCACTGGGCGGGGGGTAGTTGCGAGGCAGATGAGGAATCAATTCTGAATGGGTGGATATTCTAACACAGGTGACAGATGAAACGAGAGTAACGATTGTGTTCAAAGTCAACGAGAGACGGATGAGAAAGAAGAATGTGTATGATGAGGTGGAACGAGTGGTTGTACGGAGTTTGTAATTAGCAGCACCGGCTGTACAGCGCCTCCACAGCACGCGAACGAAAAAAACCTGGCCCTAAGTCTAGAAGAACAGAACAGGGGGGGTTGTTTAGGGGAGGCAAAGAGTGAAAGTTGACAGGGTCTGACGGAAGCAAGCAGATCCACCGACCGCCGCCCCCCCAGTAGCCCACACGAAACAGCCATCCAGCGCCGGCGACAAGCCACCACCCTGGAGCAAGAAAGTCAAGCTGTTGTTGCTCTCTTGATATAATGATTCGCTACAATGATGGATATTATCCACTTTTGCCCATTGAGACATGCCAGGCGCGCTTGGCTGTAAGAGGGATAAAGGTGCTGCCCCTGAGGATAAATCTGCCCAGGGGCCTGTTGAGCTTAGGAGGGGGAAAAGGGGACGCGCAATTGGCTTCCCGGGGCGCTGACCAAAGCAAAACCATGAAACACAGCCCATCTTCAGTGTCTTTCCAGAAGCCTCTCAGCCAAACAAACACATCACTTGGGGTTAACGGTCTCGTATTCAAACCATCATGCTCAATTCATCGTTTGCCAATTGTTTTTCCATATGAGAACAAAATAACCTTTTTTCTTCCCCGGGACTTGGTGTCTCAGTTGACTCTTGGTAACTCTGATCCCCATTATGACTGTTGCAGTAGTAGCAGTGGTGTCCTGTACCTACATACTGTACAGTACCCAAGAATAGCATGGCAGAAGCCCCATAAGTATAGCACGGTAGGGTAGCGCTAGGAAAAGCATACAGTACTAGTAGGAAAACCCTGCCAAAAATAGGGAACACACGCCTCTCCACCAAAAATCAGGACCAGTTCAGGGCAATTCAGGAAAATTCAATAAAGACAAGCTTGGTAAACCCCACCGATCTACGACTTTCTCTCTCAAAACCGCAAATAAGCCAACAAACAAAATCAAGTCTAGAAAGGAAGATCGGCATTGGAGCAAGTAAACTATATTCGCTTAGATCGCACATCCCCAGGGGTTTCCGCCACGATCAATTTCGTTGCATAAGACGATTCATATCAGAAGTCTATGCGAACGAACGCCTGTGCACATCCTCCGTCATAACTATTTTTGACAACCGGAACTCAGGTTTCCCAGCTGCAAAGAAAGCGTGTTGTTGATTCAACCTTCTGATCGAGTGGTGTGCTGCTGTTAAGTATAGCATCTACGGCATTCTTATGTTTAAGCTACCAGCTCCATTCCCGTCCATCATTATCAGCCAGCCATGGGTGGGCTCAGGTCACGCACAATCGGAGCAAAGAGCCGTAAAGTTTCGCTAGATTGAACGACACAGGGTGCTGCGCCTCGAACGGCCGACGCCACAACTATCACTCAACGGTTTTTACTATACCAACTATGAAAATTTTTTGGACAGATCGTGCATGTGCCATGACGAATTGCTTTGTGACTTCAAGCGTTCACTTGCGTACAATGTCACGTCTAGATTCTATGGACGCGATGTCATATTGCGTGTTCCGAAATAGTATCACCTGATTGGGAAGGGTTGCAATGCTTCCATTGAAGCATCTCGTATTCAGCAGAACAAAGTTGCAGGTAAACCCTCCAAAATTTCAGAGAGAACCCTGGACAAGTGTCCCTGGTTCAAATGGCTTCCCTCGTTGGGAGGGATATATGGTTCATTGTGTGTTCAATCTCTATACTAGATGTTCAAGAAATACCGTTTGGTTGTAACCTTTTTTATCGAGCATTCTACTCAGTGATAGTTCCCTTGGTTGGATTGATCGCTACAGAATCATGGACTGAGTGGTCGTTAAAAATTCATGTCCACCATACCACATGACCATGTAGTCGTTGCAAGAACAGGTGCAAATCGTGATGATCCCAAGACTCTGCATGTTTGAAAAGGCTCTGCCATAAATTTGGGGTGTTCAAGTTCGAATGATGAAAGCCAATCTGTAGGCAAAGAAATAATGACTCGGGAGGACATCAATCCGACAACAGCTGAGACGAGCATCGAGATTCACAAGACCCAAGAGGATCCCAAGACTTCGTTATTGTCAGTGAGCCAGATTTTGGAGCATCGAGATCCGGCTGCGATGGAGCGCATGGATCACCTTTCGTACACTTACTAATCCAGATCACCATATGCTTTTGTCCTTGGGGGCGCAAGGTTCTTATTCGCTCATTCGTCTACCAGAATGTATGAAGTACCTTACCATCCTGTTGACATCTGGCTGTCTGTCACGTGATGGCATTTGAATTTCTTCAACTTCTTCCTTTTGTAATTCAGGAACCGACTGTGAGTCATTCCGAATCTGTGTAATCTTATGTGATAATGACGGGGTAAATAACTTGCCATTGGATACTTTTCAAAGTCTCAACATTATACAGACATTAATTTCGTTGCCTTACACCCCCTGGCGCTCACTGCATCGTATCCGAAGCAGACGCTAGACCCCGATTAGTTAAAAATTGCGTTCAAGTCGACCTCTACTTTATAGATGTCAGGACATGGCTACTCAGTTTAAATTGCAATTAGTGTCCTTCGGATTGGTTATAGTTGTGTTCTTTTTCTTTAGCTTCTCCGGTTCATTCTTTCCTCTAGAACTTTGATTGAGGTATCAGATGCTCAACCCTGAGGCATGGGCAAAATAACACCAGATACAGAGGCTAGCGCAACGGTAGGAGGTGCTACCAGACATGTCGAGGGTATAACCTCTCTTTGTCTTTATTATAGACCTAGCTAAAAACAAATGTACAGACGCACAGTCCTCGAACTTAGCCCACAATGCTGCACAAGCCAAAATTTCTGATGGAGACACGACTAATTATGACGAGAAGGCGCGGACAAAGACGAAGTTCTCACATTACACAAGGATATTCACCTACTCTACCTTGGCTGATAGGGTCCTCTTATTAATAGCTACTATATGTCAAATTAGGTACGTTGTCGATTCTTAGGTTGATACATCAATTTCCTCGTTCAAACTCGTCACAAGTGTATAAGAGTGAAATGCCGGCCATCAGCTAACTTGCCCAGCATCGGAGCTGTATGATTCCTTGTCTGAAAGATGCCCCGCGACTCTTATTCTAATCACAAGCAGACTCTACCTCTTATGATTGTTGTCTTCGGTGAGAATTTACTCGTTATTCTGTCCCAACATGGCGGCTAACGGCTCTCAAGGCAATCTCGTGGGTCAATTTTCTGAGTATTTTGTTCCAGGATCTGGCGTCACCCGCGCAGAATTCGACAAGGCGCTTAACAAGCTAACGTAAGTTATCGCGATTACTCCCAACAAGTAATACCTTGGGAACATATATTGCAACATCTAAGACTCTGTGTTACGATGCCACTATCAGCATGCTTTATAGATTTATCACCTTCACGGTACAAGCTGAACCAAGATTTTGAGGAATTTTGGGGCATTCTTTCCCAAAAGCTCGCATACGAGAACCATGGTCGAGTCAAGTCACATAGCGCTTGGTCCCATGCTGCCCAAGTTCTATTTCATTTGGCACGAGCGTGTACACCGGGCTTTACCGTTTCTACATGGCCTTAATGTCTGTAATTAAGGTGGAAATCCAAAATTCTGACAAATTACTAGACTCTACATAGTGTACTTGTTCGTTGCTCGATGGCTCTTGGGCTACTTTTCGATGTTCGCGTTCAGAGTCGTCTCTTTGAAGATTTCAGCCAAGATACGCCTAGAGTACCTGAAAGCCCTCTTCAGCCTGCCGGTCTATATTCTCGACACTTTCCCAAGCGGTCAAGCATCGAACACGCTGACTACCACGTCCAACGTTATGCAAAATGGCATCTCGGATAAGCTGGCTTTGTTTTTCCAGTTCCAATCAATGCTAGTGACCGCAATTGTCATAGCCTTCAAGTTCTCCTGGTCTTTAACATTGGTAACTAGCTCACTACTTGTCTTCATAGTGGCTGTTTATGGAACGTTAGTTCCTATCATCATCAAGATGACAAAGGAGGTTAAGTTTGCGGATGAGAAGGCTTCGTCCATTGCGGGTGAGGTCATGGGATCTACCCGTATGATCGCTGCTTGTGGTGCATCTGACAAAATTGTGAAGAAATACTCCGGATGGGTAGATGAGTCGAGGAAAAGAGGCCTGAAAATATCGATTTGGCAAGGACTCCAGTTTTCACCAGTGTACTTCGCGATCTATGCAACGATGGCTCTTGCTTTCTGGTTCGGCTTCAAACTCTACCGGCAGGGAAATATCAGCAGCGTTGGAACGATTGTCATCGTTTTAGAGAGTGTTATGATGGTCTCAATATCCGTCGGCCAGGCGTCAGCGCCGATCATTGCTATGAGCAAAGCGGCCAGTGCTGCCAGCGATTTTTTTGCAGTCATTGACGCACCAAAGCCATCAACGACAGGCCTCAAAAGTCCCCAAGTATCTGCTCAATATGATCTTCGCTTTGAATCAGTGGACTTCGCATACCCAGGTCGGCCTCATATCAAAGTGTTACATGATCTTAATATTTGTTTCGAATCGGGCAAGCTTACAGCAATTGTTGGTGCATCTGGATCTGGTAAAAGCACTATTGTCGGGTTGCTTGAACGATGGTACGACCTTCGCACTCAAGATATCAAGATTCCGGAAAGTGCCTTGAAAGGAGATAAACCGGGCAAGTCTACAAACTCAAAGCCCGAGATTGTTAAGGAATCCTTGCCGCCTGTTGAGCTTCGCGGGACCATTCGGCTTGGAGGCCACAATATTGAGAAGTTGGATCTAAGGTAAGTCAGCGTCTTGAAGTACCACTTCAAGATGGAATGGTCCAGAAGCTATTCTACTCTCCAGCAAGGAGTCTGATGTGGCTAATTCTAATGTATAGATGGTGGCGCTCCCAGGTTGGCCTGGTCCAACAAGAACCGTTCATTTTCAATGATACGATAGCCAAGAACGTCGAGCATGGGTTAATCGGGTCCGAATGGGAAGAATCGGATGCAGCAACAAAGAGACAACTCGTTGAACAAGCATGTCAGGAGGCTTATGCCTCGGAGTTTATAGACAAACTTCCGCTTGGCTATGAGTCGCAAGTCGGAGATAGCGGGATCAAGCTCTCTGGTGGCCAACGTCAACGACTGGCAATTGCCAGAAGCATTATCAAGTACGTCCAGAATCCAGCTTAGGTTGAGAGTTTGCGATGCTTATTATTGACCTAAACCTAGACGTCCAAAGATTCTTATCCTTGATGAAGCCACGAGTAGCATCGATGTTCGTGGAGAAAGGCTTGTTCAGGCTGCATTGGATAGGGCCAGTGAAGGAAGGACAACAATCACAGTTGCCCACCGGCTCTCTACAATTAAGAAAGCAGATAAGATTATTGTCATGAAAAAAGGGCATGTCGTCGAGCAAGGTACACACGACGAGCTATTGAACAATCACGAGAGCGCGTATTTCGCTCTGGTAGATGCCCAACAGCTCTCTATGGACGAGAGTATCCTGGAAGAATTGAGCATTGAGCCGGCACTCTCGGGCCTGAAACAAACCGAAGCTGCGGTCAATAGTACTGATGAAGAGACGCTTACAGCTTCCGAGCTGGCTTACAAGCCAAGAGGTGTTATTGGAAGTTTTGGGTATGTCTGGCTTTCCTTTGAATACGAGTTGACCCAAGCTAACTCTCCAGATTACTTTTCTTTGAGCAGAGAAATATTTGGCAATGGTATGGAATATTGCTTGTTGGCTGCGTGGGCACTGGACGTAAGTCAATCAAGTTTACCGCGGAGATTATTGACGGAGTAAGCTCACTGTGGTTTAGTCGCTTTCCCACTGCAAGCATACCTGTTTGCCCAAATTATGGTAGTGATCACGGAAACAGGACGACAGCTCATAGATGCGGTTAACTACTGGTCACTCATGTTTTTCATACTGGCAATCGGGATTAGTGTGGCTTATTTCATCGTAGGGTGGTCTTCCAACAATGTTTCTGTGGTGAGTTGTCCATGGTGACTATATAATCACCACCGAAGCTAAAACTCCTTATGGCATATCACTTGTTTCTATAGGCGGGAATACTTCGAGAGCATTTTGGCCAAGCCGGTCAAGTTTTTTGATGCAGATGATCACAGTTCGGGAACCTTGACTGCTCTTGTAGCAAATGATCCGACCCAGCTGCAGGAGCTTTTAGGTCTAAACATGTCTTTAGTCTTGTCCGCTGTTTTCAGTCTCACAGGCTGTGTTATAATCGCATTTGTCTTTGGGTGGAAGGTAAGTAGAGTGCTGAAGAGCTCTCCAGGTTCATTACTTGGACTCTGCTTGGAGAATCGACTGACATGTCTAGTTAACCCTGGTCGCCTTCTTTGTCGCCATCCCTATTATAATGGGTATGTTCTAAATTCTAACCTGTGATTGAAATTATCTGAATCTTCGCTTAGGCGGCAGCTACGTTCGAGTTCGCTACGAATTACAATTCGAGAAGTTGAACCAAGCAGTATTTGCCGAAAGCTCGAAATTCGCAGCAGAGTCTATTGGGGCATTCCGAACCGTCGCTTCTTTGACTCTTGAGGATATGATTTGCAAACGATACGACTTGCTACTGGCTGATCATGTAAAGAAGGCCTCTCGAAAGGCAACATATGCCTCACTGATCTTCAGCGCATCTGATAGGTATGTTATCATTAAGAGCAGTCTTGGTCGTGACCGACAGATGCTGACTCTTTGTTTATCTAGTGTTTCTCTGCTCTGTATGGTATGTTTACTAAACTTGAGCGTTCCGCTCGATTCTCTATTACTTTTGGGAGTCGCTTCTATATTTTACATAATGCTTATACAACATAAGGGCTTGACTCTCTGGTATGGAGGACGGCTGCTAGCTTCACATGAATATGGCCCAATCGAATTCTTCGTCGTTTATATTGCTGTGATTAACGGCTCTCAAAATGCTGGTAGCTTTTTATCATTCGGTCCAAGTACGTACACACAGGCTCTCCCATGAATGCGTATCTAAAATTTTTAGACATGGCACAAGCCACTGCCGCAGCAAATCGTATTCTGGGTTTCAGAGTCTGTGATAAAGAAAGCACGAAAATTGCATCGGAACTACAGGACACCGAGGGCGGTATAAAGATCGAGCTGAATGATATATGGTTCAAGTATCCGACTCGCGATGTTCCCATCTTCACGGGTCTCGACCTTCGGATTGAGAAGGGGCAGTTTGCAGCATTAGTTGGTTCATCAGGTTTGTGTCCATTCCAGAAGCCACGGGTTAGATGACTAATATTCCCTAGGTTGTGGCAAAACTAGTGTTGTATCTTTGCTCGAGAGGTTAGTCTGCTCTCTGACACATCAGATTATATTACCACTGACAGGTGTACAGATTCTACGATGTCCAAAGGGGGCAGATTCTTTGCAACGGAAGCAACATCGCAGAGCTGGACGTTGTGGAATATCGAAAAGCACTGTCTCTCGTGGCCCAGGAGCCAACTTTGTTCCAAGGCACAATTAAGCAGAATGTTCTTCTGGGCGTGAGCGAATCAACACCAGACGAACGCCTCTTCCAAGCTTGCCGCGATGCTGAGATCCATGATTTCATAGAATCCCTGCCAGATGGTTACAACACGGACATTGGAACAAAAGGAGTCACACTCAGCGGAGGCCAGAAACAACGTCTATCTATTGCTCGGGCCTTGATCCGTGATCCTAAGATTCTGCTTCTCGATGAGGCGACCAGTTCTTTGGATAGTGAGAGTGAGAAATTGGTTCAAGCTGCGTAGGTGTGCAACCCACTCTACATGATACATCACTAATTGTGGTGCGAAGATTTGAAAGAGCCGCGACAGGCAGAACAATGCTTGTCGTTGCGCACCGGCTAGCAACAGTTCAAAATGCCGATGTGATATTCGTGCTTGGTGAGGGAAAAGTGCTAGAGAAGGGCAATCACAGTACTCTGCTTTCTAAGAGAGGACTATACTATCAAATGGTGAGTTTCTTCTTCTATTATATTTGCTTCAAAAGTTGTGCCAAGGCTCAGAATCTGGGCCCGAACTCGAACTGACAAGTCGACTCGGAATAGTGTCAATCACAAGCTCTTGATAGATAACATTTGGGTTCGAGCCACAAGGGCCGTGCCGAAGAACCTTCTCAACTCTATGTGTACAGTAGAACCACCTTGCTGGGAGCGATCTCCTCTTCATCACCTAGAGACTATAGATGTTTATAATATAACCCCTACTTAATGTTTGGCATACTAAGCTTTTCTACATCAAATAGCTTCTGCGCAGATTAAATGATTTACTCTCATTAAAGTACAGTGGCGCGCGTAAATGGTTTGCTGACCTCCTTTTGCCATGAGTCGGAGTTTCGTCTTATCGTAGACGTAGAATTACTACAGTAAATTTAATCCGATGAAGGAACTGCCAGTTTTGATGACTCCCAAATCCAAGTCACTGCGGTGACGCAAAGACACGCTGGTGGCAAGGCCGAAGAAAACGAAGTGAAGCTTGTGTGGGTCCAAACTGACAACTCATGAACCACGTGACACGACGATGAATCAACAAACTTTGAAAATTTCAAGATAATTTAAAAATAGAGAGGACCAGATGATGAAATCTTATGAACATCGGAAAGCTCTGTTTCTATCACCTTTGAAGGGAAAAAAAATCTAGCTGGTTGACGCTTGAAGAGGAGCTGAACCTTCGAATTCTTGGCTCACCATCCACCCCAGCCACTTTTTTGGTTTGTTTTGAACCATCAGCGGCTCCATCCGCAAGTCCACCTTCGCATGCGACCTCAGTAAACAAAGGCCGCAACGATGGCAGATAGGCGTCGAAGGAGCCCAGAGAGCTCCAACAGGAGAGAAAATCACTATTACAACGAGCCGCCACGCACGCGCTACAGCGCAGAATCACTCTCGTCGTCGTCGTCGTCCTCCTCCTATCTCGACATATCTCGTACATTCCCGACTCGAGCGGGACTTCGCGCATTCTTTACAGCGCCTTCAGAACGACGCAGATTGCGGAAACGCAGAAGTAAGGGGTTATTGAGGCTTGGCAACTCCTCGTCCAGTTCTGTTAATAGCGACCTTGCGTACGGAACGGGGTTTATCAAGAAGCCGAAGCGGAGAGGTGTCAGGTCGAGGAAGGGGAAGGAGATTGACAGAGAGAGTCATAGGGGATATGCCAGGGATGGCTATAAAGATTATGCTAAGGAGAGCACAAGCTATACTCAAGAGACGAACAGAGATATCAGGGAACGAGACAGAGAACGACCTGGAAACGAACGACGCAGTACAGATGCGGAAATTCTTGCTGTTGGTGCCGGGCTTGCGAAGTTGGCCAGGGATCAGAACAAGAGAGATCTGAAAGCAGGCAAGATTTATAGAGGGGCTGAGGCTTTTGTCGAGGAGCCATCCAGCTATCGTAACAGCGGAACAAGTAAAGGTCTTGGCCCCTCGAAAGCCTCACATGGTAAGGATTCTTCTGACGATGATGGTTGGGAGTCGGCTTCAGACGGGGAGTCTGATTCAAGCGTTGATTCCAAGCTAGCATTCGGCGAAGATACTGGAGGAGGATGGTTTTCATGGGGAAAGGAACAACAGAAGCCACAGAGCAGAAAAAGCACTATTGTCGATCCCCGACTGTTCGGTCGACAGAACTCCCTTAATGGGATCATTACGGAGCCTGTTGGTTATGGCGCCACAATATGGGCTCCATCTAATAACTTTGGGCAGAACGGTCAAGGACCAGTAAGACCAGAGAATTATGCGAACTCGCAGGTCTCGTATTTTGATCAGAGAAATATACCTTCAACAGCTCCGCAACAGAACGTCGCAGGCTCCTCATATACTCCATATTATACTCAACAAACTCCAACTCGAGCTGTTCCGCCTGAAAGTTCTGCCAGCAGCTCACGTCCACCCCCAATGCAACATGTCTACCCAGTACCCACTGAGGATCCTTCGAGATTTGAGGTTGCTAGAGGCTCTGTTGCTTCGGGCGCTGAACCATATGTATCGTCCAGACCCGTAGCTATACAGCAACCACAACCTATCACACCGGTTTCACAAAGTGTCTATGAACCCACATACTCGGCTCGAGCAGATGGTGGCATCTTGAAAAGAACACCATCCTCGTCTGGCAGAGGGCAATCTCTCGCAGAAGCAGCAATAATGGGTGTTGCGGGTGCGGCTATTGGTGCAGCTATTATTTCAGACCGGAAAGATGATCGAAAGGACGACCGGAAGGAGAAACGGCGAGATGACCGCGATACAAGTAGTCGGATCAGTAGCCGCAGTTACGACAAAGAGGATCGTCGGCATGAGCGGCGGCGTGAGAAAGAAAAGTCGAAAGACTCCGACGATGAAAAGCGTGGAGACAAGAAGCGCGAAAAACGTCGAGACGATGGTCGAGAGGAGACCAAAGAGGAGCGACGAGAAAGGCGCAGGGAAGAGAGGAGGAGTGAGCGGTCAGATGTCACATATGAGAGCCGACGTCTAAAGAGTGACGTGTCCGTTTTCTCTGCTCCTGTAGATCCATTCCAGTATCAGGTCGCAGATGATGCTTTCTCAACTCCAGTCATTCCCTCCACACCAAACAACGGCAGAATTACAGCGGCACCTACTGTAGTGACGGTGGACCGCGAACCTGACTTTAGTCGTGATACTGGCTCATCAAATAAAGATCGACACGTCGTCTTAAAGTCGCAGCCGCTTAGAGACGATGAGTGGGATTCTAGAGAGCAGCGATATCGACAAAAAGATTCCGATGAAAGAGCCTTACACAATGCGGAAGATACCTATAGGGAGACTCAACATTCCACAGCTCCGATTGAAGCTGCCGCTATCGGCGCTGCTATAGCTGCAGTAGTAGCTGAGGATCGTCGAGAATCACGGTCTGACAGACGAAGAGATGAACGACGCAATGGACGACGGGATTACGACGATTACGATCAAGGTTCAAGCAAGAAGTCTGACAAGTCTACGGACAGGGACCGTGAACACGACAAAATTCAGGAAGAGGCCGACCGGGCCTATCGTGAAATTATCATGGCAAGAAAGATTGCTTCCCAAGTTATTCGCTCCCGTTCGCCTTCTCCTGATCCTTCTGTTGTCAACAAATATGACCACCAACAGGAAGAGGAAGAGATTATCAGAATCATCACTCCTCCTGGCATGGAAGACCACAAGAAGAAAGGCCCCTACGATGCACCAAATGCTGACTTCCAACTAGACTATGTTTTGGAGCATCCACGAGACTTGCAAACTTTCAGTGTCCCGTCCACTAGCCGAGAGGCCCCTTATCTTAAGCGAGATCCAGATGCAATACTGCCCCGCCCGCACTTAAATCTTGTTCGGCCCACGCCGGTGCCAACCCCAGTGCCTGAAAAGCAAGCCGCTCGGGAAGAGAAGAAACCAACCCGTTCCGACTCAGACAAGCCGAGCAAACCTAATGGACAAGAGAAGCGAGTCGCTGCCTCTGAGATCGCCATCGATTCGAAGGGAAATGTTGTTGCTGTATCGTCACCTCCAACTTCCACCCCCACATCTTCAACTGTATCTAAAGGTGTGACTTGGGGTCAGAATGAGACAAAGCACTACGTAGTGGAAAGTCCTACTGAGCACAGAGACGAGTTTGTGTCAAGTTCTGACATTCGAACTCGGGAGCAACCTGTTGATGCAGCCGTGGAGACGCGCAAAGCATCCGAGAGACCAAGTTCGGGATGGGGCGCAGTTGCCGCAGCCGTCACTGGAGCTAGCTTTGGTGCTGCAATTGCTAACTCTAGCGACACGTCCAAGAAGTCCAAGTCAAAGGAAGGCAAGAAAGCACAACAAGAGTCTGGGAGCGATGCTCCTTACGAATACCGTGGAATAGTTGTAGAGCCGGAAAGCCCTTCAAGAAGTAAAGGGCAGAGCAGTCCTCCACCTCCTGGACCAAAACCCTCATCCCCGAAACCATCTCATATTCCAGGCGCATTTGACGATGAATTTGCTGCAACCGTCGCTGCGGGCCTACAAGATAGTGGATTTGATCCGAATATTGTGATTGATGATCCATCATTCCGTCGACGTCAATCACCCCCTGGTTCTGACTCCGGCAAGCTATACCGAGCACCTTTTGCGGAGACAGTATCTGACCTTGGTACCATTCCACTGAATCCAGCTTCGAGTGATGCCTCAGGATTCGTCATTGGGGAAGCGCCCGAGACGCCAAAAGATTGGGAAAGCATATCAGTTGACAATGAAAAAACTACCAAAGAGCCCAAACTGAGCAAAAAAGAACAGAGAAAACGAGAAAAGGCTGCCAGAACGCAGAGCGATGACATCTTCGCAACTCCATTGGAGGAGCCAACTTCGTATATTGTCGAGGAGTCGAAGGAACCTGAATCATACTTTGAAACTCCAAAGTTAAGTAAGAAGGAGCAAAAGAAGCGTGATAAGGCTGCACAACGGGCTAGCCAATTTGAGGACGAGACTCCGCTGTCAGAGCCTAGTGTTGCTCAGGAGCTCGTTGAAGAACCAGAGAGCTACTTTGAGACTCCAAAGAAGTCTAAGAAGAAGTCAAAGAAGAGCTCATCTACGTTCGATTACGAGACGGAAGAAACACCACTTGACAAAGAGAAAATATCCGTGCCGGTTGACGCCTTCGCCGATATAGCCAATGGCGAGGACGAATGGGCAGAGACGAAGAAGTCGAAGAAGAAATCCAAGCGTGATAGTGACCGCTTCGATTCTCCTAATCAATCAGTTGTATCCGAATTTACGCCTGGTAAGAAGTCAAAGCGCGACAGCGGCCGTTTTGATTCTCCGGCTCGGTCAGTTGTTTCTGAGCCAGGGCCTGAGTTGGAAAGATCATCAAGCAAAAAGTCTAAGGACAAGTCACGACGCAGAAGCGAACATTTTGAGCCAGAAGTCGATCCTGCTGAAGTTTCCCTTCCTCCAATTACGCCATCAGAGATATATCAAGATGTAGAATTCGATGATTCGAGGAAGTCAAGGAAGTCTTCAAGAAAGGACAGTGGCGATCGTGATGAGTCTCGGTCGGTTGTCTCGGAAAGCGCTACTAAGTATTTTGACGATGATTACAAGAAGTCAAAAAAGAAATCTAGAAGCAGTACCCGGGACGATTTTGATGATACAAGATCAGTGGCTTCCGCCCCCGCTGGCGATGACTTCGACGACAAGAAGAGCAAAAAGAAGGACAAACGACTTAGTGGTGGTCTCTGGTCGCTTTTTGGCTCTAAGTCCGAGTCTGGGGCAAGAGAGGAGACTCCAAAGGCATCTAAAGATGACTTCGAAGATGTCAAGAGGAAAAAGAAATCAAAGAGGAATTCAATGCCTGACAGTCTTGACCTATATGGAGTCGAAGGCTCTCAATCTGTGGGTGACCTTTCTCGAATCTCGTCGAACGGCAATGGCAACCACTATGAAGACGATGATGGTGGAGGAGGCGATAAAGGGAAAAGTCGTTCCAGAGCTGAAAGCACTTCCTCCAAGAAGGATTCTTTTTTAGCTAATGCCGGCACCCTTGGCGCAGGTGTCGGCCTCGCTGGTGCTGCTGTCGCAATTGCTCAGCATCATCAGCGATCAAATGCCAGTATTGTTGATAGCAAAGAATCGTCAAAGGATATCTCATCAGATGACTCTTTGCCTCTAGCCCAACATTATGATATAATCGATCCTGAAATCACCCAGCGTGAAATCAGACCTTCCATAGATCCTCAATATGGCGATCTATTACCACTACCCCCTAGCGATCCAGCATCACCGGATCCAGAGCCAGTTGATGGTCTACCCGAGCTGCCTGAGAGTCGACCGGACACTCCAGAAACTGATCGCGTCGCACGTGAGAGAGTTATAAGCTCTGTTCGAAAGAACATCCAGGAGGCTCCTGTGAAATCGCCAAGTCAGAGTGCTGTACCCCTCAAATTTTTTATGGGTAATCGTTCAAATCCTGCCTCGCCTTCATTAGTTCGCGCATCTCCTTCACAGTCTCCTGCTACCCCTACCCAAGAATCTCTGGGTTTTCCTCGCTTTGCGAAAGCGCGGCCAAAATCCTGGGATAGTACAAAGGAATTCAAGCCTTTGTATCTCGTAGAAAGTAACCGGAGATCGTCTGTCATTCAGGCCAACGAGGAGGAAGTCTTTCCATCTTTGCCTTCAAGCCAGAGCACGTCCCGAAGCTCCTCGGAATTAGGTGTCGATGACAATCCGACTGAAAGATACGGCCTACCTGAGATCGACCTGCAGAAGGAAGGCATTGACGACTCACTCGCTATTGATACAAGTGAGCCTTATGATGATATGTATGGTTCTCAGCAGTCTACACCTAAGGCAAAAGTTCTCTGCGACAATAAGCTACCCATCATTCCCAACCAAGAGGCTATATCTGAGTCACATTATGCTACTCCTGCCAGTCGACCTGCTTCTCCCCAACTGCCTGAGTTAAAGCCTGAGCATGCGGACACCGCTGCAGAAGCACTAGGCGGTGCTACATCGGCGTCCACAATCGGTTATTTTGCATCTTCTCCTACTCACCAGACAACAAAGCAAGCATGGCTGGAAGATCTGCCTTCTGCCTCAGCGATACCACGTCAACCCTCTCCTATCGAACCTATGAGCAAGGATAGAAGCTCTTATCTGCTTCAATCATCTCCATTGCCTAGTAATTTTGAAGAACATGATTATGACTTAGAGTCTCCTCTTGCGCACAAAGTCAGTGCTTTCTCCGAAGATGTTGGTTTGCGTCATATCGAGGAACGTGATGGGAATGACATCTTCGATGAAGCTCTGAGTCGCGAACTAAAGGATGATCATGGGTTGAGTCGTAGTGTTGCTGATACACAAGAACTTCCAGGCACAAATACTGAACTGGTCGAGTCGCAGCCTATTGACACGTCGGATTTAGTTGACGAGTTCAGTCTCTTGAAGACTAAGAAAGACAAGAAAAACGACAAAAAGAAAGCCAAGAGGCTTTCCCGCAGTGTCACATTGGATGATATCCCGTCAGTTCAAGGTGATAGTATAATCGAATCTATACAAGATGACATCCTTCCTGCGCCAACACAAGAAGGCGCTCTTGCCTATGAAACCGGGCCTGTCGAAGAATTCTCCTCGAAATCTAAAAAGGATAAAAAGAAAGACAAGAATAAGGGCAAAGAACTGTCCAGCGCTTCCACCTCGGAGGACGTATCATCATTTGCAGAATCGACACAAATCCCGGGGGACCGCGATGCTGCTTCTGTAATTGGTGAAGATGAGCCCTTAAGCAGAAGTGTTGGGGAGGATTATTTGACCACGACCAAGGAGCAATCATTTCCAAAGGAAGCAGAGCTCCCTGATATCGATCAAACTCTCGAGGAATTCGCCGTCACGAAATCCAAGAAAGACAAAAAAAAGGAGAAAAAGAAAGCCAAAGGACTTTCGCGTACCTCAACCACGGACGACATCTCTTTGTCTGAGCTAGTCCCAGCTGTGTCTGGAGATGTTATACAGGCGGCTGATCCAGGGCTCACAGAGAATGTTCCGCATTCCAATGCCGAGGAGACTGCTGCTCCTGAGACTAGCAACGATGAAACGCGGGCAATTGACATATCAGGTGATATTGATCCAGTTGATGAGTTCTCCCTCAGAAAATCCAAGAAGGAGAAGAAGAAAGACAAGAAAAAGAACAAGTCAGCCATGAGCTGGGAACCTGAACCTGAGGAACCTACGACGGATCTTCTACTCACGAGTGGAGATGTAATAGATGATACTCAGGCCGCTGAGCCGGATGATGCACCTGGAGATTTCTCTTTCACCCAGTCTAAGAAAGACAAGAAGAATAAGAAGAAGGGTGGAGTCGAAATTGTCCAGCCGCCAATATTTGAAGACACAATCGTCCAACCCATAGAGCAGACAACTGCCGAGGAAATCGTCAGAGACACTCTTGAGGATATACGGCCCTCTGTGGAAGCTGACCTGGCCGAAGATCTCTCTTTCGCCAAGTCTAAAAAAGATAAGAAAAAGGACAAGAAGAAAAGGAGGTCGTCATCAAGCTGGGATCCACCAGAAGATCAGGCGATTGCGGCATCTTTGGAACCACCACAAGATCTCCAGAATCTCGTCAAGGACAGCTCTATCACGGAAGAGCCCTGGGAGCAAGAGACTCAAGGCAAGAAGAGGAAAGACAAGAAGGAGAAGTCAATTGCTGCATCTAGCTTCGAAGATAGCAATGCGAAATCACCAACAGATTATGGGCAAGACCTTTCTCAAGAGACCATTAACTCCATACAATCGACTGTTCCTGCAGAGACTGCAGTGGACGTCACGGGAGCCAAGGATGTCAAGCAGATCGGCTTGCCAACAGAGACTCAAGGCTCTGTTGGAGAGGACTCAATATTTGATACCTTATTGACCAAGAGAGAGAGCTCCTCAACAAGCTTACCTATGTGGGCCGCGGAGGGTGAGATTAACACGGACGAAATCCCAGCAGTTATTCCAGCAGTGACTGCGCCTGTCGAGGAGTGGGATACGCCTCTCACCAAGAAGAGCAAGAAGAAAAAGAAATCTAAAGCTGAAGTTCCTTGGGAAATGGAGGACCAAACTTTACCTCCAGATACAACTCAATTAATGGTTGACGAAAGCGAAGCTGAAAAAGCTAGCCAAAAGCTCACGAAAGTTGGAGATCCCACCCCCATAAGAGATATTGCATCTGAACGTCTTTCTGAATCATCAGAGGCTGTCGAGGGAGTTCAGACTCCAGCTTTTGAATCTGCCGTTGAGACTCCTACTGAGATAGAGGCTGCGGCCCCTTATCTCCCTTCCACAAAAAGCAAGAAAAAGTCGAAGAAATCGCAAAAGTGGGACCCAAGCCTCACCGCTGAAGAAATTCAGGACACTCTTTCAGGTCGAGACGAACCGAAACCTTCAGGCTCTCAAACTCTTGGGGAGGATAATTTTTTAGTGGATCCCAAAGCCACACCGCCAAATGATGCATCAACCCCAGAATATGCCCAAGCTCTAATCTCCACCCAGGATGTCTCTATTCTACCAGAGCCCTCCACGTCTGCACCTGAAAGCTCACTAGCGACTCCTGCTACTCCCTGGGCCACCTCTCTTGAAGAACAACCACTAGACCCCTCCAATACCGAATATTTTCCATCTGTTACAGGACTTCACAGCGCAGTCGATCAAGTCCCAAAAGACCTCTCAACTACACCAACGCCGACTCGTGGTTACTTTCCTTCAGCCGCAACTTTACTTTCCTTTGTCGGTATGGGCAAGAAGTCAGAGCCGGAGCAAGTTGTAACACCATCCTCTCCCTCCCAGAGTCAGCAAGTTCACGAGACTCAGGAACCGCTTGATTCACGAGCACCAATAGCAGAGACTTCCACTCCCGATGGGCTCAAGGCTGGTTATGACAATGACCAGCTAAGCTTGGCGCGACAGCTTCAACAAGAGTTTGGCAAGAAGTCGAAAAAGGACAAGAAGAAACGCCAAAGTCTGCCTTCTACCCCAGACTCCGAGGTACCTAGGTCACGCGCACGAGAACTTGCTGATACTCATCTTCGCTCAAGAAGTCTCTCGGTAGACCCATCTCCAGCTCTTGAAAGCCCACGAGATGATAATAGCAATGAGCAACGAAAGAATGTATATAGTGAAGATCAATTAGAGCTTGCTCGTCAGCTTAAGGCTGAATTTGAGGGTGGGAACAAGAAGTCCAAGAGAGACAAAAAGAAGAGGCAAAGCATCGCCCCGGAAATTCCATGGGATCAACCTTCAGCGGACCAACCCACCGACTCCGTCGTTGAAGCCGTGACTGCAGATGATGCCCATAGAGCTGATGACATTGAAGATTCTGCCAAGAGGGATGGTTTTGAAGCTGGCTACCAAGAGGATCAACTTTCTCTAGCTCGACAACTTCAGGCCGAATTTGCTTCTGGATCCTCCAAGAAATCTAAGAAAGACAAGAAAAGACGAAGCACTTCTCAGACTCCAATTCGAGAAACCGAAAGTCAGAATGACTTCTTCGGGACTCCGGATGAACCTGCTACCATTGAGCCATTAAGTGAGGAAGTCACTAACGTCGCGGGTCTACCTGCCGAGGAGAAACCGCTTGTACACGACGGTTTCGCGGCGGGCTACAAGGAGGATCAGCTTGAACTGGCACGACAGCTAAAGGAAGAGTTCGGTTCAGGATCCAAGAAATCGAAGAAGGACAAGAAACGCCAAAGTCTATCGCGGGGAATTAGTAGCAGCGACCATGCATCACCACCAGAACCTGTAACTCTGGACGATGTGGAAAGTGGCGTGCAGACTCCTGATACAGCGCCCAACGATCTTGTTGCTGAACCCGAAGATGAGTTTCCCACAGTAGTCAAGAAGTCAAAGAAAGACAAGAAGGGTAAAAAGCGCCAAAGTCTTGCATGGGAAGATGCCGCTGATGCCCCGCCTGAGGCTACCACTCCAAATTCTGGTGATAAGGAGATCATCGACATTTCAACAGCTGATCGGCAAGTTGTTGGGGAAGATCCTATTCCAGAAGAAGAGTTCTCTCTGAAGAAGTCAAAAAAGGAAAAGAAGGCGAAAAAGCGTCAGAATCTTCCACATGCAGACACCGATGAGATCGTCGCTGCCGGTATGGCTGTTGGGGGATCGGAGATTCTTCATAAGCTTGACAATATGAATTCTTCCGTTGAGCACAGTCGTAGTGACCATGATGTAGATCACGCCATCTCAGCAGAAACAGCCGGCGATCAGAGTGAACAAGTCCAAGAAGTTCCTAAAAGCTTAACTGACAACACCGAATCCAGCAAGGAAGAAGTGAAGAGCGATGCACTTGATGCTGAGCCTATTCCCGATATCGTTGATGAATGGGCAATGCCGTCTAAGAAGTCGAAGAAAGACAAGAAGAAGAAACGAGACAGTTCAGTACAGCCCCCGACGGCAAACCCAGTGCCGGAGCAGCAATTGCTTGAAGAGCCTTTGGTAGAGGAGCCTGCGACCGACATGCCTAACCACTCTGCACAACCAAGCCTTCCGACCTTGGACGATGAGAAAGACCAATCCGAGTTCACCAGCAAAAAATTAAAGAAGGACAAAAAGAAAAAGAAGGCTGTTGAAATGTCTCTCTCGGAGGAGGCACCGCAACTTTCAGAGCCCACCGAAGGGGCAGCATCTACGACTGCCCCTTTGGAGGCGGAGATTCCTAGCACCCCAGCTGTCGAGGCTCAAGAGGACGAGTTTGCTTTCACAACTAAGAAGTCAAAAAAGGACAAGAAGAAGCAAAAAAATCTCGAATCTTCTCCAGCTGCAGAGGTGCCACAGGGCTCAGAATCCATCGAAGAGCGCCTATCACAAGACACTTCTTTCCAAGCAGAGATTCCAGTCACACCAGCCATTGATGCTCAAGAGGATGAATTTGAGTTCGCAACCAAGAAGTCAAAGAAGGATAAGAAGAACCGTAAGAACAATCAACCTATCGCAGAGGCAGCAACAGTCCTAGGTTCACCAAGTGTAGAGCCATCACTTGAGGATGTTGTCGACGATATATCTGTTCCGGTTGCTGATGACAATGCTGATGTGTTCGAGGTCACCACGAAAAAGTCTAAAAAGGACAAGAAAAAAAGCAAGAGTCTTCAATCTTCTTCACCTAAAGACGAAACGCCAGCCACAGCGGAGGAAAGCATCGAATCTACTTTTCAAGATGTGATAGACGAAACTCCAAACCCTGCTCCCACCAAACCTCAAGATATTTCATTCGAGTCCACCTCCAAAAATTCTGAGACTGGCAAGGAGAACATATGCGAAGGCATTCAGCTTTCAGTTCCAGAAACCCTTTCTCCCCAGTTGGACATATCCTTGACCGCGGAACCTCAAGTAAAAGGGCCAGAGGCAACGCTTGATAATTCTTATATTCCTGATCCAGCTCCGCAACAAGATGCTCCTATTGTGCTGCCTACTAATGAAAGTGTGGGTGTCTCTGAAGAAGTATTTGCCGACAATGTTTCCTTGAGCAAGAACTCCGAGAAGGACCAAAAGGGTCAGGAAAAATCTGGTTTCTCAGGTCTAGATGAGGAATCCAGGCAATCAACGCCGCCAGAATTGATATCAGAACCCATCATTGTTCAACCATCCTTGACCACGGGAGATGTTCCTGAGAAGCCTGTCGATGCAACTGAAATTGCCACCGATGTGCCAGATTCGTTGCCCGCTAGGGATATTCCAAAGGCTGACAAGGAGCAACCTGATGAGGAATGGGGTAACTTCTCCATGAAAACGTCGAAGAAGGACAGGAAAAAGCACAAATCTGGTATATCAACCCCCACGAAGCCTGAAGTTAAGAAGCCCGTTTCTGAGGATGCAACTCTGAGTGCGGAAGCGTCAACTATGCCTGCTGAAACTGCCAAAGAAGCCCTCGAGCAAGTCGAGGATGAGTGGGGATCGCCGTTCGCTAAAAAGTCCAAGAAGGAGAAGAAAAAGGCAAATCCCGGGCTCTCTACGCCTCTGGAATCTACCACTCTGTCAGACGAGCCACCTCAAGACGAATTAGTAGCGGATGATACACTTGCCCCTGGACCATCACCAGAGAGAAGTGTCCAGCAGCCCGAAGAAGAATGGAGTTCGTTGCCTTCCAAGAAATCAAAGAAGGACAAGAAAAAGAGCAAATCTGGTCGTTCTACCCAATTGGAAACTGCAAACCCGCTGGAGGAGACACCAAAAGAAGAAGCAATTGCCGGCGAGCCTTCTGTGACTGAATCGATTGCAGAGCAGCCTGAAGATGAGTGGGGATCCTTCGGTTCCAAAAAATCGAAGAAAGATAAGAAGGCCCGATCTGGTATATCTACTCCTGCAGAACCATCTACCTTGGAACAAGGGACACTGCGAGGAACACCCATGTCTGATGAGGCTCCAGCAGTTGAGGCGCTCGAGGAAATACATATCGAGCAACCGGAGGATCAAGGGAGTTCCTTCAATTCAAAGAAGTCCAAAAAGGATAAGAAGAAAGGCAGATCTGGTCTCTCTACGCAATTAGAACAAGAGATATCAATAACTTCGCCTTTAATTGAAGAAGTCCATTCTGAACAACCGATTATTGAGAAGGAGGCTGAGCAACCTGAAGATGATTGGGCAGCTACGGTATCGTCGAAAAAGTCAAAGAAGGACAAAGGGAAGGTCAACTTTGGACTCTCCACGCCATTGGAACAGGAAGAAGCGGAAGATAAATCCTTGACTGAATTGACTCCCGCGATGCAGCTGGCACCGGGGCAAGAAATTGAGCAACTTGAGGACGACTGGGTAGCCCCAGCTACTTCGAAGAAATCGAAGAAAGACAAGAAAAAGGGAAAGAATTCTGATTTCAAGGTATCGGAAGAAACAGAAGACATTGCTGTGCTTGGTACCACCCAAATTGTAGAGCATGAAGAGGCTCCAGCTGACGATCCAGTTCCAAAAGAGAATGATACCGAACAGCCTGAAGATGAATGGTCCAGTTTCTCAACCAAGAAATCCAAAAAGGACAAGAAAAACCGCAAATCTGGAAACTCAACTCCATTAGTTGTAGAGGCACCACAAACTCCAGATGATAAACTTTCCGAGGAGCCTGCTCAGCTCATCATCGAAGAACCTCAACCCGATGAGAGTCTATCACGACAGTCTGAGGTTCCAAAACCTGAGGATGAATGGGGCACTTTTTCGGCCAAAAAATCGAAGAAGGATAAGAAGAACCGAAAGTCCGGCATTTCCACCCCTGTCGAAGAGACTGATCCTGTTAGTGAGCAAGTAGCAAGCGTTGAGAAGGAAGAGACCACACAGCCTCCACCTAAGACTGCGCCGCCACAACAGAATGAACCTCAGCAACCCGAGGACGAATGGGGCGCTTTTCCCGTCAAAAAGTCCAAGAAAGACCAAACGAACCGCAAATCCGGAATCTTGACTCCAGCTGAAGAGAGGATTGATGCCGCGGGGCAAGTTGCAAGTGTTGCAGAAGAGGAAGTAAACGAGCCTGGTATAATTTCTTCAACTAGAGAAGCACCGTCACAATCGCCCAAACTTCCACAGCCTCAGGAAGAAGAATGGGCTGGCAAAAAATCCAAGAAAGATAAGAAGAATCGCAAATCAGGCATCTCGACACCGCTTGAAGAGTCTGTTCCTGCAGCTGAGAAAGAAGAAGCGGTTGATACTAGCGCTCATCCGCCACCACCTCTGCCAGAAGGTGTGCGAGAACAAATCGATTCTCAGCAGCCTGATGATGAATGGGGTAGCTTCTCTGTGAAAAAGTCCAAGAAGGACAAGAAGAAGCACAAGTCGGGGATTATTACTCCAATTGAAGATTGTGTCGCTATCAGTGAAGTAGTTAGCGCTGAGAAAGAGGCAACAACGGAGCCTAACACCAGTCCTCAACCTGATGAACCCGTGCCATCTCAGGATGAGCCTCAGGAACCCGAAGACTGGGCCAGTTTCTCTGTCAAGAAATCGAAGAAGGAGAAGAGGGACAAGAAGAATCGGAAATCAGGCCCTCCCACCCCAATGGAAACGGATATCGCATCTATACTTACTCAAGCCACAGTGAAGGAGGAGACCGCCGTACACACCATTGAGGATACGTCGAACCAAGCAGTTTCGAATAGTCAAACAGCTCAGGAACTGTCTGAGGGCGCCGGAGGCATGCAGGAGACAAATGACAACTTCTTTGTGCCAACTACAAAGTCATCGAAAAAAGTAAAGAAAAATCAGAAATCCGGCTTGTCCATGCCATTAGAAGAGGCGACAATAATTGAAACGAAAACTTCTAATTCTCGAGAAATCACGACGGACCCAGTTACTGTTTCGGAAGCCAAACAAACTATTGTCAGTTCCAATCAAGTCGACGAAGCATCTGCAGATACTCAGCAGCCCGAGATACCCTCTGCTTCACATGAAGAACATGAAGCGTATTTGGAGACTAGCACAATCGGAGAACCGTCTGTCGAGCTGGCCCGAAGTAGCTCAAAGGATAAAAGGAAAAGACAAGTTACCATTGATACAGTGATGAGCGAAGAACCGAGCTCTTCTAGCATACCTGCGTTGACATCTTGGGCAGACGAAGTCGAGGAAGCGGAGGTAGAAAGAGAACTCCCTGTCATCGACGAAATCGCAAATGATGAATCACTGTCACACATTGCTAGCACAACTGCAACTGATGATTTCACTAGGCCTACAAAGAAGGGCAAAAAAGGCAAGAAAAAAGACTCAGCCCAGGCTTCTTCACTACGCTCTCCAGTTACCGTAACCCCAAAGAAAGATAGCGGAGAACCATCAATTAAGCCAGCAGTAGTAGCAGCTGCAGCAGCTGCACTTGTCAGTGCTGCCATTACTGCTAGTCGCAACGTAGAAAATTCCTCCACGCCTGAGGAAGCCGCCAAGCCTCCTGTTTCCAAAGAAGTTGTCAAAGAAAGAGAAGCGAAAGAAGAGCATTGATCGACGGACGCCCCAAGATGATGACATATTTGACGATCCTGTGCTTTGGGAAGGTGCTAAACCAGCGGCACTTCAGGAGACCAAGGGCACCGAAGATGAACCCGAACAAGATGATTTCTGGTCTCCTCAAAGAGGCGAACCAGCAGTGGACCACGAAGAAAGTCCTGCACTACAGAATCGTGACATTCAAACAGAGCATCTTCCTGTCGATGAAACCATGTCTATAGATCCAAATTCGAATGTCGTTTCTGCTCCACAACAGTCTGAAAATGTCCAGGTTACCAAAGAGCAATCACCACCAGACATCTTCCATGCGAAAGATATTTCTAGAGACAGTGATGAACGAAATCTCATTGCAGGCCTAGAACAACACCATGCCAAATTACCAGAGCTAGCATCATACAGAAGTTTAGGCGAAAGAGATTACTACGACCCTAGTGAGGCACTGATAGCAGAAGAATTGAACCAAGTCAAAGCTAGCTTATATGGACGCCCAGGATCGCGAGCAGGTTCGGTCCTACCTGTCGTCAGAGAGGAGAGTCCAGTACAAGAGGAAGCAGAGCCGACCACACGCAAACTTTCACCACCCCCCCATTCTGTTGATTTCAATCGGGACAGTGCATTCATCACAGAATCTCCTATCCCGCTACAGAAGGGATTCACGGATCAACACGAACATATTCGAGATAGTGGTGTCCACCTACGCGATTTCTCACCTGCTGATAAGTCCCGAGAACCCGTTTCCACCTCTGATGACGCCCTCGCGAGGATGTCATGGCCTGCCGTAGACGAGGAGTCCGAAACTGTTGACCTGCACAAGTCGCAACGGCAAAAGACCAAGTCGAGCATGGAACCAAGAGAGTTTGACAGTCACGCATCACCCCGCTCTAACGAGAAACGTCTACATTCAAGCCTGGAGAAATCGCCAGCTGTCGAATTACGAAAGTCACCATTGAGTAAATCTCGAACGATAAGCCCCCAGAATAACGAAGCCAGAAACAGTTATAAGTCGGAAAGACATTCTCACGATCCATCCAGCGACCTTAACCTGCTTCAATCTCAAAAACTTGCTGCCAAAGACGACAAACCTGTTGAACTGCATAGGACACAGACCATTCACCGCTCTGCCACCCCGAAAGGTGAGAGTCTCGTACAGCAATGGGTCAAGCGCATTGAATCTCCCGATATCCAACGATCCCAGAAGCCCAAGGAGGACAAATACAAAGAGCTTTCTACGCCACAAAGGCCACCACCAGCTGAGAGACCCAGCAGCTTCAACGAGTCTTCAATAGCAGCTGGTGCAATCCTTGGAGGAGCCGCCTTAGGATTCGCCGCTGCTCGTCAATCAAGTCGAGAACAACGCCCGGGAAGTGTTGGAAGCAACCGCTCATCTCCAAATATCAATCGACTTCGGACGCCAGACCTTCGGCCAGAGAGTGTGATTAGCAATCGTTCAACAGGCACACCCCACTCCGCCGTAGTGATCGGAAAAGTGGGGACCTAAGGTCACTCAGCCAACACAGCAGCCCCAACCTCGCTAAAGAAGCTGAACTTGCTGCGATCAATGCTGCCCAAGTCAACGTTGCGAACCCAACTGCAAACGAGGGTCGAGTCCGGGCGAAAGACATGGCTGACGTCTATGTGAGTCAAGCTAGAAGCGACTTTTAATGATCGATCAATACTAATGAATTTACAGGATGGCTTTTGGCGAAGGCCGCATGGGCTCACCACGGTCACCCACTCGACCCCATAGTATGCGCCGACGCCAGAGCATGCAAGTCCTCGATCTGGAATCCAAGTTAGAACAATTAGCAGCAGATAATCGCATGCTCACTGAAGCAAAAGCACAAGCCGAGCATGCGTTGCAATCAACCAACATGCATCTTCAACCTTAGTGGAACGCGATGCCGAAATTGATACTCTCAAACGAACACTTGACTGGTTACAAAAGGAAGTTACAAGGCTCAGTGAAGTCAATGATGGTCTCACAAGTGCGAATATTACATTGGGGAATCAGCATAATGATCGATATGGACAGCTGGAGGCGCAGCATACTCAAGCAACTCGAGAGCTGCAGGAGCTCCGCGCTACACATGAGAACTTGTCGTCTGGTATGGAAGGGATAGTGAGAAATGAGGTGCAAGGTTTGATGGAAGGGAAGGACCAGGAAATCGAACGGTTGCGGGCAGAATTGGATGCGGCCAAGGAACAAATCAGGACTATGCAACGACAGATCTTAGCATCGAAGCCTGACAATCTTGCCTTTCTCACCATTCGAGACGAAGATTACTTTGATACCGCATGCCAGCAATTGTGCCAACATGTTCAGCAATGGGTTCTTCGATTCTCAAAGTTCTCTGATATGAGAGCTTGCAGACTTACCAAAGAAATCAACAATGACAAGATCATCGACCGTCTAGACAATGCCATCCTAGACGGGTCTGATGTCGATAATTATCTTGCGGATAGAGTCAAGAGAAGAGACGTCTTCATGTCAATGACAATGACCATGATATGGGAGTACGTCTTCACACGGTACTTATTTGGCATGGACAGAGAGCAGCGGCAGAAGCTCAAGTCGCTGGAGAAGATACTATTGGAAGTTGGGCCAGCGTCTGCCGTTCATCAATGGCGCGCAACGACGCTTACGCTTCTGTCTAAACGAAAGGCTTTCATTGAACAAAGAGAGCAAGATACTTTGGCCGTGGTGAATGTAGTCATGGAGACATTGACCGAGATCCTCCCACCGCCTAGTCACCTCGAGGAGCAGATTCAGGAACAACTAATCAGGGTCATGAAAGCAGCGGTGGAACTCTCAATTGAGATGCGTACTCAACGTGCGGAATACATGATGCTTCCACCTCTGCAGCCAGAATACGATGCCAACGGCGACCTAGCCAGTAAAGTCTCATTCAATGCAGCACTAATGAATGAGCGGAGCGGAGAAAGTGTCTCCAACGAGGCACTTGAAGAACAAAGCGCCACCGTTCGCATCGTGCTCTTCCCTTTGGTAGTCAAGAAGGGCGACGACAATGGTGCTGGCGACGAAGAGATCGTCGTCTGTCCGGCGCAAGTATTGGTTGCGAGGCCGAAAAAACGGTGCGGCTTTTTACGCCCGAAAGTTTGCAGAACCATTCGAGGGTGAGCATGCAGAGTAGCATGACGGCAGATCATGGGGATAATTTAATATAGATGGTTTCGTGGTCTCCGTGATGATTTCGGAGATATATGGCGTTTGGGTTTATTGGGAGAGGCGTGCATGTAGGAATCCATGTATCTTGTAAACTTTTCTTAGTTTATTTCTTAGGTAGTCAAAAGTAATTTGTGTTTTCCCACTTGATATAGGATTAGTTTTGATTATTTCTGTGTGCCCGTTCGAGCTATATATAATGAAGGTTAATATTATGACGAATGTTTGAGAGAATGAGAAATTACAAGAATAAGTCGGGCCGGGTGTCTTTACATTGTGAAGCTCCACAGAAAAGTCGCAGTCTTGTGCACAGTTTTCTGTGGAAATCTATTTCACCAAGAGTAGTAATCTACCAAGGTTATGCGGATGATTAAATAGTCTGGCCTGGGAGTAGTAATTTACACTTTAAATAAAGGTTTTTTAGTACGATAATGGGTTACATATTTAGATACTAGAAAATAGGTCGAGGTAATGATTCCGAGGTAATGACATTCAATTTTAATCAGTAATAACACTTAACTCCATTTCCCATTTAGAGGAAAATTTCTCGAAGTAGTTCTTGGCGCACTAGTATCAGGCTTAATGTTTTAGCAAGTTGGCTTGTTTCAGTAGCGTAAGTGAGTTAAATAGTAGCGAGAGGTTGGGGTTATCTATTACTATGTGTACTAAAGTGCAATGTTAAAATTGAAGAAGGCGTTATCGGAATCGGATATGTAATTTCCTGAATTTGATTTCTTAAATCTTAATTTCTGCTTTCCAAAAAAAAAAATTGTGTAAGATTAAGATGCAACATTAAGACATGATTAATTTTTTACTCATCTGAAGCTATAGTTAGTGTAGACTAGATAGATAGCCCAGTTCTCCTTAGTCTATGGTCATATGTGATATGCAGTTGTCCTACTTTGTTATATGTATACCAAGCGGTCATTAGGAAGGAATTGAGGTGACAGATATTGATTAGGATGGCCTCTCTTCAAGCAACCAAAACACATATTTCACATATTTCTCAACTGGCAGTCCTCTATTAGTCAAGGTTTCACTTTATTTTCTTTATTTGAAAAAGTTTTATAAGAATTAGTTGAAAACCCCCACTTTTATCTTGTTGGGATGTTTCGACATGTTTGAGGGGTGCCAAGACCCAACCAACACTCAATTCTGGAGAGAGCACTTCCAGAGAAGGATATCACGACCAGAGAAAACCATACCCAACAAAGGAAAAGACCGCCGCCCTCGATTTCTTATATTCCTGATCCAGCTCCGCAACAAGATGCTCCTATTGTGCTGCCTACTAATGAAAGTGTGGGTGTCTCTGAAGAAGTATTTGCCGACAATGTTTCCTTGAGCAAGAACTCCGAGAAGGACCAAAAGGGTCAGGAAAAATCTGGTTTCTCAGGTCTAGATGAGGAATCCAGGCAATCAACGCCGCCAGAATTGATATCAGAACCCATCATTGTTCAACCATCCTTGACCACGGGAGATGTTCCTGAGAAGCCTGTCGATGCAACTGAAATTGCCACCGATGTGCCAGATTCGTTGCCCGCTAGGGATATTCCAAAGGCTGACAAGGAGCAACCTGATGAGGAATGGGGTAACTTCTCCATGAAAACGTCGAAGAAGGACAGGAAAAAGCACAAATCTGGTATATCAACCCCCACGAAGCCTGAAGTTAAGAAGCCCGTTTCTGAGGATGCAACTCTGAGTGCGGAAGCGTCAACTATGCCTGCTGAAACTGCCAAAGAAGCCCTCGAGCAAGTCGAGGATGAGTGCGGATCGCCGTTCGCTAAAAAGTCCAAGAAGGAGAAGAAAAAGGCAAATCCGGGCTCTCTACGCCTCTGGAATCTACCACTCTGTCAGACGAGCCACCTCAAGACGAATTAGTAGCGGATGATACACTTGCCCCTGGACCATCACCAGAGAGAAGTGTCCAGCAGCCCGAAGAAGAATGGAGTTCGTTGCCTTCAAGAAATCAAAGAAGGACAAGAAAAAGAGCAAATCTGGTCGTTCTACCCAATTGGAAACTGCAAACCCGCTGGAGGAGACACCAAAAGAAGAAGCAATTGCCGGCGAGCCTTCTGTGACTGAATCGATTGCAGAGCAGCCTGAAGATGAGTGGGGATCCTTCGGTTCCAAAAATCGAAGAAAGATAAGAAGGCCCGATCTGGTATATCTACTCCTGCAGAACCATCTACCTTGGAACAAGGGACACTGCGAGGAACACCCATGTCTGATGAGGCTCCAGCAGTTGAGGCGCTCGAGGAAATACATATCGAGCAACCGGAGGATCAAGGGAGTTCCTTCAATTCAAAGAAGTCCAAAAGGATAAGAAGAAAGGCAGATCTGGTCTCTCTACGCAATTAGAACAAGAGATATCAATAACTTCGCCTTTAATTGAAGAAGTCCATTCTGAACAACCGATTATTGAGAAGGAGGCTGAGCAACCTGAAGATGATTGGGCAGCTACGGTATCGTCGAAAAGTCAAAGAAGGACAAAGGGAAGGTCAACTTTGGACTCTCCACGCCATTGGAACAGGAAGAAGCGGAAGATAAATCCTTGACTGAATTGACTCCCGCGATGCAGCTGGCACCGGGGCAAGAAATTGAGCAACTTGAGGACGACTGGGTAGCCCCAGCTACTTCGAAGAAATCGAAGAAAGACAAGAAAAAGGGAAAGAATTCTGATTTCAAGGTATCGGAAGAAACAGAAGACATTGCTGTGCTTGGTACCACCCAAATTGTAGAGCATGAAGAGGCTCCAGCTGACGATCCAGTTCCAAAAGAGAATGATACCGAACAGCCTGAAGATGAATGGTCCAGTTTCTCAACCAAGAAATCCAAAAGGACAAGAAAAACCGCAAATCTGGAAACTCAACTCCATTAGTTGTAGAGGCA
The DNA here is from genome assembly GCA_918026815.1 of Chalara sp. BL73. NCBI lineage: Eukaryota > Fungi > Ascomycota > Leotiomycetes > Helotiales > Chalara > Chalara sp. BL73. The sequence goes on along the minus strand of CAKJVC010000003.1, from coordinate 313,625 downwards.
CCACAAACTCCAGATGATAAACTTTCCGAGGAGCCTGCTCAGCTCATCATCGAAGAACCTCAACCCGATGAGAGTCTATCACGACAGTCTGAGGTTCCAAAACCTGAGGATGAATGGGGCACTTTTTCGGCCAAAAAAATCGAAGAAGGATAAGAAGAACCGAAAGTCCGGCATTTCCACCCCTGTCGAAGAGACTGATCCTGTTAGTGAGCAAGTAGCAAGCGTTGAGAAGGAAGAGACCACACAGCCTCCACCTAAGACTGCGCCGCCACAACAGAATGAACCTCAGCAACCCGAGGACGAATGGGGCGCTTTTCCCGTCAAAAGTCCAAGAAAGACCAAACGAACCGCAAATCCGGAATCTTGACTCCAGCTGAAGAGAGGATTGATGCCGCGGGGCAAGTTGCAAGTGTTGCAGAAGAGGAAGTAAACGAGCCTGGTATAATTTCTTCAACTAGAGAAGCACCGTCACAATCGCCCAAACTTCCACAGCCTCAGGAAGAAGAATGGGCTGGCAAAAATCCAAGAAAGATAAGAAGAATCGCAAATCAGGCATCTCGACACCGCTTGAAGAGTCTGTTCCTGCAGCTGAGAAAGAAGAAGCGGTTGATACTAGCGCTCATCCGCCACCACCTCTGCCAGAAGGTGTGCGAGAACAAATCGATTCTCAGCAGCCTGATGATGAATGGGGTAGCTTCTCTGTGAAAAAGTCCAAGAAGGACAAGAAGAAGCACAAGTCGGGGATTATTACTCCAATTGAAGATTGTGTCGCTATCAGTGAAGTAGTTAGCGCTGAGAAAGAGGCAACAACGGAGCCTAACACCAGTCCTCAACCTGATGAACCCGTGCCATCTCAGGATGAGCCTCAGGAACCCGAAGACTGGGCCAGTTTCTCTGTCAAGAAATCGAAGAAGGAGAAGAGGGACAAGAAGAATCGGAAATCAGGCCCTCCCACCCCAATGGAAACGGATATCGCATCTATACTTACTCAAGCCACAGTGAAGGAGGAGACCGCCGTACACACCATTGAGGATACGTCGAACCAAGCAGTTTCGAATAGTCAAACAGCTCAGGAACTGTCTGAGGGCGCCGGAGGCATGCAGGAGACAAATGACAACTTCTTTGTGCCAACTACAAAGTCATCGAAAAAAGTAAAGAAAAATCAGAAATCCGGCTTGTCCATGCCATTAGAAGAGGCGACAATAATTGAAACGAAAACTTCTAATTCTCGAGAAATCACGACGGACCCAGTTACTGTTTCGGAAGCCAAACAAACTATTGTCAGTTCCAATCAAGTCGACGAAGCATCTGCAGATACTCAGCAGCCCGAGATACCCTCTGCTTCACATGAAGAACATGAAGCGTATTTGGAGACTAGCACAATCGGAGAACCGTCTGTCGAGCTGGCCCGAAGTAGCTCAAAGGATAAAAGGAAAAGACAAGTTACCATTGATACAGTGATGAGCGAAGAACCGAGCTCTTCTAGCATACCTGCGTTGACATCTTGGGCAGACGAAGTCGAGGAAGCGGAGGTAGAAAGAGAACTCCCTGTCATCGACGAAATCGCAAATGATGAATCACTGTCACACATTGCTAGCACAACTGCAACTGATGATTTCACTAGGCCTACAAAGAAGGGCAAAAAAGGCAAGAAAAAAGACTCAGCCCAGGCTTCTTCACTACGCTCTCCAGTTACCGTAACCCCAAAGAAAGATAGCGGAGAACCATCAATTAAGCCAGCAGTAGTAGCAGCTGCAGCAGCTGCACTTGTCAGTGCTGCCATTACTGCTAGTCGCAACGTAGAAAATTCCTCCACGCCTGAGGAAGCCGCCAAGCCTCCTGTTTCAAAGAAGTTGTCAAAGAAAGAGAAGCGAAAGAAGAGCATTGATCGACGGACGCCCCAAGATGATGACATATTTGACGATCCTGTGCTTTGGGAAGGTGCTAAACCAGCGGCACTTCAGGAGACCAAGGGCACCGAAGATGAACCCGAACAAGATGATTTCTGGTCTCCTCAAAGAGGCGAACCAGCAGTGGACCACGAAGAAAGTCCTGCACTACAGAATCGTGACATTCAAACAGAGCATCTTCCTGTCGATGAAACCATGTCTATAGATCCAAATTCGAATGTCGTTTCTGCTCCACAACAGTCTGAAAATGTCCAGGTTACCAAAGAGCAATCACCACCAGACATCTTCCATGCGAAAGATATTTCTAGAGACAGTGATGAACGAAATCTCATTGCAGGCCTAGAACAACACCATGCCAAATTACCAGAGCTAGCATCATACAGAAGTTTAGGCGAAAGAGATTACTACGACCCTAGTGAGGCACTGATAGCAGAAGAATTGAACCAAGTCAAAGCTAGCTTATATGGACGCCCAGGATCGCGAGCAGGTTCGGTCCTACCTGTCGTCAGAGAGGAGAGTCCAGTACAAGAGGAAGCAGAGCCGACCACACGCAAACTTTCACCACCCCCCCATTCTGTTGATTTCAATCGGGACAGTGCATTCATCACAGAATCTCCTATCCCGCTACAGAAGGGATTCACGGATCAACACGAACATATTCGAGATAGTGGTGTCCACCTACGCGATTTCTCACCTGCTGATAAGTCCCGAGAACCCGTTTCCACCTCTGATGACGCCCTCGCGAGGATGTCATGGCCTGCCGTAGACGAGGAGTCCGAAACTGTTGACCTGCACAAGTCGCAACGGCAAAAGACCAAGTCGAGCATGGAACCAAGAGAGTTTGACAGTCACGCATCACCCCGCTCTAACGAGAAACGTCTACATTCAAGCCTGGAGAAATCGCCAGCTGTCGAATTACGAAAGTCACCATTGAGTAAATCTCGAACGATAAGCCCCCAGAATAACGAAGCCAGAAACAGTTATAAGTCGGAAAGACATTCTCACGATCCATCCAGCGACCTTAACCTGCTTCAATCTCAAAAACTTGCTGCCAAAGACGACAAACCTGTTGAACTGCATAGGACACAGACCATTCACCGCTCTGCCACCCCGAAAGGTGAGAGTCTCGTACAGCAATGGGTCAAGCGCATTGAATCTCCCGATATCCAACGATCCCAGAAGCCCAAGGAGGACAAATACAAAGAGCTTTCTACGCCACAAAGGCCACCACCAGCTGAGAGACCCAGCAGCTTCAACGAGTCTTCAATAGCAGCTGGTGCAATCCTTGGAGGAGCCGCCTTAGGATTCGCCGCTGCTCGTCAATCAAGTCGAGAACAACGCCCGGGAAGTGTTGGAAGCAACCGCTCATCTCCAAATATCAATCGACTTCGGACGCCAGACCTTCGGCCAGAGAGTGTGATTAGCAATCGTTCAACAGGCACACCCCCACTCCGCCGTAGTGATCGGAAAAGTGGGGACCTAAGGTCACTCAGCCAACACAGCAGCCCCAACCTCGCTAAAGAAGCTGAACTTGCTGCGATCAATGCTGCCCAAGTCAACGTTGCGAACCCAACTGCAAACGAGGGTCGAGTCCGGGCGAAAGACATGGCTGACGTCTATGTGAGTCAAGCTAGAAGCGACTTTTAATGATCGATCAATACTAATGAATTTACAGGATGGCTTTGGCGAAGGCCGCATGGGCTCACCACGGTCACCCACTCGACCCCATAGTATGCGCCGACGCCAGAGCATGCAAGTCCTCGATCTGGAATCCAAGTTAGAACAATTAGCAGCAGATAATCGCATGCTCACTGAAGCAAAAGCACAAGCCGAGCATGCGTTGCAATCAACCCAACATGCATCTTCAACCTTAGTGGAACGCGATGCCGAAATTGATACTCTCAAACGAACACTTGACTGGTTACAAAAGGAAGTTACAAGGCTCAGTGAAGTCAATGATGGTCTCACAAGTGCGAATATTACATTGGGGAATCAGCATAATGATCGATATGGACAGCTGGAGGCGCAGCATACTCAAGCAACTCGAGAGCTGCAGGAGCTCCGCGCTACACATGAGAACTTGTCGTCTGGTATGGAAGGGATAGTGAGAAATGAGGTGCAAGGTTTGATGGAAGGGAAGGACCAGGAAATCGAACGGTTGCGGGCAGAATTGGATGCGGCCAAGGAACAAATCAGGACTATGCAACGACAGATCTTAGCATCGAAGCCTGACAATCTTGCCTTTCTCACCATTCGAGACGAAGATTACTTTGATACCGCATGCCAGCAATTGTGCCAACATGTTCAGCAATGGGTTCTTCGATTCTCAAAGTTCTCTGATATGAGAGCTTGCAGACTTACCAAAGAAATCAACAATGACAAGATCATCGACCGTCTAGACAATGCCATCCTAGACGGGTCTGATGTCGATAATTATCTTGCGGATAGAGTCAAGAGAAGAGACGTCTTCATGTCAATGACAATGACCATGATATGGGAGTACGTCTTCACACGGTACTTATTTGGCATGGACAGAGAGCAGCGGCAGAAGCTCAAGTCGCTGGAGAAGATACTATTGGAAGTTGGGCCAGCGTCTGCCGTTCATCAATGGCGCGCAACGACGCTTACGCTTCTGTCTAAACGAAAGGCTTTCATTGAACAAAGAGAGCAAGATACTTTGGCCGTGGTGAATGTAGTCATGGAGACATTGACCGAGATCCTCCCACCGCCTAGTCACCTCGAGGAGCAGATTCAGGAACAACTAATCAGGGTCATGAAAGCAGCGGTGGAACTCTCAATTGAGATGCGTACTCAACGTGCGGAATACATGATGCTTCCACCTCTGCAGCCAGAATACGATGCCAACGGCGACCTAGCCAGTAAAGTCTCATTCAATGCAGCACTAATGAATGAGCGGAGCGGAGAAAGTGTCTCCAACGAGGCACTTGAAGAACAAAGCGCCACCGTTCGCATCGTGCTCTTCCCTTTGGTAGTCAAGAAGGGCGACGACAATGGTGCTGGCGACGAAGAGATCGTCGTCTGTCCGGCGCAAGTATTGGTTGCGAGGCCGAAAAAAACGGTGCGGCTTTTTACGCCCGAAAGTTTGCAGAACCATTCGAGGGTGAGCATGCAGAGTAGCATGCCGGCAGATCATGGGGATAATTTAATATAGATGGTTTCGTGGTCTCCGTGATGATTTCGGAGATATATGGCGTTTGGGTTTATTGGGAGAGGCGTGCATGTAGGAATCCATGTATCTTGTAAACTTTTCTTAGTTTATTTCTTAGGTAGTCAAAAGTAATTTGTGTTTTCCCACTTGATATAGGATTAGTTTTGATTATTTCTGTGTGCCCGTTCGAGCTATATATAATGAAGGTTAATATTATGACGAATGTTTGAGAGAATGAGAAATTACAAGAATAAGTCGGGCCGGGTGTCTTTACATTGTGAAGCTCCACAGAAAAGTCGCAGTCTTGTGCACAGTTTTCTGTGGAAATCTATTTCACCAAGAGTAGTAATCTACCAAGGTTATGCGGATGATTAAATAGTCTGGCCTGGGAGTAGTAATTTACACTTTAAATAAAGGTTTTTTAGTACGATAATGGGTTACATATTTAGATACTAGAAAATAGGTCGAGGTAATGATTCCGAGGTAATGACATTCAATTTTAATCAGTAATAACACTTAACTCCATTTCCCATTTAGAGGAAAATTTCTCGAAGTAGTTCTTGGCGCACTAGTATCAGGCTTAATGTTTTAGCAAGTTGGCTTGTTTCAGTAGCGTAAGTGAGTTAAATAGTAGCGAGAGGTTGGGGTTATCTATTACTATGTGTACTAAAGTGCAATGTTAAAATTGAAGAAGGCGTTATCGGAATCGGATATGTAATTTCCTGAATTTGATTTCTTAAATCTTAATTTCTGCTTTCCAAAAAAAAAAATTGTGTAAGATTAAGATGCAACATTAAGACATGATTAATTTTTTTACTCATCTGAAGCTATAGTTAGTGTAGACTAGATAGATAGCCCAGTTCTCCTTAGTCTATGGTCATATGTGATATGCAGTTGTCCTACTTTGTTATATGTATACCAAGCGGTCATTAGGAAGGAATTGAGGTGACAGATATTGATTAGGATGGCCTCTCTTCAAGCAACCAAAACACATATTTCACATATTTCTCAACTGGCAGTCCTCTATTAGTCAAGGTTTCACTTTATTTTCTTTATTTGAAAAAGTTTTATAAGAATTAGTTGAAAACCCCCCACTTTTATCTTGTTGGGATGTTTCGACATGTTTGAGGGGTGCCAAGACCCAACCAACACTCAATTCTGGAGAGAGCACTTCCAGAGAAGGATATCACGACCAGAGAAAACCATACCCAACAAAGGAAAAGACCGCCGCCCTCGATGTTTATTATTTAAGGCAAAGTAAACATCTCCATCATCGCCACAAGCTCGTATTGGTAGGGGATAGGTGGGTGCTAATAATATGACCCCGAAGTGTGTACACACACTTCCATCCAGGGCATGACAAGAACCAAAAAGAACAAACTCTACCGACGGGCTACAGCTCGATGGGGGCCAAAGTTCTGTAGTAACTCTGCGATTAGAGGACGACAGCTTGGGGCCTCTTTTTTTTGCCACTTTCCCCCTCTGTAAACCCCCACTAAAGTGACATGCACCTGCGTGCCTGCCACTTTAGTAGGAAGACGCCTGTATGAATATATATACATAATTTATTATAGCACAACTAGCATATGTGGTTATTTTCATCACGTGATTAATACCTGCGACAATTACAACAGGCACTTTTTTGCGTTCAACCATGCATCTTAATCAAGTTATAAAAAAAATATTATTAATGACCAGAACAATGTAAAAAATACAATCTCAAAAGCAGAGAAATGAGCATTTGGATATGTAAATGTATGAACGCTAGTTCTAGTTTTCAAGAATTTTTTCAAGACATCTGCACACGATTCTGGCCAAAACCAATTTACCGCACTTTGGAGGCTTTGGTTGCTCTAGAATAGCTGGGTAATCCGGTTCTCCTCAGTCTGTGTTTGCATGCGACCTTCACCTGTGATATTTGTTATATGTATAGTATGCAGGCCTCTAGTCGGAGACACTGGAATTAGTGATCGATAGCCACGTAAAACGAGATTGCGCTGCCACTTTTTGAGAACATGATCTTGATTCAGGTAATTACAAATAGTAGCATTACTTCCCTTGTTGCAAGTGCTGTTGCTTAGAGCCGCAAGTCAGGTATTGTTGGCTGGATGAAAGGAACGGTTCGGATATGCGCATCTACAGGATTACTAATACTGGATCTGCCTGTTTCTGAAAAAAAGATTTTGAAGTCAAAGTGTACTGCACTTGAAGTAAACCAACCTGTAATCTAGTTTATTTAATCCGAAATACCAAGCTTGAAATTTTGTAAACTGAAAAGTGTTATTCTTAAAGCCTGTATTTGATGTTTTAGCAAGATAGAATACAAATTGTTAGGATCAAATGCCAAAAGCTGGGCTCGAGCCATGATTTCGCTTAGTAGTATCAGCCTTGGCATTGTCGGATACAAGAGGAAGAAGAGGAAGCTCAAGATTCAGTCTATGTACCACTGAATACTCTATACTGCGTTTGCCCTATAACTCCCTGTCTATCCGCACCCAGGGCCAAACAATGCTTAAGAAATAAATCAATAGCTATTGCTTAATTTTATATAGAAACAGCTATAAGATTTCTAAGTGATACGCTGCCTCGAGAGATAAAACTATTCTAGCCCCTGATCTTACCTTCCGTGTTCTGACAACCGAGAATAACAAAAACAAAGTCTTTCTCAATAGCCAAGCAGTCAGTTGAGGACTCAAGGATCAGCTTACTCTAGGTCATCGGCCCAAATCTTGCACCGCAATCTTGGCAATTCTCAAAACGCTTTCGAGCGTGAACCGATATTCAGATGTCTAGAGACAACTACTCTAACTACGAGTTTTGTAGATGAAACTTGCCGTACTAATTGGCCATTTGATTCGCTGATAAGAAAGGGCACCAGGGGGAGATCAGCAGTTAATCGATTGCATTGATCTAGCCACGGCCTGTGTGGTTCGGTTACTTCCAAATAAGGAGCCTACCTTCTAAGGTGGGTTGCACAAGAATGGATGCATTGCTATCATCTAATAGATACTCTCTGATTCGCTTCTCTTGAGTATATATATAAAGGCTCCCAGTGTACAAGTGCCGGAGGAATATTTAATATAATAGTATAACCCCTTCGCGCTTCGGCAGTTGAGTTCCTTGCTAATATTCATTATCCGGATGTTTACATTAAACCTATTCACGAGTCATCATAACTCGATTGATTCTTTTCCTGTATGCGAAACCATTACTTGTAAGTGGCGATATCTGTATCGCTACCTTAAATGAAGAGGCTAAATCCTATCGCTGTATTGTGAAGGAATAAGTAGTAGCATGTGTCTGTACAGTCCTGATGAAGGCTACTTGGATTTTAAATAAGTTGAGGAAGAACTCCAACGCTCATACCGAAATCTGAAGTTGGTTACTTGAAATCCTTCTACGGAGAGGTAGACCAACCTTTGGCTAAAATGGAGTTGTTCCTTCTTCTACTTCAAATTGGGCTTTCTGAAGCTGCAATTCGGTTCGCGTGTGGGACTGTCTCTATCCAACGCTTAGATCCGCTCGTCGAGCCTGGTCAAATCCCTTCAGCCCACGTTCATCAGATTGTCGGCGGAAATGCCTTTAATGCGACCATGGAGGGAGATATTGGCAATCAGGGTAGTTGCACAACATGCACCTACACCGAGGATTTCTCCAACTATTGGACGGCGGCATTGTATTTCAGACATGAGAATGGCTCCTACAAGCGGGTGCCGCTATACCCAAATGCTCAACTTGGTACCGAGGGCCGTGACGCACCGGACATCAAAGGTGGCATGACGATATACTATACGCAGCAGGACTTCAATTCTAATGGTAACCAATACATCACCGCTTTCCAGCCAGTAAGTAGCGCACGTGCATCACAATTCTCTCGCCGGAAAATGGGAACTGGTCGACACTAACTCGCTACCAGGGCTTTCGTATGACTGTCGGCAGTCCCACTACGGACAGCCTCGAAGGCGCCAAAGCAAATCCAGGCCTCCGCTACACTTGCTTACAGACCATCCTGACGCGAGGTAGTGAGACGCCAGACTTCCCTACAAAACCCTGCCCCGCCGGCATCATGGCAATTCACCACTTCCCGTCATGTTGGGACGGCAAGAACCTCGATAGCCCTGACCATCAGTCGCACATGTACAGCACTACCAGGGGCGGTTTCCGCCCCGCGGGTCCGTGTCCCGCTTCGCACCCCGTGCGCATGCCGCAGCTTGCGTACGAGACGATGTGGAATACTACGGTGTTCAATGGTATGTGGCCGAAGGATGGATCCCAGCCCTTTGTTTGGTCCTATATGGACAGCAAAGGGTATGGAACGCACGCGGACTATGTGTTTGGGTGGAAGGGCGACTCATTGCAACGTGCTATGAATAATTCTTGTATGTTTCATAGGTGCGGCAGTCCTGGGGTACAAGGAATACTGAAGACGCAGACGGTGGCCGATATGAATAAATGTGCGGTAAAGCAGACTGTTGTGGAGGATACGGAGGGCTGGGTCATGAAACTTCCGGGATATTAAATACGGAAGACTTTTAGTTTGTGATGTTTTGTTTAAAGAAGAGTTACGTTAAATGAGCTTAAGCATATCAGCACTCAAGTGAACAAAATGACGTATTATTATACAGGTAGGACTTGTTTTAAATAGTGTAAAATATGCCATAAACAAGCAATATTCTCGGTTTCTTTAGACAACAAGACATACTTGTGGCACCAAGCTTTTCTGGCCAAAACCCGGAGCGTACAGAGAGGTACTTCTCAGTAGGTGAAAAGGTAATACGAATTTCATTACAATGGAAACTTGCGGCCTGTGAGTGAAAATGTCGCCGACTTAGCCTAGTTCTCCTCGGTCTACGGTCGTATGTGCTTCTGAGAGCGGTAATTAAATTTAAATGCTTAACATCTTTGATCTAAGCTTGTAATACCGCTTTCTTTTAGAAATCTAGTGTAGTTGCTGGTTGCTGCCTAGTAATCAATAGTACCCAGTTTAGACCCATCAAAACTCATGTAATAATAACACAGCTTGACAAGTTTGATGCCAAATATTGGCATTTAAGGAGATATGACATTCTTCACGCATCCGCCACTTCAAAACTTGTAAAACTGAGATCATTACTTACAATTTTACCGAGCAATAGCACCATCTTGTTGTCACGTGCAACTGACTACTTACGGCTGTATTTTTTCACGTCTATTGGAAGCGCAGATGACCATGTACTTTTCTGCTTACGCAATAATCACACCCGGCGAAGAATTTCAACTTACCTAGTCATCTATCACTCTCTATCCACTTCCTTCGACAACATTGATAAAATCAGAACAGAGTCTCTCTGCTTCTTTTACGATGCCACCACGACTGTTTCCATGGTATCTCAACAGCTCTCTGAAGTCTCAAAGCACATTTTATATAGATCCGAGCTTAGGACTGAGCCATGGAAAATTTTACTGCACTTGTGCTGCCTGCCGCGGTGTGAACTCTAGTAATGTAGTATCTCTCCCCAGTGATGGCGGAGGTCATGTTTGCACGGCTCATTGTGGTCGATGCCCCGGGAGAGCAAGGCCAGCGGAAAGACATGCCGATCTCAGAGAGAGAGGGAGAGAGGGAGAGAGGGAGAGAGGGAGAGAAAGTGTATTGTAACAGAAAATATAAGCATAAGAATCGACATCATCAGGACACCATTGACTCCATTATTTCTTAGTCAAGACTTTCTTCCATCCCATTTTTGCAATCTACCAGCCCACTCAGAATCCCGTGTCAATGACCACAGCTAGTTTGCTTTTCACCTTTTTCTATTCTTTAGGCGATACTACACCCATATTCCAAGAGACTCTACTTAACTCGATTTGCTAGTATACTACCCAATATTCGTGATCTTGGTTCTCTACATAGTAGCAAAGCTAAGAAATATGTTTCTAGGAGTAATTGTAAGAGCATGCTGTCAATAAATCGACTTAGCTTTGACCGGGAAAACCCAATTACTTCTTGTACTTATTAGCGAATAGCTATGATCGCTTTCATTTTGTCTCTTGTTTATTAGTTTATTGATCAAGATTGAAACTCTTCGGGGAAGTCATCAGCGAAACAAGGAGCCGGGCGGTGTAAATGCGTGGAGGGATGTCATGACGAGGGAGCCGTTGGGAACGAAAAACGGGGGAGGTCCCGTTAGGACCGCCTCCTCTAGGTAGAGAGGTGTCAATATATGCCACACGTGTGTCGCCTGGGGCGACAGGGTGGAGGCGGAGTGCTAAACGGACTCTCGGCTTTGACTTTCTCTGGATTAATGATTCTCGGAGTCTAGGAGTTATCTAGGCGGATAGGAGAAAATAAATTACGCATTTCCTTTGATCACGTATTGCAGAAACTTTAGATTCTTCAACGACTCGAAAGTGAATGGCGCATCGCAATGATAATGAATTTTGGTGCGGAGTTTCTGCCATATTTTAGGATTTCGACAGAGATGGAACAAAGCATTTCCAATGGTAATACCACTCGAATCATGGCCAGCGATGAAAACGTGGATTATCTGGCTGCGAAGTCCCTCGCGGTTAGCTGTATCCTTTGCCATTTCGTGTAACAAAATATACTGCTTTGTAGCGTTACTCTCATCGTCTTCCTCGATGTTGCCTCCTGGTTTTGTGGCGAGGTAGGACCGCTGGAGTTCGAACGCCTAATCTACGTAGTGGTCGACAAAGGCGTGAGATATTTTGATAGCCTCGTACCATTTCCCGTCTCGATGAAGGAAGCGTAAAAAGCGCATTTGAATCCGCTTTCCCATGCCTTACTGGGCGTAGTGAAATGCCTCTAGGAACTCTTGAGTTTGGAACGATGCAGTGGGTGGCAACGTGTTCATTGTTTCACCAAATAGAAATTCGGTAGTGGTATCGAAAAACTAAATAGAAAGCGTGAGCCATCTGACTTCTGGTGGAAATGTTAGAATCGATAGCAACACTCGCCAACCGATACAAGAGCGGCTTCAAGTCAGTTGTCGTGCCATCTCGAGGTAATAAGTCGAGGAACTTCCTGAAATGAATTTCGAAAGCCAGGAGGTTGGTAACGTTTGTCCGTGTGAAGGCCTAGCGCAACAACGCGCGTGAACGCTCCCAGAATGGCCCATCTGTTGTAAATACTCCACGTCCCATAAAGGGAAATGCTGGTCCTAGCTGGAGAGGCTGTGCACCATAGCGGGCGAAATTTAAGGCGTGAACAGTCTGAAGGTTCTTCTCGTCCACAGTAGAGATGGTTCGTGTAGCTACAATTTTACCGCTATAAGTCTGACTATATATTTCTATCTATTCTTCCATTCATGAAGAAGATTTTGCGCTTTACGTTACGATACTGTTGAAAAAAAGATCGAATCCAAATATCGAATCTCTGTGAGGGTATTGTGGTGGATCTTGACAACCATGTTCTTTCATCAATTTTCGCCGCCTTCGTCTTGTTTGAAGTGCACTTAACAGGCAGTACGTCAAGAATATCACCAGCAGTGCTCAGCCATATTCTGATACGTGACCCATGGTTAAAAGAGCGCCCCCCAAGAGAAGGAGAATCTGTGTATGGTACTTTGTAGTTCTATGAGAAAAATTCGAAGGTTAACCAAGCTGAAGCCTCTCTGTATGAGGCTTTCGTGCCACAGGTCTCCATTCTGTCGATAGTTTAAGGAGATTCAGCGGCTGGTTCTGGTCACCAAACCCCGATCTCTTTTATCTGCGTCTTTTCGGAATCGTTCCGTTGGAAGTGTATGCATGCACGTTGGGGATTTGACGCCCACTTGCTGCGTCAGTCACAACATGCCAGTAGTCAAGGGTGCTAGATAGCGGGTAATATGACTCCCCGTACCTGATTGGTACAGAACGGTAGGTATTCTGCCCCTCTAGATTTTACGACTAAATTATACTCTAATTTGATATTGTGGATTTACTATATATATTGTCGCTGACTTGTTGAATCTGCAAAGTTGCACTGGCTCTCAAACGTGTCCGCTTGATAGTCTCGTTAACGTGATAGACTTTCGTACTCACCATGTCGTCTTGGGAACGGAAAAATGCTTGTTATCAACCAGTCCTTGGACGAGATAATGATATACTTAGCGAAGACATTAGCAACCACCATACCCGGATCTCTCGTCGCCCACCTCTCTTGACTGTGGTTATTCATCTAAGCATAGCAACAGTCTATTCTATCTTCATATCGACTTCTATACATTTCAGGGACCTCAACCAAGACTGCCGCCCTACTTCTCAATTTTGTAGTCTAATACAGAATCTCCGATTTAGTAGTGGGTCATCATTGACATATTTCAGCATCTATGCAAGAAGCGATTGAGGACAAAGTGCGAACTCTCGAGCCAACATATGAAGGCAACGCTTACGGTAAGGACCCGCGACTAGAACATGACGAGCCATGGTCGGATATTTTTGACAGTAAGTTAACTCATTCAACGATGTTATCAATTTTAATCACAGATTCGATCAACTTAAGATATTCATATCCGAGTATTAGAAGAGGAACTTCAAAAGATGAACAGAACATCTATTCCATTGAAGGGTGGATCATGTTACGTTGTACAGATGGGTGCATACCACGAGCTACACTGTATTGTAAGATATTTCTGGTGCAGTCCTAGACCCTGGCTCCTGAGCCTCTTGCATTATGTCGGAAGTTTCAGTCGGTACTGACCAAGCAGAAATAGATCCGAAAATGGATTCATATAGACCATTACTGGCCGGCCTGGAAGGTAAAATGCTTTCGGGACGTAAAGTACATTTGGGTAAACGAATAGAAGCTAACTTAATTTTCCATCAATGTAACCGATAGGTGTATCTCATTGCTCAGAATATATGCGGCTCATAGCTGTGTGCCGCGGCGCTCGCATCGTCACAACATTTGAGCAGTACGGTTCACAGTCTAAACCCTTCTCTGGAGATCAGCCTAAATGTATCAACTGGGAGAACTTCGGCTCTTGGGATGCTCAAAGGCGGTTGATCTCGATGATTTGAATGCTTTGAGAGATAGACCGGAATCCCAGAGTTGGAAGTTATTGGATCATGCTGCTAGACTAGGTGTTGTTAACATTTGTTTTGCACTATAACTCTTCCCTTTTATTTAAGTTGTATTACAGCTACAAACCCGGCTGTAGGTAATGGAGAGGATGGAGGGGTTGAGACCTGTTAGTTGGGAGGGTTGACATGGTGATGTTTATGGTATCGGAGCGTCACAGTTTAGATGGACTCTTTCCACAATATAATGGCCATTGTAACCCTCTCCGAATTAAACAAGAATGATATCAAATCAGTGAACCATTTTAATCCATACCTTCCTTAAGCGTCAATTCACGAATGCCCTCAAACGCCTCTCTCTTGTTTATACAAATTATATAGAAAATAGGTCTCGTAGAGGCCACTAGATGCCGTCATTTCAGACGACTTTTCTTCCCCCTATCACGAGAGATATCCCTCCTTCAAAGTCGAACTAGCCTCCGCATGATTCAGGATCAGTATCGTAACTGTCGGAGTGCGTACTTGCAAAGAATATCATGTACCTGGCCGGCGTTCGAACTCAGCCACAAGTAGACGATACTGGTATGAAGCTTTACTTTGATTTGAATCAGAGGAATGGTCGCTTGTAGTAAGAGGCGGCGCTAAATTAGCCTCTTTAGGATGAACTTCACGCTCTCATTCCCTGACCACAGAATCAAACAAAGATCGGGAAGATAGAAATGCAAAATTTGTCCATGCTATGTACACTATGAACTTACCTCCTATTTGTTTTCGTTTGCTTGCCGCAAATCTACGGCCTTGTTATATTAATTTGGCAACGGCTAAGGAGGAATAAGGCTGATACCAAACATCGAAAGTGTTTCTCCACACGGTGTTCCCAAGGCCTAATATGGACATGAGTCTCCTTGACTAGGACGAAATTGCAAGTAGATGAGGCACACAAAACGGTGATGAAGAGCTAAGAGGCGCTGGCAAGGTAGTAGCGAAATGTTAGGCTTTCGTCATAAGAGGAACATAATATAACAGAGCACGCTAGTTGTACTGTGTCTGCCGTAAACACTTCATTCCAATAGTGCGCTCTTCCAACTGCCCATGGACACGTTCTTACAGAAACTGATCTAAAATACCATGCGATTTCCCGGAAGAGCAGTCAGCCCTACGAGGTGGTCAGCCATATGAAGCCCGTAAAGCCTTCCCAAAAAAGTCAGAAAATGTAACTTACAACCATCGATATCCTCTTCGACAACCCGCGGTTTGGTGCACTTAATCGCCTCCTCCGCAGTCTGGGATTTTAGTTCCTCACAAATATCGCCATTGCAGCGGGCATTCAAGGCACGTTGGAGAGAATCATCTTTCCAGCCGAAAACGTAGTCCCCGTGCTGTGAATATCCATTTCTGTACATTGATTTTAGGGTCAGTCTGACTGCAAATTGCGTTGGGGAGGGACAAAGACTCACTTATCGCCAGTGCTCCAGACGAACGGCTGCGAGCCATCCTCGGGCCATAAATCCTTATTATTAAAAGCTCGTGTCTATAATATACATCAAGTTAGCAAATAGACCGGGAAAATGAAATGGTGATAATAACACTTACGTCCCATTGGACTTCGTACATCACTTGAGGTATCACCACGGGATGGCTTGCTGGGCAGCTACCAGTCGGCCCTACATCGTTGGGTCCTGAGCCACTTGCATAGGTAATGTGGCTCTTGTGATCCGGGCTATCCAGGTTCTTACCATCCCAACAGGTAGGGAAGGTAATAACCGAACGTATACCGCCAGCACAAAACTCCTTGGGAAGCGTCTGGGCATCTGGAGATCCGCAATTGATATTTCTGTTATCTCCCGATACTGGCATACAACGATGGCACACCTTGCGCGACGGGCCGGGCAGTTGTAGTGAGGCGTCTCCAATAAGCATACGGAAGCCAGGCTTAAAGGCGGTAACCGTTAATTCTTTATTAGACGATGGGATATAGTATACCGTAATACCCCCATTGCCTAAAAGGCCCTCGCTCTGGATTTGTGGTACACGCCTAAATGTCCCGTTGCGGGCTTGAAAATATAGAACTGCTGTCCAGTAGTTCGAAAAATCTTCCGAGAACGTACAGCTAGTACATGTAGAAGCTGTGGGGAGATCGTGCGTTGTTGGATCCATAGAAGCATTAAATGAATTACCTCCAACAATTTGGTGAAGATGTGGCGATGGTATAATGCCGGGATTGACCAAAGGGTCCACACGGTCGACAACAAGCTGCGAGCAACTAAAACGCATCATCGGCGTTGTCCCTTGGCCAGAACTATGCTCCACAAGAAGTGCCAGGGCGAAAGCTTTCCACTGCATCTTGGACAAAATGGCCACTACCGGTACTGCAAAAAGAAAACTTGTAATAGTAAAGGGGAAAACACTTGTGCTATAACTTCGATTACAACTCCTAAATATATGGTCCTGCTACAACTTCTCAGGGTAGATCCGCTCCTATATGCCGTTGGATGATGTTATTGATAATGCGGTTTAATTTCAAACCATATACATATATATTAAAAGATTTAGGCGGCGGCTCGGGAATTAACAGTGCATGGAGTTCCAGAATCATGTGTAACCTAAAGCCCACTGTCTATATGGAACCATGCCCTCAGGTTTAAACGAACAAGACATGATCTGTTACTAGGCATAGAACAGCAGTTTAAATTTTTTTCTAAATGATATTAACATAGGCACCAGAGTTAAAATATGACTGCTGAAGCGTTAATTATTAAGGCTTATGTCAAGCGGTGACTGACCAACTATGCTGGTGCAACCAAGGGAGTCTTTCGTGCCTTCAGCAGTCTTCGCCAATTGGTATTGAGCAATTCGACTAAGATGTACAACTGTACAAAGTTCTGTGAGCTTTAGATGCATTGAGATGCGAAAAACATGAGCTCGCGAGGGAATTATTTAAAGCAACCGGAAGACGGGAGCTAGATATCAACTTATTATGCCACTAGTCCAAATCGTGTCAAACAGCCATATACAATACACGCTTATGAATGTTGTCCCAAGCAATACAAGTGCATCTACCCAATTACAGAAGTTTATTTCTATGGAAATTTCCTCCAGGGACAAGAGCGAGTTTTGTGTTTAATCAACAGTCGCATTGGATACCTGTCCGTCGCAGCTCGAACGCTGGACATACCCATACTTCGGTTTTCCCCAAGCCTACTCAACCCATTTCCTCCTCTTAAAAATTTAAAAGCACTGAATAATCGACAATATATCGCGTGACGCTAAGAGTGGTCAACTCGCGGTCAACTCGCTGTTGTCTTTTCAGAACAAAGCCTTGGCTAGAGTAAAAGGAATATGGAATCCTCGCATCGTCGGCTATTTACATATAACGCGAGTGAGATAAATCACCGTCGCCACATTTGAGCTGCTCTTGTTGGGCTAGATCCATCGCTCCCGTCCACGTCCATTGCAAAGATTGCCCGATTTGAGTGGGGTATCCCTCGGATCGAGCGTGGGATCCCATGCCTACTCTATCCTTAGTGGTACCGGGTTCGCTCCGCAATCTCTTGGTCACGTCGGAGAGCACGACCGTATTATTGGGATCCTGTTAGAAAAGGTTGAAGGACGGAAAGCTAGCATCGAGGATTTGGTGGTGTCTGAAGCGATTGTTAAGGGATTGCACGAATTAGGCTTGGTCGCCCATGGTGACCTTACGTAACAGCTTTAACTTTCTCGGAGAGGATGGCGCCAAATTGATTGACTTTGAGAATAGTGATATGAGGATGAATGAGGACCAGATGCAACTAGAGATTGAGAATCTAGGTAGTCAGCTTACAGAGGAGATGCAGCGCGGTGGAGGATTTGAGAACTAAGCCAATACTTGCTCTCGCGACCCTCGTCTCATCATCAATAATGAATTTTAAAACTCAGACAAATAATTAATATTATTCGTAATCACATCAGTACCGAAGCTTTTTAAACCTCTGGGACAAAGTGGTTTATTTAATTTAATTACTAGTAAAAATCGATACGAGACAGTTCTAATCCTTCATCTAACCGACTGACCCAGAGTGAGTCCAAACCACTTCATCAACACTGTCGCCAGTTATTGTCAACTATAGCCAACAAGAAACCATTCGAACAAACGGAGAGTCAGTCATGGCAAGCTCTACGGAAGCTCAAGCTGCAATAACTCCAATCAAAACCGCCAGTATGTTTCTCTAGGGATAATGCCTAGAAATTATAGACGTTCACATGACTAACAAGGCCGGTATAGATGAGCTTGTCAAGCGGTATCAAGAAAGCTCAGCAGGTGCTTCGCTTGGAACGTCGGAGCAAAATTGGCTTACAGCCATTTTCAGAAAGTTTGCTACGGTTTCCAACGGGATTCAGAGTAAGTCAACGACCAATTCAACACAGCTCGCATGATCAAAATTTAAATATCCTCACTCTAGCCCTGACATCACCAGACCTCGCCAATATCTTGACCCTCTTCTTTCCTGAACAATGCGCTGCAATTATCCAGGAAGTGGCACCAATTCTGCATCAGTGGGTGCCAGGCATCGGATCATTTCCGTATCTCAGCAACCCAGCGCAGGATCTAACATTGGACACCTTTCGGGCAGCGCTCATCATTCTTTTGAATCGAGATGACTACAAGCTTCGGCGCAACATGGACAACGAGAACGAGGAGGTATATCAGAAGCGCCTTGATTCAAGAAAGCAGCGCATGATTTTCCAAAGCATCGTAAATATTAAAGGAGACGCCTCTTCAGTAGAGGAAAGCACTTCTAGAAGCGCTGGAGATGATGAGGATCTGCGCGAAGTGCATGAGTATGTTGTGAGACACAATTATCAAGACCAAGATGCCGGTCATGTTGTCAAGCTTTCCCTCATCACAATCGCGGAGACTGCGCAACTTAGTTTCTCGTCAAGATCTCAAATCGCTTGTGAGGATCCTCCTCATCACCTAGCTATACGATACTGTTGATTTTGAAAAGGTCGCTGAAAAATTGGACGAACTAGCCCAGGCCGTAGACTCCGCTATTAGTGCCTTTGGGAAAGATGATAACATTACTTGGGACACCTTTAGCGGGGCTATTTCTCAATCTCTGGTAAGTACCCTCTTCAACGCACATGAATAGGTTATTGACAACAGCAGCCATATCTATTAATTGGACTAGATAGAATCCTTACCAACGGCTATTGGCCTCAAATGTGTTTACGTGAGAGATTGCCTTCTTGCCGTTGTGTTCCAAGAGGCCAGTGGCCGCTGAGGTGGCACCGCCCGTCTCAATGATGAGTTCGTACCAGCATAGTTGTCTGGTGTCAGCACCACTACGGTATCATTTCTATTTCCAGGCATGAGAGCATGGCCAAAAACAACGGCACGGGGAGTATGCATACTGGTCTCCATCAAAATGACGTCCGAAGTTGATCTTGGGCTGTCGGGAGTAGTCTTTGAATGTTCCGACGATCATGGTGACATGGAGAAGCTCGTAACACAGGCAGCGATCGAGTTGTCGGCCTTCCACTTTCCGATAAAGGCGTATTTAGTCCCAGAAACCAGTGTTCCATCACCACCTGCTGCGAGCGCTGCGCTCATTGCTATATAGTTGTCGGTATCCGAGCCACCCTTTACTCGTTTCTCCAATGGTGTTCCGACGGAGAGCGAAAGAAACGAAAGGAAAGCCGTGAGGAAGATAAGAGGCTGCATTGTGATGGACTGAAGTCTGAAATTACTCTTTTTAACCGAATATGTCTGTAACAACACAGCAGGCTGTTCTGGATATCTGTTCTGTCTATGGATATACTCAAAAGAAAATGTACCATTCGCTCGCTACCAAAGCTCATTATATACATTCCATTTCACCCATTGATCCCGCGATTCTCAACTCTGCTAGAATTAGCAGGAATTTACAACTTCTCAAGGAACACAAGTATCACGGCTATTCGTAATAGATGATGTAAACAAGGAGCAAAGCGGCTCATCAAGAGGCTCCAGTCAGAAAAGGAATCATCATAAACGAGGTCAGGCTGCCGCTTTTGCAATTGCCTAGGCTTTTTTTCATAGGAGACTGACAGTGGTGCAAGTGCTCGGAACAGAACAGCGCTATACATTCATTATGATCCTCCGTCTCGGCATTCCGCATTAGACACTTGACAACAGTTTCAGCTTGCAGCTTATTAATCTTGTAGTCCTTGCCGCTGGGAATAGGATCAACTCTGCAGAATCTCCTCTGCAATCATTCCTACTAGTTGGGAATCCTCAGACGGCGCCATAAAAGTGTGTTTATCTTTCGGTTATTACTCGGCTTAGGTTTGCCGGAGAGCAGGATGAGATCAATATAAGCCCCCACCAAATAAACATGCTGCAGTGCAAAACTGGACCTGACCACTGGTGCTTATGTCAGATGCTAAAAAAAAATAAGGTTAACTGAACCACAAACTTTATTACCACGCCACTTAAGGCTTCATTGTGAATGCATAATAATTCGCGAGCAGTGAGGATTTAATGTCATTGAAAGTATGGCTGCAAAATTGCTATTAATAAGTAACAGTGCCCGAGATTCCCCTCTGGTCGCCGTCTAGACTCCCGCTTTCCACCTTCTCTGCTTCCCTGTTAGAATTCAGAACATTGGGCACTTTTCAAATTTATTAATGAAATCGAAAAATGCCATAAGCGGTTTAGACGTCTTACCATTACTTTGAGTCTTTATTGAGCAAAAGTTACACTTATCCAACCACATTAACTTATTCAAAGCCACAATACTTTGAAAACTATTTAATAGGGTCTTGAATTTGACGGAAGACTTAGCATGAAACTCCAGGTTCGCGGTGTCAAAAATGACGTTTAAAAGGTATAAAGACATCTTGAGTGTGATCAACGCTAATAATTTGCAAATTATAAAAGCAAGATATGAATACCTTGTACATGATCTATATGAAGATTGGAGCAACTTTACCATAAGTATTATCGTCTCAATTGTTTGAAATGTGCATAATTAAAGTTAAAGAGCAAACGGTGTCTGCCTAAGAAAGTCCGGCTGCTTGTCTCCACTAGAGCTAGACTTTGCGCCAGCCTTACTTACTCTCACCTACCTATCCAATACCCAATTATTATACTAGTATTCTTGCTTTGAAACTAGACCACAATGCTCTCTCTGTTTCGGGATGAGTTGGCTTTAGCGTGCTATAATATTGTGTGTGATCTTTCAACGCAAGACAGCGACCGCCTC
The DNA here is from genome assembly GCA_918026815.1 of Chalara sp. BL73. Lineage (NCBI taxonomy): Eukaryota > Fungi > Ascomycota > Leotiomycetes > Helotiales > Chalara > Chalara sp. BL73. The sequence goes on along the minus strand of CAKJVC010000003.1, from coordinate 292,329 downwards.
CTCAAAGAGTGAAGGAAGCACAACAACTACATCACCCTCCAGTGGATTGCTATTAATAACGGATGGATTCTTCTGGCAGAATGCAGTTTGCTCTACACTTTGAAATCTTCACCGGCATCGAATGCTCCAGCCAAGAATAAGGTTGCTCCAGGATGTAGAAGACCGTGAAAGGTAAGGTTCCACACTGTTCTTGCGAAGAATCTCCCATAATATTTCGTCTGCTGCGCCTGAACATACCTTCACGCTAGTGACGCAGCCCAATAGCCCAGTTGAATTCTCCATCATCTGAGCACCAGTGCTTGAAGAAGACGAAGTGTTCCTCACCTTTTAGTACCTGGCTGCGCCATAAATTTCTCCCGGGTCCAATTAGCAATAGGATGCCTCTATCATGGCCGTGGCCATGGGTTCCCTTTGAAGTCATTTTGCCACACTGGAGTTGAAGAAATTGCAGATAGGGGAGTTAAAGTGATATTAACTATTGCTAAAATCTCCCCAGACAAGCTTTCATGACAAACTCAAAGCTGGCTGCTACATCCATGTAAGAAGAATAAGGATTTCATCGACATACCCACAGTTATGACCCTCAGATTATGCATCCATATGTCGACTATACTCAACTTAAACACAAAGTTCTTCAACTTTCTAGAATCTGCATTTAAGAATCAGGGGTCCGGGAGCATAGCCCATTCAGCAACCCAACACTGTCCTTATCTCCATAGTGGCTTTGTCTTGGATGCTATCGGCTTTGGGAGAAAAGAACCGCGAGAGTCGTTACGAGGTGGGCGAGCTAGATTCCAACCAGATGACTCAATATGGCGAAGCCATATCGATTTTATAGTCCACGACGCAATTCCAAGCCCTGGTGATCGTCATGGTTTTCCAAAAAGAACATAGAAAAGAATATATTTCAATAATACTTATCTTTCGATGAGATGACAGCGTATCCCTTTACTAACCGAGGCCTCGTCTTCATTAGGTTCAGCGTCCGTACCTTATGTAGCTTTACGATGACCATTAGAATAACCGCAAAGTATGCCTTCCTCACGACACTTCCCCCAGCCTCAAGACCATGACAGAAAATCACAGGTTAAGGCAGGTAATGGCTCACGTGATATGGCAAGTATTGAAACTGTAGAATCGGATGGAAACCGAAAAGTAAACATAAGAACGGTTTTGAGGAGCGAATTTGGCTGTAGCCTCCAGCAATATGTAATCAACCCTTGACCCACTAAAACTCAATGTGACTCGAAGCAGGTGATGCATGCCAAGCCATCTCCAAAGTTCAACCCTTCACGAAGCAGCTTTCCCCAGTTCACTTCCCCATATTACATGCATGCTGCAAGTATATCTCAATAACCCCGGCTCTACCGCACAATAAGTATAGATCTACTCTAGAATGCCCCCCGCCTGCAGCAAAATCTCTCACCGCAGCCTTGCAGCAAGACAAGCTGAATCTGGACTTATCAAAATCGATCTCGCCTTTCGTCTGAAACCACATATCCTACGGAGGAAGGTATCTACAAGCGAAATAATCTGATACCTGAAGACCCCCCCCCCCCGCCCCCTCTTTCTTCTTTAACGATTGTCGGGGCCTTGAGCAAGATCTTTTCCAAATCCTCTCGGTATCGGATTCTAAAAAAGCCATTGGGCGTCTGGCGGTCCGCCGAGGCTCCTCTCGTTCTCGATGTTCTTATCTGCCAAGCGCGCCCCTCTTGCCATGGATGCAGCCCATAGATAAGGGAAATGGATTCACGACCCAAGAAGACACCGATGCATGAGGGATGAGAGTTTTGGAGCCGGGTCTCGCCCGATTTCTGGGGTAGGTTGTTGATATCATTTGGTGATCATCTGTTTTATTTTACGCTTGGCTGTTGCGAGGTGGTGTTGGGAAGGAAATGAAGGACAACTTGGCGTGTTGTTGTGAGTTGGGTACGAGAGAGTAATGTAGAGCTTCGCACTAAAAGCAATCATGTGTGCTCTACTGCGAACCGCAGCTCGGGAACAGACGTATGAAATGGTGCATTAGAAAAGATAAGTATACGGCTATACAAATATGTATATTTCAATAAACAAAAGAATATATGTTGATCTTCGAATATGGCTAGGCCAACTCGTAATGACAATCTAGCCCAGTGGATATCTCCCCAAACTCCATGCATTTCCAAATATCCAATAGACTTGCTTCATTTCCAAAATTGCCTCCCCCATTTAATGTACATTGTGGTCTGGATGAAGGGCCTTCTTTTCCTCGTTCTCGGCTGCGATACCGTGGCGATCGCCCTGGATACCGGTGTGCTCGTGGCCGCTGGACGAGTCAGGCGAATGGCCTTGCACCATTGTGCTGTGCTGTGGGATGCCGTGACGCTCGTGAGGCTCAACATTGCTCTCATGCGTCTCGGGCTCATCCTTTGCCGGTGTCCAGGCTAGATAATCTCTCCGCACCTCCACGTAATCGTAGGCGAACTCTCCAAGTTGGTCGTCGTCCATTCCAAGAAGCTCAGCTTCCTCAGAGGCACGAAGGTGAAGACCTGGAATAGCGTTGATGCCATAAGCGAGGATGGCGGACACAACGAAGGTGTAAGCGCAGCATGCCACGATGTAGGCAAGCTGAACGTAAAACTGCTTGTAATTGTGGTTGACCCATCCTCCATTGATTCCGTTGTTAACCCCATCAAGACCGATGATATAGTCTGCAGCGAAGAAAGCGTTGAAAAGGAGACCAATAATTCCGGCGATACCGTGCTCGGCGAATACATCCATGGAATCATCAATGTGGATCCTGTTAAAATGTTAGCTGTGCGAACAATAATAATAAAAAACTACCTAATATCGATGGACATACCAGAACTTAACCTTGGTGCCAAAGTTGCAAACAATGCCAGTAACTATCCCTAAAATCACTGATGCCCACGGTGGAATGAAACCAGAAGCCGGAGTGGCTGCAACAAGACCGGAGATACAGCCAGAGCACCAACCGACCATGCTCCATTTCTTCGCCAGCCTGTAATCAAGCAGGCACCACGTAATGGACGCGAACATGGCTGTGATACACGAGTTCCAGCAAGCCATGACAGCACGCAAGTTGGCGCCGAAAGCGGAACCTCCGTTGAAGCCGAGCCATCCAAACCACAGGAGAATGGTACCCAAGGTAATAAGGGAGACATTATGAGGTCTGAAGTTCAACATCATCTTCTCTTGACGTTTGCCCAGAACCATTGAATAGGCCAATGCTGTCAGCCCAGATCCGATCTCAACAGGTCCGCCTCCTGCATAATCGAGAACACCATAGTTGAATGCCCAGCCATTAACGTTCCAGACCCAGCAGGCAATCGGGCAGTAGACAAGGGTGGCCCAGGCAAAGATGAAAACCAATGCTGGAATCAATCGACCTCGCTCTGCAACCGCACCCATGACAATGGCAGCTGTGACAGCACAAAATTGGAGCTTGGGAACAGTTAGTCCCCAATTCTGCGTCAGCAGGCTTTAGGGATGACTTACCTGGTAGAAGGAATACAGCAATTCAGAAATGAGCGGAGATCCTGGCGATGGTGCACCCAAAACTCCCTTTAACCCGAAAGCGGCCAGGTTACCAATGTATCCATTTGTTGCGGTAGGGCTGAAAGCCAGCGAGTAACCCCAGAAGTACCATTGGAAGGTAATGATCGAGAAAGATGCCATACAGGCCCAAATCATGGAGAGCGCCGACTTTCTTCTCGCTAGACCGGAGTATAGGAAGCCTAGTCCCGGTACCATCACTAAGACCATGCATCCTGAAATCTGAGAAACGTATTATATTAGTATGTCTAATGTCGCGTGAGAAATGGAAAAGAGTAATTTGAACGTACAATTATGTACGCCGAATCTCCAGAATCAAACCATTGATTCAAATTCTCGGTTACTATTGACCAATTAGCATCACGATGCGCAAATAATGCCAGGAAGTCCGGCAATCTTGCAGAGTTCTTACCTGAATCTCCACCAGTCGAACCGGTGCCATTGTAGTTGTGTGGCGCCCCAACATATCCGTAACCCATAGCTGCTGTGTTCTATGCGATCGCAATTATTTCCTCTTTTCTGATTTCCGAGAACTTGGAGCAGTTCTTATCAAGCTTCAGCAAATGACGTATCTCGCCCAATTGTTGCACCGCCCGAACTGAATTCCAAGGGATAGTGTGGTCTGGAAAAAGCAAAAGAGGACAAAGATATGTCTCGGGCTGCAGATCGCCGTAGGAATGTTGGAGATAACACCACTGCGACACCGAATCAGAGGACGTTGGTAACTCCCGTCGCAGATAAGGCTCCTTTGTTGACAGCCCACAGAGCTGGAGGGTGAGATGGGTTTTGCTAGCAAAGCGCAGAGGTATGAACCGAACATTCGATTGGGGGTGTCCGGGCTTTTAGTACTTTTGGCTGTACTCACGTCTACGCAACCATGCAGGCCCCACGATATCGGTACTGAGTGGGCATGGTGAAGACGACTAGGTTAAGCTAGACCTGTTGCAGTGGCCCGGCACGAGTAATGAATGGGCCATCGAGGACCAGAAAAAGAGGCGGAAATGCCACCAGGAAGAAAAGCATATACGTGCCAAGACACTACCCGCAGGACACAGGAGATATTCGGAGTGGGATGAAATCGACGGGGGGACGACGGACGGGGGACGGGGGACGGGGGGGACGGGATGTGCTTGTTGGAACTTGGAATTATTTAGAGGGGGAAGAAAAAGGGAGGTCAAGGGATGCGATCGGTGGATCAATTAATGGTTAAAATCAATTGGGTTTCCGCCAAATGTATACAGGGCCAAGCGGTTGTTGATTTATTTGGGAGACGTGCATTGTAATGCTGAGACGGCGACATGGTACCGCAAACAGCATCTGCCTGTCCTCATTCGTGCCGTACGTAAGCTGCTGATCCCTTTTTCTATTATGAAAAAAGCACACTCAACACATCAGGACTCCGGTTGAAGAGATAAAAGACGGGATGAATTAGACTGGCTCAACCAACCAGGCGAGCGGGTATGGGTGGTACGAGAGAGCGTGAGAGAGATAGTGACCATTTCTGTAAAGTAACGCCACGGCCCCGACGTCGGGGGGGTTGCTGCTGAGCTGACGGTGTCTGTGTGTGTGTGGACAGACCGAGTTTGGGATACTGTGACACAAAACGCCGTATAAAAAAGATTGATGTAACCTCGCAACCTCATTCGTGCAAAGGTCCTGAATCATCGTGGAGAAGGTTTTGATGCAGATGCAATGCAAGTGCAGGGCATGAGTTTAGGATTCAGGGGCTGGTCGCCTTACAGCACCGTACAGAGTAGCTCTAGGCTGGGTTGAGATGAGGCTGCGGGAGGCATGGGGGGCATCTTTTATTCAATACCACCCAGGATGATCCGGAGGAAATTTCTTTTGATATGTGTGGTGAAACATTTGCTGATGTATATGTTATACGGCCCGACGACTATGATTACTAGGGTAAGGATGTTGAGCATACAGTAACAGGGCTGTCTGCAAAGAAGAAATGTTGGGTTCCAGAAAAACAATGCTTCTAAATCTCGTCTCGAGCGAGTTGTCTTACGACTGTAGAACTTACTGTAACTAACCACTTGGATCCTCGTGGCTGGGCAGTCAGGTATAAGGCATCGTAATGGTGGTTTGTTCTATATCAAGTTGATTTCGGTATGGTTACGGAAATACTACTACAAAAGCCATCAACATCCAAGACTTCTTGGATGCATTTTACTGCTCAATTCTTGGATACATGAGACCCCGAAGTGTGTGAGGTTGCAGCTCTCCCGCTTCAGGTCAGCCATTTGGAGAATCAATTTCTATTTCATCCTACACTCGCGTAGGCCCTTGTATTTTCTTTCTTTCTTTCTGTCCAACCTTCAGGAACATGGGCAGGCAAAAGATGAACAGTATATGGCGGCTCTCACGGATCAAGATCCATCTCAATCTCACCATCTCTACTGTATCCCCCTCCCCCCCTCCTTCTCGCCATTTCACTTGCTCCTCTCATCTTACGGACGGTGCAGAGTTTTTCACATTCAATCTCCTCGTTCCAGTCATCCCCTACACAACAGCATTCTTCCGGCTGAGCGATAAGCCAGATATGACGTCGAATGGTTATTAATTCCGGTTGAAAAAAAAAGTTTGACATGGAAGTTGACCAACGAGCACGCGCAGACGTTGAGTTTGAAAAGATAAGGAACGTTGGAAATTTCTGAATCCGGAATAGTCTTATCAGTGGTGGCCACAGCCAATGAGGAGGCGGATAAGTTACTCATTGCAAAGCCAAATCTGAACACTAATCAGGTCCAAGCTCGATGAGGAGATGAGAAGACGCACTAGTCCAGTAGTGGCATGCTGTCCGTTCTCGGACCCAGCTCCAGCCCAGACCCTCGGATTCTGCCTCTTGGCGGCTCTGTATAGTGGAAGTACCAAGTGTACTGTACTATATACAGGCACAGAACAGTACCACCCCAGTATAGTGCGGAATCGGAATGGCTATGGCATGAGATGAGATGAGTCGGGTTGGGTTGGGTTGCGATGGAGATTGGTATCGCATGGGACTTCCCGGAATGCTAAAGAGTCCATGATTAGTCATCCCGCTGCTGTAGTTGTCCCATGGCGATGGTGCCAATCAATAGTTCATTCAAGAAGATATGATGTATTCACGAATCTTGCAATGCCAAGTTCTGAGCAACAGAAGAAAAAATTGTTTCATGACTTGTCTTCCGTGTATGCCTGGACTTATACTGTTCTTAAGGGATTGCTTCAGTGAGCTTTCCTTTAGAGGTGTTGATAGGTTCTCGATTACTCTATCTTCGTTCAGCATGATTGTTATTGGATGCCCTGGTGCTTTTATTACATAGCAATGTTTGCTGCGTTCGAGATCGAGCATACTCTACTCAATGGGCATTTTTATTTTCTCCTAAATCGGATGCGAGCACGACCAGCAGGCATAATCAAGGTCACAGACATTACTTAACCACTTATTCACTGTGTTGACGTACCACTATTTGGAACTCCTCTGTATTTCCGTGTAGTTTATAAGATCTACAAAGCAGCGTAAGAATAGCAATTCAAATCTCTATCGAATATTTATATCCATCACTACCAACTTGTCCTGGAAACAGAGCTCGACTTTTAGCATGTATCTCTCAGCGTGACTTCGTAAAGAAAGTGGAGCAGTATGGTCTTTTGTTCCTTTTCCTCGGGTCCGCCTATACTAATAATCCATATTTCCCAAAGATCAAGCGAAATGTGGATGATGCGACTTATAAAACAGCGGGGGTGTCTCTCTGTGAAGAAGTGGAGGAATTCCCAAACTATTAGGAGTAGTAGCCTTGCGTTATCGTTATCGATAAGTACACAGACGAGGCTGCGAAACGACGCCATAATTGGGAGCCGACCACATGAACACTTGAAGATTTAAACAAACATCCCATAGCGTATTCTTTGATGTCGAAACTACATAATTTATCATCATGGCCAATTCGGCAAGGGGATACAAGAAGATTATGGTGGAAAATTTCTCGAGCCAACAGCGAGAAGACCGAGTAAGACTGCACCTCATACAATCTTCAGGAAACGAACCACGTTAGCAATATAGAGCTCTACACTTAGAACTCAACATCGTTCCATGATTCTTGATGCTTTTGTATCCTGACGCCTCCTAGTATCCAGATTACGACGAAGATGAAGCACTCGTTGAGCTTGAGGAGGACGAGATATCCGAGAGAGCTGACGATGAACCACCCCTCGTAGCAGCTTGGAGATCGAACCTAGTAGCTATATCTAAGAAACACAACGTGAATTCTACACTGTCCGCAACGGCGAAAATTTGCTAATATCAGTTTTAAAGCTATACTTCTTTGCCTCTCGCGCAAAACTACATGTCACCGTACCGCATGGACTCCGCCAGACCTTGACAGGCAAACCGGACCTAATCATAGACTTACCTCAGACACCGAAAGGAGAGAGCATCGGTGGGGTTATTGATGAGCGTATGCCGCATTGTGTCAATAATATGATGATTGGGAATCTGGGAACGCATGAAATCATCCTGATGGCCTGCGATGATGGCGATATTATTGCTTATTATACGCACGTCATAAACACCAAAATTGTGAAGGGGAATGATGAACCCATGGTAATACTAAGGCCGTGAGTTTTCTCTTTTTTGGGGGGGGGGTGGTGATAGCTAACGTTTTAAGCATGCTTCATGAAAACGTTGGCATGAGCGCGTGGGGTCTTGCAATCCACGAAAAGTCCAGAATGCTTGCGGTTTCCAGTAACCTTAAAGAAGTCACAGTCTTCCTGCCTGCTATTGGCGACGGAATTATCCTTCGTCACTTGGAGTCTGAGGAGTGAGTGAGACATTAGCTCCAACTTTCGTAGTACATCGGCTTAAGATATTGATGATAATTAAGGCGTGCATATCAACCCTTGTGGTTACTGACTTCTGCATAGATACGTGCTGTACCCCGAGGAAGACACTAATTCGCCCTTGCACAAAGCATTTCGCCGTTCTAATTATAGGAAAATCATCCGCTTTCCACCAATGACCAGCAACATCCCGTCTATAGACTTGTGAGTTTTGATTCATATCAGTCTTGATAATTCTCCTTTAAGAATGTTTGGAAGCTTTGAGCATTTCACGAGCTCGAACATCTTACATTTTCAGTCTCTGGTATATCTATAAAACCCTGGCAAACCTCCTTTGATATTCGATCTAAAGGATTGACTAACAAAATGAATAGCTACAGCGATCAAGCAGGAGAAGCAACGTCAATCATTGCTATCGACATATTAGGAACCGTATCAATACAGGCTCTTGGAATGAACAGCCTGCAGAGGATCCCTAGTATATATGACAGTAGGCGTGGATCCATCAATCACAACCTTATGCATAGATTTATGTAAGTTATGTCATGATGACATCTCTAGCCTATCATAGAGGCCACAAGCTTAATTTTACACACAATCATGCTTCTTGGTATCGAGTGGTATTGATTATATTATTTAGGGGCTGGGGTGTGCTGGCGATACCCCTTGGTATTTGCTATCGAACTACAACAATCGAAGAGACTGTTGGTGTTGGATATATAGGTAAGTATTCTTGCTCATGATGTAGGGATTTCTAGCTAATGTTAGTCTTTTCCAAGAGTCTGTGCTCCATACCGAGCCGTTGATGATACCAGACAGAAATGCTGAGGATTTTTTTGAGAATACGCCTGATATCACCACTGCCAATGTAGCACGAAACTGGGATATGGAGCAACCGACGTCTCTGCCTGATGCCTCAGCGTTCGATCTTGATGACAACGAGGCATTTGATGATTTTGAGGGTGATGATATCTTTGAGGAAGGTGACATTTTTGAAGGGGATGAAGATTTCGAGTTTATGGACTTGCCTGGTAAGTCCGGATGTTTTACCCTCTTCTTTGTGTTATTGCAGCTCTGTCCTTCGACATAATATAAAATCCAAAGCAGGAGTCCGCATTTTCTTTCCACCATATGGTGTTGAGATTTCAGAGTAAAGCCAATTTTTTTGAAACGGTGATGCCTAGGCCGTTATTGAGAAAGTTGATTATTATTGAAAGACGTACGGGTTACATTTGACTGATCACACTGGTTACAGAGCAATCAATCGGACTGGCATCTCCCAGGAATGATTCTAATCTTAGTCTAGGTGAAGAAAGCGACGAGACTCGGATCACATCTCCTTCGGAAGATGATACGAAAGAGTTCTTGGCCAACCTGAAATCAAACGTACCGCTGTTCATGTTTCCGACTCACATTGCTATCCTTAGAATATACGCTACTGATGTTGAACTTATTCCTCCTACCCTACCTCGAACAATTTGTACGTCTGCCAAAGGTCCAGGAACCGGGACTACTTGCACTATTGTTTATGCCTCGTGTTTAGCTCTGTATAGCATTTACTGACCACTACTGTAGGCAAGCAAATTGTTGACCGTGTGCCCGGAACTAACCCTGCCCTACTGCAATTTAAACGATTGAACATGTATGCATTTGTTCCAGAACTGTCATTGGTTATTGTGGCATCCCAAGCAGGAAGAGCAGCGTTGATAACTGTAAGTCTACACCGTTTGCTTTGATACTTGCCGTAGCAACATCCAAGTCGCAATATGTCGCGTCTCGCATTGCAGTATTGAGACTGAGATCTACGTGCGTGCATTGCTACCATCCAATGCAACCGACAATACAGCTATGCAATACTGACTTTAATACAGATCACGCGACCGGCCAAAACATCTCCAGCAGGCCCCGTCATGTCTTTCAGATTAGATCGCATCATCCCAAGCAGAAAGCAAGAACAGGATGACCTCCGCCCCCCGGCACCACTCCTCGTAAGCAGATCACTTCCCCAACTGCCACTCCGAGGCACAAGAGCTAAGCTTTGAGACAGGGCATGGCTGTCGCACCTCTACAAATGAACAACACGAAGCAAGGACAGAACAGGCGCTGGCGGCTCTTCCTCCATTACTACGACCACACCATTCTCAGCTATGAGCTTCGCAGAGATGATGCTGATGACGCGTTGTTGATATTCTGACGACATTCTGCATAGATACCATACGCAGCCTCATCTGTGGAGAGCATGGGGATGAGCACTATGGGCGGCTTGTGCTTTGAAAACGCACTAGCGCATCCTGTGTATATATGTATGATAGCGGTAATGATAATGATAATCTTACATCCGTCTAAGCTGAGGAGCCTACCAACCTAATCCACTCGCTCTAGGGTGCGGCGTGCACCTCTTATCCATCGTACGAGAACGGAACCGAGGGAAGAATGCCGGCCAACAAAGCACCGACCTTCTGTCATCGTATATAGCCAAGAATGACTTCTTTCACGCTATTTCAAGCCACCCTGGCATATATCTTGGAGGGATACACAACTCGCACCTAGAAATGCTCCTTTCAAGGGCACAAAACGGAGATGTATTTCTCGGGTCTCGTATATGCGTCATAGTTACAATCATAATGCCGCTATGTTGGCACTACGCCTGCACGGCGACTCTTCTGAAGCTTGATGCTTACCCTGTGGGTACCACTGCCTTTCATTTTCACCATTTTACGCATCAAGCAGCATATAGCTCATAGATTAGTTGCTCATCCCAAACACCGCGGAAATGTCTATAGCCTCCCAATTACAATATATGCTGCTTCTAACAAATGCAGACTCAGGTATCATTGCCCAACACCAAACGCCACATATGAAGCGAGTGCCTCATGATCACATCTTTCATGACTTTGCCGCAAGTTGCTTCTCGGCATCATCAGCCCTCTTGTTCGCAACTGCCAGCTCTTGCTTCAGCTGTTTGATATACTCAATGGCTAGCTCAACCGTGCTCGCTTTACTATTCGTACTTTGCGTGCAACCTTTGCCACCTTCTTTCTCATTACCATCTGGACCGTCTCCGCTGCTATTCTTATCCCCCCCAATATCCTTTGAAGGTCCACGAGGTAATAGCGTCGCGATCTCTTGAAGTGCGGAATTGATCCTGTTCCTGCGGCCTTGTTCAGCGATCTTGTGAGAAGTCCGCTTCGAAGTCAAGTTGGTTGATAGCTCTGAAGGATATGAGACGCCTGGAAGATGTGTGCCTTCAATGATGTTCTGGTAATTTGACTTGGATGCTAGTAGTAGAGATGCTGTATCTTCTGCTATTTTGCCACCTCCTGGAAGTAGTGGCTTAATACTTGGTGAGATTCTTGGTAACAATGCAGGCGATGCAAGCACTGAGGTACTGGATCTTTTCTTTGATCCCCGAGGAGCGATGTTCGGTGTTTTGCGAGAAGCCACATTAATACCATTTGCTGGGTCAAGTCGGGGACTTTGATCATCAGAAGTAGCTAAGTTTGGTCGACTGAAAGCTGGCGAGGGTAAAGGCTGAAATTGAGTTTTGGTTCCACTTGAGCTTAACGTTGGCGTCACTTGACCATCTGAAAGAGTATCCATCCGTGAGAGTGCAGGCTTACTACTATCCGCAGCTTCTGGCAGCAGAAAGTCTTCCATTCCTTGGCTATCCACATCCATATCTTGACCTGCAGAAGCTTGAGTATCATTTGGGGATTGCGTAAGCCTCATCAGTGAAGCAGGAGTAGCGGGAGATCCAAGAGCTAAGCGTTCTGTCCTTGCATTCATCTGCGCTTGTATGTAGGGTGATTTGCTAGCTGATCTAGGCTGCGGAAGCGGAGGAGGTGCCATATCACTTAGGTGTTCTGGCGATATGGACCCGTTCTCAGACTGGTCCGTGCTGGCTGCCGGAGTCGAAGAATTGCCCTCTTTTGGCTCAGGAAGCTGGACATTTGAAGGCTCCAAAATATCGCCTAAAGATTGAGCAGAAACCGAAGCCACGGATCCTCTCTTTGCTCTCCGTGGCTTTACGATCGGAGATTGCTTCACGCTTCGCAAACTTCTCGGTTTCTGCACTGCCGCCTTTCTACTGCTAGGCTTTCTCGAAGCTATCACTGAACTTGAGGGAGCAGAGTGCGATTCGGCGTGCAGGTCAATCGGCGAGTTGGTTGCTCCAGAGTGTCTTGACCCGTAGGCTGACGTTTGGTCATTTTGAGCATGTAAAGCCGGAGAACTGAGTGGGCTAAAGTAAGCCCCTGGAATCGTGTACTCAGGAATGTTAAAGTGCGTCTCGAGAGGCGTTACAGCGGGAGACACCAGAGGTGTAAAAGCCATCTAGTACCCGAAATCAGCAGGGCAGCCTTGGAAATTAGCTATTATTGTTTTGAAACACCTACCTCTGAGTCCTTCAGCGGTAGCTGGTATGTTTCGTACATATTGTGCTGCTGGGAATCTGCTTGAAGCGGATATGGCTGAAAATTTGCGCCGTGCATCTCTATGCTGTTTGGTGTGGGTGGTATCATTCGGTTTTGAGAGTAATAGTTACGCTGCTGCTCCTGCAACTGGCGCTGCTGTTGCTGGGCCCGCTGCTGTTGGAGATATTGTATTTGCGCATCTAATTCAGAAATGCTATCCTTATTGGAAGCATGATTGGTGATGGAGGGGCCAGAAATGGTGGGATGACTTGAGGCGGTTGTCATTGAAGGCATATGCTCTTGCATTGTGGTATCTGGTCTGCCCATCGAAGCTCTATTCTGATGCATCATTTGACTCTCTTGTCCCTGTTGGTGATTGTATTCCTGGAAATCGAAGTGTAGCCCATCGCCGAGGTTACCTATGCCCATGTTCCCTATATCAAGAAATTGGAAATCATCTTGCGATGGAATTGATAATGTAGGATCTCCATTGCTCCAGACGGTGGAAGCGTCCATGTTTGCGAGCGCAGGGCTCGAAGATAGGAGGTCGAGGAGGAGGAGGGGTAGGGTTGGAGATTGTCCGAATTTGTGATGCGACAGCAACGGCAGAAAAGCTCAGTCCATGTGGCTGGCTTATCGAGAGCAGCACGTACAGTGGGATCTAGAGATGCAGTATGAGGGGTACAAGACGTGCTCAACTTGTTGAGCACCCCTTTCTTTGCTTTGGAAGGGAATTAACGAGCAAAGGGGACACCAGTGTGCAGGCAGAATAAGTTGTAGGTTGGGTGCGGAAGGAGATAATTTTACGCTTGTCGACGATGTAAAGAGCCCAAACACAAGCGTGGGTGGATTTTTTTCGATTTCCTTCCTGTTCAAGGACAGGCGTAGGGACCGACCAGCACAGGGTTCTTCCGGCGAGATGTGGCTGACCGCCCCAAGGTGGGCGTAATACGAAAGCAAGAACCTATCGGCCTGTCATGTACCAAACAATGCGCATCTCAGCAAGCGTCCATCTAAAGCATCATTAGCATCTAGAAGATAGCTCTTTTTGATCTTTAGGTTTTGGCATGCAAGTTCCGAGTAGTTAATGTGGCAGCTGGTCTGTATATATATATATATATATATATATATATATATAATTCGGAGCCTCCTATGCTTCAAATTGGCCGAACAGCATCTGCGCCGGCAGATATACCTGCTGGCTTTACCACAAGAAAGGATCCCCTGGTTGCTGGAGGCTAGGACATTCAAAGCCGAAGAACGGTCCGCTTGCTGCTGCGATATAGGGATTCAGTCCTAGGGTACTGCACGACTAGCTATGTTATTCTTGAGAATAATGGTGCTTTTAGGTACACAGAACTTCCATCGTTGACATATTGTGAGGAAGCCGTAACGGCGCAGAAAGCGTAGATGATAAAGAGGCTTTTTGAAGATCTACGTGAAAGGAAGAGCAATCCCTTTCATGACCAACCTATCAGCACATGATCTGACTACTGTCATACAAGGTGATAACCTCCTCCACGGACTCTGCCTCTTCTTTGGTGTGAGTGGGATGGGGTTTAAGTAATATGTATCGGCCGTAGCGTGGGCACCGCGTGGGGTAGCTCTACCTCGAATCTTTTTTTTTGTCTCGTTGAACAGTGCATGGCTTTTTGCGGCGAATGCTTGCTGCATGCTGGTTGATATTCGTTGATTCCCGTTGGCGCCTGACCCATAGAAACGGACCTACTTGCATGGCCCGGAAAAGCAATCTATAATTTCTCACATCTGATTTGTGTCGCTAAGCTGTCAAGAGATCAACTGCATACTCTACGGGATACGCACAGCATGACGCATGCGGATGATGATCAGGTATGCTCTTTTTTATTATTATTACTCACCCTGTTTCATATATTGGAATACAGTGCCAAAAGACGAGAAGCGCCGTGCTTATACATGTTCCATGTAACCTCGAATTTAGTTGTCATGTCAAGTGCTTTCTGCTCAGAAGGATATTGATAGTTTTGCTGCATCAAGCAACATCAAACGGAACTGGACTGTAACCGGCGACCAGTAGCGGAAATTTGCGAGGGGCATAGCAGCTTTGGATCCTTGGAAACAGAGGATGGAATTATTCGGAAGCCATATGGAATCTTCCCTTGCATTTTGCATCTTGCCTGGCGCTGTGATGCCCTCCTTGGGATGCGTGGCCGTGTTCTCGAAGCTCATTGGCTGTTGTCTGGAGAAGAAAAAGAGAGAAAACTCGCTAGAGGTTCGGAGAGGTTTAACAAGTCCCAGCAGCAATTACTACAGTGGGAATATAGGGACCCGGAGAAAGACCGTAGCTTGTTCTGATTGATACAGTACTTACATCGTAGGAGGCATGGTCCCCATTCCTAATCGGAACTTCAGAGCCTCATTCAGACATCCCAGTACTCGACTGGGGTCAGATCACGCTTACCCGTCGTTGGTTCTGTAGTCATACTTGTTGTTCATGCCCTATCCGCCATCTTTGGTTGTGTTAATACACTCTGGTCATTCTCTCCTGTCTTCCAAAATCTTGCTCATCGACCTGTTCCTCATCGATGCCACATTGTGAGGGAGGCGTGTCATAACTGCCACTTTGCACTGAACATTGACCATAGCCTATGGGCATACGAGGGTACAACCACCTCAAGGAGTGATTGCTTTCTCTGACAAGATCAGCAATGACAAACTATCGTAGTAGTGTAGCTCATATCATTTGGAATATCAAAATTGGCTACTAAAAAAGAACCGGTGAAGGAATGTTACGAAACCCTGAAGGTAACTTCTAGGGCTTGCGGGGTAAAGGCTTTTTCATCACCGGAGATAACGTCCTGTCTGTCTCAAACTTCCTCCTCAATAGGAATTTGGGCAAATTCTTATTGTTGCATTGCCAGGGTTTAACTATCAGGTTTCTCTTCATATGCCTATGGGCGGCAAGTCCCCATGCTAGGCGCTATTGGATCTCGAAACTCCAGCGTTGGCGCCTGGTAGATTTTATGCCTATATATTTGATTGTGGTTGGAAAGTAGCAGGCACATGTACTACCACGCCATCAACGGCACACCAAAGCGGAGAAAGATATGTCGGTACTTGACTGCCCGTCATCTCTCTAAGGCTAAAAGAAGCTTTCTGATTTGTTGTTGCAAGGCAGTTCCAAGTAGATGTCTGTGACAGACAGAGTGACCCCCAAAGAGGCTGGCCAATAAGAGATGATAACAAGAGCTGAATTCTCTCAGCCTTGCGCGCGCTTGAAGTTCAGCCACCAACAACCAACGAATTGAGCCGCGCATATCATCTCGAGAAATAGTGATTTTCAAAGTTCGCATGCTCTTGGACAATCCAACTTGTACTCCTGGAACATTTGGCGCTTCTGAGAAATGAATGTCTAAGATGAACCCGTGGAGGAGATCAGCCAGCCAGCTGATCGAGCAAGTGCCACACTAATGGGATGCTGCTTCAAGTATCAACAATAGGATGAAAGAATATTTCTCCAGACTTCTGGATATGGGATGTAAAAGATGCTGATCTTTCTGTTTCGTGCAATCATCTACCAAGCGATATGATGCGTCAGCCTTCCCCAGTTGAAGTTGAGGACAAGGGGTGCCCTAGTGCGGTCGTCCTTTGAAACAACTCTGGCATTTTCAAGAAGAAGAAGAAGAAGAAGAGGCGCTTGATATCTCCTTCAGGTGCTCGGAGTACATGGGCATTACTGTCAACTCATCGACCAGCATTGGCAACATGATCGGCTTGTTAAGCTGTGACAGATGATTTCAGCCAAAACTGTTGATGTTTTGATGAAGGATATCAGATGGAATTCATACTCGTAATGTTTTCTGAGGTTACTCAGCCATGTTGTGGTGCGGAAGCCGTGACACTTTCTGGCGGTGCCATGATGTTTCTGTTCTGGTTTCTGTTTCTATTTTGCCAATGCTCGTTCGGAGTGCCTGAAGCTGCTGGCCAATTGGATTGCGGCATGGACCCCTGGTGAAGTCGCACCACCCACCAACAACATCGATGCAAGTGAGCTTGCTTTACCCGTCGAAGAAGCCGGAAGGATACATGGCCGACGATGTTGGATGCAGACATGGCTGGCCCCAATAATAGCGCATAAAAACCGATCTTTGAATTAATGACGATGATGAGATGAGAGTAAGACGGCAGCATTATAAAAAGCATCAAAGGAAAAGTAAATGGGAGAAGAGTAGGCCAAGCCCCCAAGTTATTCGAGGTCTATACAGGACGGAGATCAGCGCCTGATGTGGTGTGATAATATATTATGGGGAGAGGGATGTGGATAGGGCGCGATCGAGGTGGTTCTCAGGCAGTAGCCTTATACTGTTCAGTAGATATGCAGGAGGAGAGAGTAGAGTACAGTCTAGCCTACAGTACCGTTACATGCTGAACTGATGGTTAGGCCTCAGTTGCCGAAAGGTGGTGAGCAATGGTGTTCTTTTCTTGTCCTACTACTGTACGGTGCAGTAAGTACCCTGCCTCCCTACCTCCCCTTGCCCTGCACACCCAATGGTCTCAAGGTGTCATCTGTCCTATCAGCCGTGCTTCGTGTCTCGTGTAACTAATATATAGTAACAGACAACGACAAACGCTTGGCGGCCCTGGGGACCCCCTTCGCTTACTTTTCGTACTCCAGTCCAAAACGAAACATGCCGGCCCTCCCTTGCTAGCTTAAACTAAGTTAAGCTATCCTAGACCACTCTTAGACTAGCTCCGACTAGCTCAGGGGAAGCGTCCACCGATTCATCCAATCAATGCCTACACACGAACTGCCAGCCATCTCCACCTCATCCTCCCTCTGCTTTGGGCAATTATTGAGAAAAAGGTGCTCGAGAGCAAAGAGCATCGTATCATCGTCACGCTTGACCGTAGAGCAATTCCTCCCCCCCCCACGACAGCATCATTTCTCTTTTATTTTCCCTCTTTGGGTTCAGTTGTCAGGCCAGTCCAATCGCTTCAGAAACCCCTACTGGATGTGCAGTATGCCATCTGTACAACAACTTTAACCTCCTGTTGACGCATTCCTTACCACCCCATTCAGACCTTTGCCTAAACTACCAGTCTGCCCTATACCACCTGCTCCGCACATACGCACGATATCGCCGTTGCTCAGGAAACTTTCCGGATTTTCTGACATATATCGATCGTGCTCACTCGGACCCATTTCCACGCCGCTCTTCTAGTGCACGGTAATCAGGATATTGCATGAAGAGCTCACCAAGAGAATCATCTTCTGCGCCCCAGGGTCCCGCACGTCCGACACACCTTCTCGTACTTGCCTGGCAGATATTTCCAGATCTCAATCTATTCTGTATTGCTGTGCCGTACTCTGCTTTTCTAGGCTTCTCAGTCAGTCCAACACCACTGTTCTTCGCTATCAATCACTCGAAATCGAAAGATTCAGGCCGTTGGAATCCGTACAATATTACGTTGTGCTTTAAAACACACTGCATAATTTGCAAACAGATTTTCTTCGTTTCGTAGATCATATTATTACAAGGAGCGATAATAATAGCACGTTATCCGGTTGGACCTCCTTCTCGACTGGCCATTTCCGAGTTGTCCTCCTTTCCCTTATCGCGCCATCTTAGGACTTCACGTTCAATCAGCACAAAGATCCAAGAGGTGCCTCTGCGATATCTTGCTCTGGAAGCATAACAAAAACCTGCTACGCTGTATCTTCGAATCGCTTTCTTGGAACGGCACTGAGGTTTCGAGACTGCTTCGTTTCATCCGGGATCCGCCCACGACGGCGGCCACGACGCTAATCCAAAACAAATCAAACAATCTCCCTGAAGTCGAGGTCAGACTAACAAAGCCATCGACGTTCAGACTATTCTGATCAAAATTGATCCCAAGTTCTTCATTGGACCAGCACTGGAAGTGCTTATTGGGCATCGTCCTTTCCTCCTTTCGATATCGACAGCGTCGACAACGGTCCCATTTTTACTCACCTCGACGGCACTCAGAGTTCACTGACTCAATAACTGGTAGTTATGTCGCAGTAGGGTGGCATAGAAGAGTGCACAACACATTGTTGGGCTCGACCTGATCGACCTGGGGCCACATATACTCGTTCCTAGAGATCAATCGACGTGCACCACGACTCACGATCATGTCTCATATCCCTGATCCACAATATCCTCTCGAAGATGCGTGCTCTACAATCTACCAAAATACACTATATTCTTACTCACCACACGCATTTCAAAGCTTAGATCTAGAAGAAGGTGCAATTTGGGTTGATATTGGTGGAGGAGTTCCGGTGACAGGAGGAGTGTGTGTGAACAGTATACCAAAGAACGATACCGCAGCCGCGGCTCTCTATATTGTGGGGGGAACGGCCAATTTGACTGACTATGATGGTCTGCAGCGGTACACATTCTCGACGGGAAAATGGGAAACGATACGACCAACAGACCCTGTAACGCAAAATCGATTGTATCATGGAGCTGTATATATCAACTCGACGAACTCTATCTTAGTCTATGCTGGAAATCAAGACGGTAGGAAAGAGCTATCCTCTCAGACCTTCACTATTCAAGCGTCGGAACCGTACCGCGTGCTGGCATACGAATCTATCGCGCCGCCAGCTATCTCACCGTTGCTAATGCCGTGGTCAGAAAGAGAGGTATTATACATCGGAGGCAGCGACACAAATATGAAAGCCATGCTCTTCAATCCATCCACCGCCTGGGTGGACTCTAACGTTACCCTAGCAGAGCCTATCTACAAATCCGACGTGATCAAATCCATACTCATCGATGGAGATGATGCAAGCAAGATGCTTTACACCTTTGACATGTCTATTGCACCCAACCAAGTTAATAGGACGGTTCTTGTCAACGGTGATGGAACTCCCGTGTCGGATGCAAAACCTATATTTGTGAAAGGCGGCTCCAGGAAACGCGAAGAGGAAGGGAGTATATCGAGGACCGCTGCTAATTGGCCTGCGTACAATGCTACGCTGGCTCCCTCGAGTACGCGGACAGTATATTCTGTCGCTGAAGATGAGACTGGTCTTGTTGTGATATCGGGTGGCAACAAAGATGATGTACTATGCATGTTCACTGCAAGAGATAACTGCTGGTTGAATGCTACTAGTAAATTGGTCTCCAAATCATCAACACAACAAGGGTGAGTATCTGAATCTATTACTACACTTCAACTACATAGCAAGGCTAACATAAAAGTTACAGCTTGGGGATTGATTCAACGCCAACTTCATCAGATAGGAATTCTTCAGAGACTACAGCAGCAGCATCTACGTCCAGTGCTGCTGTAGGCGGTTCATCAGTGGGCATCAAAACTCCCATTAAGGTTTTAATTGCCGTGCTTGTATCTGTCGTTGGGGTCGCCTTAATCTTAATGGCTGTCTTATTCTTTTTACGATGGCGAAGAAAGCGTAGACAGCATCACGATGTTGGCCATCAGCGACGTGCAAGCGGAATTCCACCCGAGAAGGATGACATGGAGTTTACTGGTCTGCCAAACATGTCCACGGCTAGACAGTTCAAAAATCATGAAACTCAGCCATCGGCGGGATCTTTCTCCTCCATGGCAATTTTGATGGGACGTGGTGGACAAAGGAGAGGTGATCGAGCCTCATTGAATAGCTCATCGAGTAGCCAATTCAACAAGAAATACAAGAACGCCATTAGTAATCCCATACCACAGGACACCACACAAAGTCATTTTGGAATCGCTGCTCAAACCAGGCAGACAGAAAAGCCTTTGGCCGATGCACCAGCAGCTGTTCCCAGGCCTCGTGGCAATACGGGAGGTCGTCGTGGAAGCACAAGAAGAAGCTCAGGCTGGAATAGATACTGGTCCGGTGGAAGCGCACTGAATATCCTTGGTTTTGGTTCAAAACGTGCCACTATTGGTTCAGATGCTGAAACCACTTCACAATATTCAGAACACAGACCAAGCCATGTTACCCAACATTCCATTATAACTCAACAGTCCGCAATGGTGCCTCCACTCAGGCTCCCAGGGCCGCCGGAGTTAAACAGAGTTGCATCGGGCAGCCCAACTATTGCGAATACCTCGAGTTCATATCCGCTGACGAGAGAAATGTCAGGTCAAATAGACCGCGCTTCGATGATTTCTGATTCATCCTATGATGACGATGATAGGCGAGATGCTTTCTCCAGTGGCGTTCCAGCAAGTGTCCAGGAGCATAACTCCTGGAATCCTGTCGATAGGGATAGGCATGACTGGAATAGTGGTCGTGGCCATAGCAACGCCTATACCGAGAGCGTGTATACTACTGCCTTCCCAAGAACCACTGTGGCAACATTTCCACGGGATACTCGCTTCCCACCACCTCCACCGCCGCCTGTACCAATGTCGGACATGAGTTGGTTAAATCTTGGCGGTGACTCGAGGGTTTGAAACCCTCGCTCCTAACAACAGGACCGATAGCCCTAATCACCTGGCTAAGTCGAGAGTCCACCTTTATATAATATCATGTTCAAATTTCGTGAACCGAGCGTATTTTCTATCTTTTCGTTGCATAGGCGCGGATCCAAAAAGTAGACTTGGGGTCAATACTTTCGTTATTTTCCTGCCCGAGAGGCGTGTACTAGAACATTGCATGACGGAGTCACTAGCGGTTTACATCTTCATATTTTCATGTTTTTTTTCTCTGTTTGATACCATAGGTGCCTGTCGTTTTTGGAAGTACAACCCTGGATACGGATTTGAAATGTTAATGCTTAAGTCTGAGACGATTGGCGGGTTTCGTGTTTGTACTGCGGCGGCGGATGAAGGATGCGTGTAGTTTAGATATGAATGTCTAAATATGAAAGGGGTTAACATTACTTGGGTCTTGACAGTCTTGCCATATGATATATTAAGGGATCTTCCTTTTTGTTTCTCTACAGTGCAGTTGCAGAGGGGCGAGCTCATTATGAAGGCACAGGGAATGAGTCGAGTCCAAGGCTATTTAGATCATTCATTAAAAGTAATGAGAAAGGGTCGAGGTTAATTGTGGAGGCTGCACACCTATTCCGCATGGCTAGAGGGCTAGCTCTGAAGCAGATATGATGCAGTTTCGTCAGTTGCCGATGTTCAGAAAATCATAACGTAGTAAAAATCTCATCATTCAGCCACATCACAATAAGTTCCATGGAAAGCCCCTCCCTTACATCTCCGTCTAGAAATCAAGGCACTAAATACCATGAACGTTCGTGAACAAATTATAATTGCTTCCCAACTTTCAATAGTGTTTCGCAAAGAACTTCTTTATATCTATGTTTCGACTGATAGGGGTTTGGCTTCGATTTTTTGACTGCGTCGTTCCGAGTCCATGTGGCTGTCCTCTATCAACACTTGACTTCGACTATGACACAGATAAAAGAGCCTTCCAACAGTTTCTCCTGACTTGCTCATTCCTGGGCGTCGTGTGCACAAGGTACTCTAGCGGCCGCAGGTGTAAGAGCCTGGTTGTAGTATTTGGAGCATCACTCAATCTGGCGCAACTACCCTCATGAACCCAGACCCATTCACCTGGAGTGGCTGGCATTGAAGGACTGTATAACACTCATTTATGCGTCCATACAGGAGGATCTTCCGTCGAAACCTCATACCCAAAAACGTCAACATCCAGCTCCTCCATAACTCCTAGAACCACACCCAAGCTCTCCATGAAACCATTGACAGCCACTCTCAACATACGATTTGTTGTCGCCTTGTATTCTACCCGCAGGATGGTTTCTTCGGCGGACTCTGGGTGCGCGGCATTAGAAAAGGATCGGCGAACGAGGGGCGAGAGCTCTTTATCGACGCGCAGGGCTTGAAGAGCAGCGGATGCCAGACGTGCAGAGGGGAGGGGTATATCAAGGGTTCTGGAATGCTGGTTAGAGGTTTTGCAAAAACAGGTTTGAAGTATAATTGCTGATGGGGACTTACAGCGAGCAGGGGAATTCGGGACCAGGATCAGGATTGGTAGCCATGGCGCCTCTATATCCCGTAGAAAACGTGGAAGAATGATCACCGATACAATTCAGTGACAAAGTTTGAAGTCACTCGATATATCCATTTTGGGTTGGGGGGGGGGTTTCTTTTGCTTATGTGAGGAGTAGATTGGTCCATAAAGAGAAGGCGGTCACAAGAGCCAAGATTCTCCAAATCAGGGGAAGGAAGAGAGGTTGTCAAGGGCAACCATTAGCGGCAGCGGTTCGTGCTTTCCATCCAGAACAACAAAAATACAGAGGTCAAAACTGAAACTGCACACAAACATTCTTCTTCTTCTTCATAACCATAGCTTTCTGCTGCTCTTCTCTCTTCCTCCGCTTCAATCTGATACACATACACACACACACATTCTCTCTCTCTCTCTCCCTCTCATCAACACAAGAAGGAACATCCCTATATCGTGACTTTGGTATCTTTTCTATACGCAATACATCCATATTATGTTTTGTTTATAGCACGGTCAACAAACACTGTACTCACTTGCGACTGCCCTCCTCCAAATCAATCTCGACACAACCCAGCACTTCCCACGTTCGTCTATCACCACTGATTGGGCATCTGCGACTGTCTGATTGCCGACACAGCTCGGTATCTTATTTATCAACATGACGTCCGGCGTGAAATATGGGCAGATTATTGAGTATATTCCTGGTGAGGCTTCCAAACATCCATTCTACGGCGGCTTGCGCACCATTTGTTAAGCGCCACTACCACTCCTCCTTGTTATGTGCACAACGGATTATGGGTCTATTGGCAGATGGTTAGCAATGGTGTCAGACCCTGAATTCGACGAGCTCGACACAATCAATTTGCCCAAGCAGAGGCGGGCAAGACACATGCCGTTTACAGCACTAACATTTGTTTCAGACCGCTTGTATCTAGCATCTTATACCACCCCTCCAACATCAGATACTCTATTCCCATATCCAGAGCAACAGACCTCTAGGCGGTCTCCCACCAAGCGCTCAGCAAGGAACGTCGATGGCCCATCTGTGGTTGCTGCGCGAGACCGAACTCCGCCATACTACTTCTCGATCGATGATACTCTGCTTTACAATGCGTTCCACCACGACTTCGGACCACTACACATTGGCCATCTTTACCGATTTGCAGTGCAATTCCATGATATTCTTGGTGCACCCGAGAACAAGAACAAGCCAGTTGTCTTCTGGAGCAAAGCAGATGCGCGAAGTGAGCAATCTTCGTATCCGCACCGCTGCATTTACTAATTATGGATACAGGTCGAGCCAATGCCGCATGCCTTCTGGCTTCCTACATGGTACTGATTCAATCATGGGCTCCACATCTTGCCCTGGCTCCAATCGCGCAGGCTGATCCTCCTCTCAT
Source organism: Chalara sp. BL73 (assembly GCA_918026815.1). Classification (NCBI taxonomy): domain Eukaryota; kingdom Fungi; phylum Ascomycota; class Leotiomycetes; order Helotiales; genus Chalara; species Chalara sp. BL73. The sequence goes on along the minus strand of CAKJVC010000003.1, from coordinate 268,189 downwards.
GCCATTCCGTGATGCAGGATACTCACAGGCAGACTATGGAATTACGGTTCAGGACGTTGTATATGGTGTTTGGCGTGCGAAGGAGCAAGGGTTTTGCGCCTTACCACAATTCGACCTTGAGGAATACGAGAGATATGAACGGGTTGACCAAGGAGACTTCAACTGGTTAACTCCAGATTTCCTAGCTTTTGCATCCCCTCAACACACCCCAGTTGCGCCAATATCACCTTCATCGCCATTATATGCCAGCTTGCCATCGACAGTGGGTGAAGTTGATGCTCACCCGACTCTCCCTGGTCCGTTCAAGAATGTGCTAAAGCATTTCACGGAACGGAATATCGGTTTAGTCGTGCGCCTGAACTCCGAGTTATACTCTCCATCTTACTTTACCGCTCTTGGGATTGAGCATCTTGATATGATCTTTGATGATGGCACTTGCCCTGTCTTGAGCACTGTTAGAAAGTTTATCACTCTCGCTCATGAGATGATTACCGTGAAGAAAAGAGGGATTGCAGTTCATTGTAAAGCCGGTCTTGGGCGAACAGGATGCCTGATTGGAGCATATTTGATCTATCGTTATGGCTTCACTGCTAACGAGATTATTGCTTATATGCGTTTCATGCGTCCGGGAATGGTCGTTGGTCCACAACAGCACTGGCTACACCTCAATCAGGGAACATTCCGAGAATGGTGGCTAGAAGAACAGTTCGAGATTAAGATTAAGGAAAAGATGGCAAGCATGACACCAAGTACACCCACTAGAGTCTCCCAGAAATCTTACCGATTCAACAACGGCCAGGTTGCTACACCTCCCAATGGAAGTCAAAATCGACGATCTCCTCTTGGTGAAGTTGATAATGAGCAACGAAATAGCCTTGGTGTGCAAGAAGATTGCCTTCCAGCGCCTACGCCTGGCCAACCACGTAAGACTAGCAGGGCAGTGGATCGTCACCACCCATATAATCGCAATGTGTCCACATATGCACCGACTGAGGAGGAGAATATGCTTCAACGAGAAACAGAGATGATCTCAATCCACCGCTCATCTCTTGACTCTAATGAGACAGAGGATGAGTGGCAGCTGCACATGCGAAGCAGCCGCAAGACATCACGCTCACCAGGCCGAAGTGAGAAGCGTTCCATAAGTCATACTACCACCACCATATATACGACTATTGATAACGACAGTAGCAATGACGTGGAAAATATTGGAACAGGCGCCCGTCCTAAGACGCCCGGGACTATGAAGTCTGGAAGTGGATCTAGCACTCTCTCCAAGGTACGCGGAAGCCCAAAGCGAAGCGGTGATAGTCTGCGAGGCAGTAAGGAACCAGCCGGTATCCGTAAGACGAGTGGGCGAGTGGGCAGCGTAACAGCCCGCAAGGTCTCCGGGTTGTAAATGATTGGAATGATGCATTATGTTTCGACATTGCTCTTGCATAAAAGGACCAGGCGTTTGTATAGCATGTGGCCTTGAAACCAAAGGGAACGGGCGGCAGGCGTGGAGTCATGAAGTTATTTTGAGTTGGCTTTTCGATACTATTGCAAGCATTGCGTTATGGTCGAGGATTAATGCGTTTTGGTGTTTCTGTTTTCTTCATTGCTTTGGATGGAGTGCAGGTGTGTTATTGGCTTTTATTGTATAGTGTTCGCTTTTCTATACATTTTCTACGGATCGTGTTGTTATTGTCATGAATCATGAATAGGCATGCTCAATAGAAACATATAAACCTATGACAACTGTTGTGCGGCCTGTGACATTGGATACTTTACTCGTAATACGCCATAACTTTTGATATAAGTGATGACTCCAGGCATGACGCATGACATCTATTCGTTCGTTGTGCTATGGTGGTAAGCAAGTTATTATTGGCGAAAACGCTACACGCTAGGTCCTTGAGCTGGTCTGAACCACTGGGGGAATCACTGGCTGCTTGGGAAGTGAGTTTTTGGGAAGACGGTATGGGGTCATGAAAATACAAGTCAAGTTTTGGCATTCTGCTATTTCGGTCTAATTGACAAAATGATGAACGATCCGAAAACGAAGACGATGCCACCTTCTGAGAACGCAAAATATGGTGCTCGGCAAGCGCGAGGCCAACAGAAATGGACAAAGGTACAGTCTTGTGGATTAGAGTCTAAAAGGCAAGCAAAACCTGCGAACGACCCCCAAAGAGCTCTTTAATGATCACCTATACGTGTCTTGCCCGCTAAGATGCAAGATCCTATCCCAGCCTCCCATTGCAAATATCAACGCCAGAATCATTCCTCTATTCAGCAGCAGCCTTTGGCTCCTCGGGTGCGGCATCGGTCGTCTCCTTCTCGGCGGCTGGTGCACTAGACTCGGCAGCTGGCTCAGCCTCTGATGAGGTCCAAAGAGTCTGATTTATATGTTAGTAAAGAACCCTCAAACCTTATTCAATTTGGGCTCACTAGGTTGTCTCTCAACAATTGCATGATGAGGGTTGAGTCCTTGTAGCTCTCCTCGCTCAAAGTATCAAGCTCTATTCAATCACTGTTAGTAAAAAGTTCATTCGTAACCTTAGGATGACTGCTCACCAGCAATGGCATCATCAAATGCCTGCTTGGCAAGGTGGCAAGCTTGATCGGGAGAGTTGAGAATCTCATAGTAGAAAACGGAGAAGTTAAGGGCGAGGCCGAGACGGATTGGATGTGTTGGTGCAAGATCAGTCTGGGCAACCTCGGTAGCGTTCTTATAAGCCTCAAGAGACTTGTCGGCAGACTCCTTTCGCTTGTCGCCGATTGCGAACTCAGCAAGGTAACGGTGGTAATCGCCCTTCCTGGTAAGATGTTAGTCGTGCAATCAACGAAAAAGTGACGCCGCATACATCTTGTGGTAGAAAACCTTCGACTCTCCGCTCTTTGCAGATGGAATCAAGTGTTTGTCGAGAACCTCAAGGATATCCTCACAGATTTTAGCAAGCTCGGCCTCAATCTTTTGGCGGTACTCTTTGATGAGGCCAACTTGGGTTGAGTTGCCCTTGGACTCCTCCTTTTGCTCAATTGAGGTGACAATTCTCCACGAAGCACGCCGGGCACCAATGACGTTCTTATAGGCGACAGAGAGAAGGTTTCGCTCTTCGACAGAAAGTTCTGTGTCCTCAGCGGCAACCAGCTTCATGTTCTCCACCATTTCTGAAAAATCATCAGTATTGTTCAACCTCGGTTTGCCATGGTGCTAACCTTCATATCGCTCAGCTTGCTCAGCGAGCTTTGCAAGGTAAACGGAATCTTCGTAACCCATGATTGCGATTGTTCAGAATCTGCAGTAGCTGGAATTCGAATTAGTAAGAGTCCCAGAGGATGTGCCATGAATGCCACTGGATGAAATAGATGAGGCCGCGAAATAGTAGAGTATGCTGTGCTCAGTAGGCACTGAGCTACGTGAGCGCAAAGAGCGGTCTCATCACTCGAAACCCTGCCAAATTGCGCCTGATGATGATGTACATGCATTACTCCTCATCACAGCCTTTGCCATCATTTCTGAGATTCACAAAAGGCTAGGCGATCGAGTCTGGCGCACAAAAGCATACCCCGCCAGGCTGTTCCGCCAGGCGCAGACTAAGCCGTATTGCTGAGGCTGCTTGAATAGCATCATCAAACGGCGTACACGATGGTTCGGAGCAACGTATATAGCCTCTGCGATGATGATGCTAACGCCTTGTTGCCAGATAAAGCACGGTATGAGGGATATGAAGGGAGCAAAATGACGAAATAGAAGGGATTCCGTGTCTCACCTGGATGAATTTTGATTGAGAAGCGGATTGTAGATGAGTGTTGAGATGCTGTGTGGGGTGATTGAATGAAAGCTTGAAAAGCGGAGGATTTGAATTGTGGTTGTGGTTGTGGTTTCTTGAGTTTAGGAGAAGAAGGGATTTAAGTTGTTTAATGGTGGAGTTGGTGGTTCAGCGGCGGTGGGTGGTGAGTTGAGTGATGAGTGGTGAGTGGTGGGCGGTGGGCGGTGGGTGGCAGTAATTTAGTGTGAGAGAGCAAATAGCCCCCCTGCCCCGTTTGATTTTGGGGAACCGCTAAAAAAAAACTACAAGCGACGCGACAACAAGAGATGACTGATTGAAAGAATAAATAGATAGCTTTTTTAATTTTTTTAATTATTTTTTTATTGTTTAAAATTCAATTCGGATTATTGGTTTAATTAGTGAAATTATTATTATTTCCAAATCTTGATTACAATACGTCATCTTTATATCATTTCACATTTCCTCCTCTAATGCTTGAGGTCTCCATTGGAGAGAGAGCATTACACAAGGAGGAATATAGACAACCGAATTTTATATGGAATTGAGCCTTTTGCTGTGCATCCTGTCTCTGCTGGTCCATCATATTAAACCACCAAATTTCAGTGGCATTGCATGATTCCGCATTATCCATTAAACTAGTCCATTTGATGGGATTGTAGCGAGTCTGGTTGAAACGAGTTCGGGCGCTGTGGCAGTGCTGAAAGGATCTTAGCAAAGGTAGACAGATGAGTGGATAGCAAGAACCCCCCCTCCCTTTGGGTACGAAGCAACTCAAACTGTCAGTATCCCTTTCGTCATTTTCCAAAACAAAGCTTCCCACAGGTAACCTTCGTTACTGGCCGACTGAAATGCCAATGAATATCACCTTTGGGCAACAGAGCTTTCGTGATACCTGCTGTAAAGAGAGAGATTATCCTGTTCAATACAGCACCCTAGACTCTCGGCCAGTCAATGCAAGATGTTCATGTTCACCAAATTCTATATCATCTTATTCAACACTCGGATGAAGTGGGGCCTCCTTACAGCACATGTACTTCTACTTTCATAAAGGGCTCAAGTACATTGTTGAGTCGAATCATCTGGTTCAGACAGGTAAATAACAGAAGGACAAACATGCCTTCTCATTGGCGAGGGAAAGCTTGGCTTCTTTAGCAAACATTTTGGGCTTTTCCTAGGATATTACAGTTGCTATTTACATCCCGTCGAGATCCGATCGATCAATAGTTGTGACTCAATTTGATGCATCCTCTCCTGTGAAAGGGTAGGGGAGACAGAGAGATAGATAATATCTGTCTTGCCTTGGCTTTAACAACAAGTGCTGCCTTAAACTGAAGGCCACAAAATAAACATCCGATTCTTGGTTTTGCTTCCGAGCCAACCAAAAGCATCTGCAGACCTCCCTCACGAAGCTACATCATAACTCGAACCACCCCTCTTCAACCAAGTTCCCTACAAACCTTTCATAATTTTTATTTGACAATGTTCCGTCAATCCATTGTTAGAGCTGCTCGTCCAGCCACCCGATCATTCACCACAGCCGCAAGAGCCATGGCTGGCGGCGACACTGGAGCTCCAAGATCCACTGGTTCAGGGTACAAGCTTCTCTCGGCCGGCGAGAATCACAACAGCTAACAGCTCTCAGGGACGCATTTACGAAGCGGGAGAAGGCCAATGAGGATTATGCCATCCGTCAGCGCGAGAAGGAGAAGCTTCTGGAGCTGAAGAAGCAGCTTGCGAAGCAACACGAGCACCTCAAGAAGCTTGAAGACCACATGTAAGTTGCTACCCTGCTGTCATGTGTGCCGTGCTAATCAGTACCTTCTGTAGTGACGAGCTTGCGAAGAGCCAAGGTGGCGAGCAGAAGTAAGTATATCTTTGGACGGCCAGGTCTTGGTGGCTTCCCTTTGCGTTGGAGAAACACCGAATAACACTGCTCGCAGCTAAGCTGAGCTGGGGTGCCGGAAAGTCACACTGGGAAGATATGCATCCGCGGCAGGGAAATTGAACGAGTCATAGCTTTATATCAAGTGTATACAAGAAATCTCATAAATGATAAGATTGCCAGCAGCAAGACTCCCTCATCTTCTAATGGAGCATTTGAATCGTCTCTTTGCGCCAATTAATTAAGCTAGCATTTTATCAAATCAGAGCTCAACCTTCTATTATGAAGCATCCCTTCAAACTTGAATTGTCAGGATTTGTTGTTCCAAAGGCTATGATACGGATAGGCGGAGGAGAAGTTGGACTTATAAGCTACCTGAAGGTTTCCTGGGTCAGTTAGGAAAAAATGTTGGTCTCAGGCTATGATAACTTCCGACTCAGTCCCTGGCCAAGATGTCACCCGCTACCTCAAACCATGATCGCATATTGTATTGCGCCTACTTAGGTTTAATCGCACTGAACCTGTGGGTTTGGGTTCGGGGTAGAGGTAGGTGAACTCAAAACTGAGATATGAGGGCATGTGCATTCGTGTCTAATTCTGGCTATGGTACAATGATTACTCCCCATACTGATGATCGTTGGGATCATCTTCAAATTGCTTCCTTCATCACCAACATATCATAACCTCCCAATTTTTGGATATTCTTAAATTCCCACTGAACGCCGATCAAGGAAGAAATATTATCTCCGGCCAATGTACGATCGATAAAATGCATCTGCAGCCTCACTCTCCAGGCCATTCGCGCTGCCAATACTTTGTCCTAGTTTTTGAGCAGCACTCACTTTAGCCTGCAAAATCTCCGCATTCTGATCAATCCATTGCAATTGCTGGAGGTGAGAGTTCAAGACACGCACGATATGGGACAACTATGAGAGTAATTAGCTGCCGTCCTACAAACTTGGAATGATAGATCTTACAGGGTCATCGGCCTTGTTGTTACTTTTGCTCAAGTTCGAGGACGCATCATTGATAGCTTCAATCATACTACCAATGTTCTTTCCCATTTCATCCAGCCGTTCAGTCAACTTCTCAGCAAGCTTGTAGGTTCTCTCTCGCTCTTGATCAGGACCCTGTAAGTTGTCACCTGAACCCACTTGCATCTCAAACATCTGGTCGACTTCTGCTTCGTATCGGTCGAGCCAAGCCAGGATCTCACCCTGCTGGCCCTCAACGGCAGACAGTTGTCGCTCCACCTCGGTACTAGCCTTTTCAGCTTCAAAGGTACTGTTATACAACTTCTGAATCTTATCTCCGTTTTCGACCAACAGGCGATCCCAAGCTGCCACTTTCGCTGCTTGCTCTTGGAATTCTTTCTGGTATTTCAAGAGATCAGATGCCCACCGAGTGACAATCTCGTCCATCGTCTTATTCTTTAACCGTGGCAGTTGGGGTGCTGGGCCAGCTGTGGAAGCTCCTAGTGGCTGTGAGTTTGGCTGCACTGCAGAACTAGAATTTGAAGTGCTAGGCCCGGCATTATTGGATGGTGCAGCTACACCATTGGATCCAGCCACGGCAGTAGTTGTGCCTGTGGTCACACCACTAGCAGAGGGCTGACTAGTCGAGGGGAGCGCTGGTTGAGAAAGCAATGAAGGTGGTGCGGAGGCAGCAGTGCTCGGTGCACTAGATCCAGAAGAAGCTACGCCGCTTCCAAATAGATTCGACGTAGCAGTGGTACTTGCTGTTGCCGTACCTGACGATGCTGGCTTTGCTCCAAACAAGTTTGACGTGGAAGTAGTGGCTGCTGGAGCATTTGCGCCGGAAGAAGATGTGGTTGCCCCAAACAAGTTTGACGTAGAAGTAGTGGCTCCTGATGCAGAACCCGTGGAAGAGGAGGGATTTGTGCCAAATAGACTTGGCGTAGGGGCGGTTACTCCTGATGTAGCAGTACCCGAAGATGAGAGATTAGTTCCGAATAAATTTGAAGCAGAAGATGCAGTTCCTGGCATAGAAGTTGCAACAGAAGTCGGCGCTTTTGATGCGTTCGAGAATAGGTTAGAGGTCGTTCCAGGCGCAGTATTACTTGTAGACGACAGGCCAGCGAATAAACTAGGTGCAGAGGTGGTTTGTGTAGATGTAGGGTTAGAGTTTGTAGCTTGATTTCCTCCTAATCCCGGATATGGTATCGAAGCAGGTATGGACGCGGGCTTTGAACCTGCAAACAAATTGCCCTGGCTAGTTGTCGTTGAAGACGAGGCATTTGCTGCTGGCTTTCCAAATAGACTTATGCCTGTAGAACCAGCGCCACTGAAAAGATTGCTTGTTGGGGCCCCTGCAGGAGTAGTTGAAGGCATCATGAAGCTCTTATTAGTTGCAGGTGTGCTCGAAGCAGCTTGGACAGTGGTAGTGTTTGAATTTGAAAAGAGGCTAGGCTGTGATGTAGCAGCAGCTGGTGCCGATCCAAAGCTGAAGGTCGGAGCAGAAGTAGCAGCAGAAACTGGCTGAGATGAGGCAGAGGTTGTGCTCTGGTTACCTCCAATACCTCCAAACAAAGGCTGTTGAGTGCCAGTAGTCGACGCACCACCAAATAACGGTGTTGTAGGGGTAGTTGTTCCTGCGGCCGAAGTGCCACCAAATATAGACGTCGCAGCTGAAGGTGTGCCGAATGGGGATGGTTTCGTAGTAGCAGTTACTGAGCCAAAAATCCCTCCTGGCGTCGAGGCAGTTCCGCCAAAAGGATTCCCAGTTGAAGCAGTACCGCCAGAATTCCCACTACCACCAGCTTGACTCCCAAAGGTGAAAGCCATGTTGCTGCTAGCTCAAGGTATGAGGAGAGTTGATAGATTGGCAATCAAGACCTTGACACGTGTAGGTGCAGTCGCATTCAAGATAGTTGAGAAGCGCGTGAGTGTTGGCTATATCAAATGCCAATATTAGCGAATGGCGGTCTCATAAATCAGGCAGAAAAAGGCGGTGAAAGGTTTGGTGTGACCATGGAATGAATGCATTTCTGCATGTCCATTCATTCATTGCTCCCTCTATTGAAGGATCACCTTTACAGGCTAAATATCTCAAGGTTTCGAAGAGTCTGTGCCATTTATCCTTTCAGAGTATCTGCCACTGGACATCATTAGCGGAGCAGGCTCTACCTACTATTTTCCGTAGTTAGTGTATTAGTCCACAAATCAATGGTGATCTAGAAGCCTTGAGCGGCTCCAAGTCTTCACATCTATACAGTCTGTATGAGCCATGGTTGAAACGAAATTAGGGCTATCTGTCAAAGGGAAAGGGGAGGATCCGGAAGCGCACGACTTAGGTAACTATTTTCTGCTTTAAAAGAATCGTGGTATTGATCGTTTGCAGATACATCAGATTCCGATGATCACTTCTCTGATGCACAATCAGGCCCCGAGCAGTCTGACGGTGCATCACCTGTCATACCTGTAACTCGAGTCGAAAAAGTCGACGATGAGCCAAGTCATGGCGAAGTCCCAGGAACTCACGCTTACAATGTGCGAGAGGCAGAAGCTCTACCTAATGAGGTTGTAATGATATCAGAAGCTAAATCTTTGAGTGAGAAAGGAGGTCTGCATTCTTTGTCAGCCGCGACTGCAGAGGATACCGCACACGACGAAACAGATGGTATGGCAGGATGTTTCCCAGTTCCAGTCACGAAGGTAGAGAAGTTCGACTCTGAGCCCAGCCATGGAGCAGTCCCTAGTACAAAGGCATCGGAATTGAGAAAAGAAGATGCGGGGTCTGATATCATTGAAAGGATTGAGGATGCTCCAGGTGAGGACAAATATTTCCCAGTCATTTCGGAGCGAGTGACCGGGTCAGGGTCGCCAACTGGTGATAGATCCTCAAACATATATCACACGCGGCGAAGGTCTTCTGGGGTTATTAAAGTTTCTGGTCCTATAGACTATGATGAAGAAGAAGATGGAGACTTTGGCGATGACTTTGATGATTTTGAGGAAGGCGAGGATGATGCTGAATTTGACGATTTTGATGATGGATTCCAGGAGCCAGAACCTGCTCCTCATTCACAGCCTACAGCTGCAATGCCCCTCTTTGTAAGTAGCAATAGCCACGCTTCCAGCATGAGGATTTTGACAAATGCGCAGACCGTTCTTGATTTTGCCGATCTTGATTCGGGAGATGACGTCCAAGATGCCACAGAGCCCTACATGAATGTTCTATTTCCACCAGATACGATTGACACCTCTGTTCTCCCATCAGTCTCAGCAGAAAATCCTATTTTTCTGACCCAACGGAGCGCTTCACTATGGGCACAGCTCGTTGCTCCACCCCCTCTTCAGCCTCCAAATTGGATTCGTTCTCGAATAAGACGGCTATTCCTAGTCTCACTCGGAGTACCTGTAGATCTCGATGAGATTCTCCCAGCCTCCAAACAGAAGAAGCTCATCCTTCCATCTATACATCTGAATCCATCTTCAACCTCGCCACGGGAATCCACTGATTCTCGTTCTATATCTCGGCTGAAACAAGGTGACGGCAATGGCTCTACTACTTCAGTTGATTCTCAGGGAAAAACACGCTCTGACTCCAAGAGGCGGAAAGGTCCAGCTCCCGCACCATACCTCGATTTGGTTTCAGCTAGGCAACAATGTGCTATCACAGATGAGGCACTGAATGGTTTGACATTAGAGGAATTAAAGACACATATACAAAAACTAGAAGCTATGCAAAGCACAGCGAACGAAGTTTTAGAATACTGGACCTCGAGAACGGATGAAAAATTAGGGGATCGAGAAGCATTCGAAGGAGTGATAGAGAATCTAGTAAAGCATGCCAGGAAGGTCAGGAAATGAGCAAAGAGCTGTGCTCAGGTTGACGAGTCACAAATATGCATAGCACATACAAGTGATACCCATAATGTGTATAATTCTATGGCCGACCACTATTATATTCATAATAGAACGGATGTCCCCATCAATGTGAGGAGAAAACTGTAAATCTGCGGAGAACTGTTCCCCTCAGAAATATCAGAAGACCCCTGTCGCCGATAAGATAAGTTCAAGAAGGCAAACCACCACCCGTAGTGATGGCGTGTAATTCAACATTTCGACTATAGAGTTCATATTCCCAATAGAGCTGGGAGCTTTCAGGGCACTTTGTCCAGGTTAGGCAGAGTACGTCTATGATAAAATTATCATATCTGTCTCTAGTAACATAATCGACCCTTCCAGCTAAAGTCTTGCACCATTTGTCCACTTTGGTAGGCATATTCCTCGCGTTCGTCTTCCCCCTACATTTGATGCTGACACCATCTTAAGCTGTGACATCTTCTCCTGTGCGAATAGGACCTTTCCCTGTTCTGAGAAGCTTCGCGTAAGGTGGACAACCTCACGATGGGCGAGAATGCGACTCAACCACCGAGCGGTGATCAACCTGGACAGGCTTTTTACGAGCGCGCCAGGAAAGAACTTGCTGCGTCACTCAATCGAAGAGCCCAGCTTGAAGCCAAAATTGCAGCAACAGACGACCGAATCTATGAGAAAGAAACGATATACCTGGATGAGACTCCAACAGGGAATATAATGATGGGTTTCGACAACTACACGAAGGGTACAGGAGCTGCGGGCGTGTCTCGACGGAGAGGACCGATAGAGCAGCTTCGAATTTTTAGCAACAGTAGTGTCAGTTTCAGACAGAACGCTGTAGGTTTCTTGACCAATGTCAATAAACTATATTTCTGACGATGTATCAAGGAATCTCCAGTAGCTTCTTCGCAGTCCACGCCCGCTAATACCGCACCAACCCCAGTATCTACAAGCTTTGTTAAAGCCGACAGTGCATCGAACCATGCAACGCCGACCAGTACCACATCTGCAAATCGTACGGCTACTGGAAGTAAGAGAAGCAAAAAGGCTACGGGAGATGATAGTGAAACAGATACTAAGGAGACGAAGAAGGCTCGACCGAATTCTACTGCGCCACGAAAATAGGTTACCTGAGATGGCTCATTCTGGTGTATTGTTGGCGATTAGTGTTTTACAAGCAAGTTGATTTAATGGTAGGTGTTTGAGTAGCTCGTGGAGTTTTGGGAAAGCATAGCAAATTATGGGAACAGCGCAGGCATGCGGGCGTTCGTGGCATCTAAAAGGGGCATCATACCCAATTGTTATATTATTATTTGATGGGATTCAAGGCAATAAATTCTGGAGTTTTTATGGGCATGCAAGCGAGGACAGACAATTTGGCAACGCAGTGTTAAAGGCGTATGCTAATATGACACATTTTAAACCATTATACGAAACTATCATGATGTTTTTTGGGGGGAGGGGTGAATTCCCGAATCACGGAACCTCTTCGTCACTATCAGAACCAAATCCAAAACTAAAACCACCACTATGCTTCACCCTATTCTCAACTGCTGCGGCCCATTTTCTTTTTTTCCTGTGTGGCTCTCCATCCAACTCAGCGAGGGCTTGCTCAAGTAGGTCCGGGTGTTCGATCTGCATACGTTCCACAAACAACCCATAGGGGTCTGTCACATCGTCTCTAAAACCTGAAACCTGGTCTGCAATATCGTTCTTCAGGAAGGCCAGCACACCAGGCAGATGGCTTCTTGGGACAAAGTTTTGTGTGATGGCAATTGAAGAATCAAGGTTCACAACAAGATGCCACCAGCTACTAGGTACATGTAGGACTTCACCTTCATGGCATATTCCTTCTACACAACCTTGGGTATTTCTGGCCTCTTCATGAAATCCGAGAAGCCATTCCGCAACTACAGAAATTTATTGTTAGCGAAGGCATTGCATACAGAATGAATATAGTAGGTAGGACGAGGAGTTTTTTCAGGACAGCGCGCCTGTCAATCCCAAAACCACATGCAACAACAAAATTGGCACTTACTGCTGAGTGGGCTGGTGACTTCACTTTGGTCTTCAGAAACGTAGACTCCTGGGGGCGGTGGAATCGACGGACCTGATGGAAACATTATCCAATACTTAGAACCTCGAATGACAGCGTTCCAAGCACTAGTAGCATTCGGATCTTTATGATACGTAGACCCGCTTCCGGCTGGCCCAACGATAAGCCATTTATCATCTGGTCGTTTGCTTCCTAGGACAGCAAATAGATCTTCACCGAAGCATTCTGGAATCCAATAAGCTTGCAAATCCGGCGGACCCTCTGTACTGAGATCCATCTTCGATGCAAAGCTCCGATCAAATAAATAAAGAGGACTCTCATCGCTATTGTCATGCATATAGTCAATATAAGTTTCTAGTGTCCAATCCACAGACTCTGCGCGGAATCGAATATCGCGGTACTCTTTGAGTAAAGTATCGAGAGTCCATGATTTGAAAACTGGCCATGATCTAACGGGTTCAGTAAGAATGAAGGGCTTGCTGCTCCAGGAGTCAAATTCCGAAGCGGACAGATTTTCGAGTCGAGGGATTGTGTTTCTTTTCGGGATATTCGTAGCATATGCAGTCAGAGGGGTGTTGGCGCACAGGAATGGCCGGTATAGCACATCCGAGTACACACTATCGCATCGAACTTGAGAAATTTGCTGTTCAGATAGACCTAGCAAAGTGGATCTCCATGTTCCACGCCACGAGAACTTTCCTGACTTTGACTGAGGAGATCTACTTAGGGTTAGTTATGAAACTTCTCGCATTGCCCAACGTATAAGTATCCTCTGGCTAGTAGCGCAGGTTGCAGACTGGATTGTTTTGCTTATTATCAAGAAAAATATTGGCTCTGCTAGGAGAGTGGCTGTGTGAGGAGGTGGCTATGGTAGAGATGAATCAAATTTTCACATTATGATACATATACACACAATCCACGTTTCCATAACAGAGCGTCTTCTATAGCGAGTATGTAAATACCTGACTTACTCTATAAATAAAGCCTTCCAGAAATCATCAAACCTGCAAAAGGCATAAAGAAATCTACATGTACACTACGAACAGATCAGCACATTGATACGTAAATTTTTTTTGAAGTTGCCAAAGGCTCTGGGCGCACCCCGGCCACCTGCTAAAGTAGAAAGACAAAAGGTGCCATCATCTCCTGATCCAGCACCAAAGCACTTTCTATTTTCTGAAAGTGATCAGAGCTTCGTATTGAAATAAGCCTACCCCTAGCATACGAAGCTCATATGAGTCAAAATGCTCCAACACTATCGCCAAGAGTTCGTCTGGTAGCTTTTGCAAGAATCCTGCTCCATGACTTGCATTTTTAGTTGCTGTATATGAATTTCCGGAGGGTTTTATCCCCAAAGGATGTGGCGGGATTGAAACGAATGACTCTTCTTCTTGAGTCATAATTTTCGGCCCAGGGGAGCGACGATTCAGCGTCTTCTAAGATGGCAAAGCTATGCAACCCAACCAATAAACACAGCGTTCAGGCTATATGGTGTACAAGCAGTGCCTACGGTATAGGTACAAAGTACGTTACAACCTGGTAAGGCTGAGTGAAAAGATCGCCTCGCTGAGTCCGATTGCCACACTAGATATTTTTAAGGGTGCCGAAAGCAAAACCAAGATTCAGCCAACCAGTCAGTTTTGCGCAACTCACATTAAGATTGAGGCTTACAGCTGCGCTTGTTGAATATAGTTTGAAAAGGAATAGAGTAGGTATAATGACGACTGTGAAAGTTCGATATCGTTTAGTCAGAATCAAAAAGTGAATCGCCTCGCCAAGCCGTCTAGCGCTAAGAGTCTAGTGCCGTTTGGCCATGTCCGCTTAAAAAATTATACAAGACCACCAAAGTTCCTGTCGCTTCTTCTCCATTTCATATCAACCTGAACAACAAATCCAAAACACAACTTACCTACTAGAAACCAGCTATAACTCTCAGTGTTGGGAGTTTGGATTCTAGTTCTCAACTACAAACAAAAGAGCCCACGTCGCAGTCTCTGTTACGAGATCTCTGCGCAACTTGCAGCCCCGCCTTATCATCCTCTACGCAACTCTTTCTAATATCTAGAATTCAAGCACAGCTTGATTCTAGATTATCCTAACCTCAACCGCAATCATGGCTTCTGCTGATAAGGGACTCGAGGAGATCCCAGAAGGTAAGTGATCTAGATGTCGTTCTTTACACCGCCACCCGTGCGCTGCATTCACCGATTTTCAGCTAACATCATTCTGTGCAGGTCAAATCGAATCCAATTATGACGAGACCGTCGACTCCTTTGATACCATGAACCTGAAGCCTGAACTTCTTCGAGGTCGGTCGAAAAATATATAGTTTGCGCAGTGATCGGACTGACGAATATTACAGGTGTCTATGCTTATGGTTTCGAGCGTCCATCTGCAATCCAGCAGCGCGCTATCATGCCAGTCATCAAAGGTAAGTTCGCGCTTGAATTTATTTTGATTCATATCTAATTTTGCAAAGGTCACGATGTTATCGCCCAAGCCCAATCTGGTACAGGAAAAACCGCCACTTTCTCCATCTCCGTTCTTCAAAAACTTGACCCCAACATCAAGCAGTGCCAGGCTCTCATTCTTGCTCCCACCCGTGAGTTAGCTCAGCAGATCCAAAAAGTTGTTGTTGCCATTGGCGATTTCATGAACGTCGAGTGTCACGCATGCATTGGAGGTACTAGCGTCCGTGATGACATGAAGGCTCTTCAAGAGGGGCCTCAAGTCGTTGTTGGAACCCCTGGTCGTGTTCAAGACATGATTCAGCGCAGATTCCTCAAGACCGACTCCATGAAGATGTTCGTCCTTGACGAGGCCGATGAGATGCTTTCTGTAAGTTCCTAGATATCATTCTGTTGACTGAGTACGGTTTTGCTAATTTACCGTAGCGTGGATTCACTGAGCAAATCTACGATATTTTCCAGCTCCTTCCTCAATCAACTCAAGTCGTTCTCTTGTCTGCCACCATGCCACAAGACGTTCTTGAGGTTACTACCAAGTTCATGCGAGACCCCGTTCGCATCTTAGTTAAGAAGGCCGAACTTACCTTGGAAGGTATCAAGCAATTTTACATTGCTGTAGAGAAGGAAGACTGGAAGTTGGATACTCTCTCCGATCTCTATGAGACAGTCACTATCACACAAGCAGTCATCTTCTGCAACACACGAAGAAAGGTTGACTGGCTCACCGACAAGCTCACTGCCCGTGACTTCACTGTGTCTGCCATGCACGGTGATATGGACCAGGGTCAACGTGACCTGATTATGAAGGAGTTCCGCTCTGGATCCTCTCGTGTCTTGATCGCCACCGATTTGTTGGCCCGTGGAATTGATGTCCAGCAAGTGTCATTGGTCATCAACTATGATCTCCCAGCCAACCGTGAAAATTATATTCACAGAATCGGCCGTGGTGGTCGTTTCGGACGAAAAGGTGTTGCTATCAATTTCGTCACCGCTGATGATGTACGCATGATGAGAGAAATCGAGCAATTCTACAGCACTCAAATCGAAGAGATGCCAATGAACGTTGCTGACCTCATCTAATCGTTGCATTATTATTGACATTACTGGTATATCAACAAGTTCCAACAACTGGGTGCTGGTGAAAAGGCACAACTGTTGGACATTGATAGTGAGAGTGGCTGGTTCGGCCGGCGCTCGAGGACAAAAAAGGTTAATTGGTGGCATAAAAGTTGCTGCTGCATCTGAGCGCTGCGGCTCTCGATTCTTGCGTACGTTTTTCGGGCATTTCCCAACTAAAGAGGGTTGGGCGGTGCACATTGCTTTTCCGGTTTTTCATCTCTGTATCTAGGGATTGCTCTTTGGTCATTAAGCAGTCTATCTGTCGTGCAGGTCCCATCTGACTGGCGTTGTGACACATTTAGTTGCAGCTGTTTGGACGTGGGCCAAATGATAGAGGCTGCCACTCTCATAGATCAAGCCAAATGGGAAAACTTCAAAAATTACACTATAGGCATCGTGGTTCCGTGAATACCCGCATTATTGTGCATGTACCCTCCAGGGCAGGTTCACGTCGGAAAGTACAGGTGATGTCAAGTGATGCTTCCACTCAGTGCCTTCTCTTTTCATCCGGTACATCTAGCGCCAAGTCCGGCAACTCCCTCATCGTGATTCTTCTGGGGCATGCTATTCTCAATGTGTTGTAAAGGTTAACATCCGATTATGTAGAATTGACCAGCCGCCTTAGTGTCGTGCAGCATCATGCCCTTTGTTGCAGCGCCGTTTACTTATAGTTCTATTTCCTAGTGCCAACACCGTGTTATACTCGGAATCATGGCACCTGCCGACCAAACCGCCTCTTTGCTCAGCCAACGTTCAGCAGAAGCTGCAGATGCTTTGTGGAGATTTCAGCTAAGAAAAGAGCACGCCGCCCTTATAGATAAGCTGGAAGAGTGCAGCAAAGCCATCCAAGAGTGCAGTTCTGAGAGCAAACGGCAATCGCATGATCAGGACGAGAGGTTTGCTAAACTCGAGGCAAGGTTCTTAAAGATGGAGAAGGTGCAGAAAGATGCAAGGAGAGTCTGTGAAAGGTACTACGATGAGGTTATCACTCTAAAGCGGAAGGTAACGGAATTCATAGAGCAAGATTTTTCATATGGTACGTAATATAGAGCCTAGGTATAAGCTGCTGCTAACAATATAAGATGCTATCATTGGCTCGCAAGAGTCTACAGTACGGCATCAGAAGCTGGTGTCGACGGCAGGTCAGTCACCTACCGACCTTGCGACCGCAATCCGACCTCACCATTTAGATCCAACCTTAGTTGCCAGCAATCCAATAACGTCCGACCCTACACCGAGTATTTCTTCTCAAGTCACGACGTTGATCGATGCCTCAACCATTAACAAGCCCCGAGCAAGCTTTCCTTCCAAGGACTATTCAGAATCTCGAAGCTTATCAGTTGATCCCGTAACAAGACACCAAGGACATCAAATAGCAGAAATGCCACACCTGAGACAGGGTATCCACCAATCTCTCGAGAGCTATCACTCTAGTGCTACGCATACACTTGCAAAGCTCACGCTAAGCATAGGCATGGAGATCGAATTTGTGGCTTCTTTTCTGGGAGGCATTAGAGAAATTAACAACCAAGAAAAATTGATCAAGCAACTCCAAAAGACATGTCCCTCTGCACGTAAAGATGGAAAAGTGCAGATTTTGTGCAAGTGGGTTGAGATAGGGCATGCTTTGAGGGTAACCAATCTGGCCAAGTGTAGTCTCCTCGACACTACACAATCAACAAAGAGACGGAAGAGAATATTGCTACTACCAGAGTTGATGGAAAGCGGCAAGATGAGATGACAGAGAGTCTCTTCACCTTTGAGTACCTTTGCTTAGTTCGAGAGAGACATTGGTGTTGGCTATACGTTCATAAAGTACACCTTGAGACAGGTAGAGTGTTCATCACCTAGACAGAAGCTATGGGTTGTGATGATATGAGGGCAAAAGCTCTGGGCAATGTTGCATGTAGCTTGCTAGATTACAATGATGCTGACTGCGAAAGTGCGCGTAGTTTATTACATACTTCATTACTAAATGATCCCTGGCAGCCAGCAAGTCCTCTAGGAAGGCAAAAAACATGCTTAATATAATAGAGGGCCGTATATCTCCATGGATTGATACATGACTATATGTATATACACATCATTACCGTCCAGGAGGTGTTTTAGCTTGGTTTTAGCAACCAGCGCTGGCGCTGGTGCTCTACCCACATATATGCTCGCCTTAACACAATGCTGCAGTTGATCTCAAGATATGTGCGCAAATAAAGGCATCGCAGGAGTATCCATGCCTTTTAGGTCTTAAGCTAGGTGCTTTCATTACTACGGAATAGACTTATACATACTGGTAGGTCAATTCTACAATGTCCCATCCCCCGGTAATGTGTTGATTACACTGGTTACAAGCTCAATCAACTCGTCAACATCAGGCCGATGAGCAGGTTCTACGGCCAGGCATTTCCTCACAACATCACGTATACTATCACTGATCTCACTGTCCTCGCTTTGGCCAGGTTGATTGGTGGCTTTCTTCTTTCCTCCAGCACCTTCATCAGGAAACCTCCAGTCCCCTCCTAGAACACACATGCTTAAGCTTCCTCCGGTTTCGTCACTCCTCATCTCAAACGGAGATTTGCCAACAAGGCAAGCATATAGAGTGCAGCCAAGGGACCAAATATCCACTTTAGTGTCCACCACGCTGCCGGTTTTCACGTCGAAAAGCTCGGGAGCTCGATATGGCATGGTGGAATGCTCTGCAGCTTGGTCCTGCACAGCTAATGCTAGTGATCTCGAGGTGATCGGTGTAGGTGACGGTGCAAGTGAACCCAAGTCCATGAGTATCGGTTGTTCGCCGTCGTCATCAATCATAATGTTACCTGAAAAGCATTAGGACGATCGAGAAAACAATACTTTTCGACTTACCAGGCTTAATATCCCGATGGGCGTATGCTCTAGCTTCACCTGGCGCGACTCCTTCTTGGCTCATTGTAACCTCTCCGTCCATCAATGGCTCCTGCTGCTCGCTATCTGAATCTTCTCCTCCACCTCGTCGCCGTCTTTGTTGTGCACTTTCTTCAGCAGCTTCCTGGTCTGCCCTTGCCGATTCGCCTCTGACCTTCTTTGCCTTGTTGGCGCTCTTCGCACCTCCGGGAGGCCCCTGCACCTTGTAGTTATGCATTGCCCTCAGAGCTTTGCAGACACCCAGGAAGAGTACCATGAGTCTCCGCTCTGGAAACTTTGTATGGTTGACTAAGTTTGCATTTATGATATCCTGCAGATTTCCCCGTCGATAGTATGGCAGTAAGATGTAAACAGTCTTCGCCCCGGGATCCGATCGGTCTGCTACTACGCAGTGATCAATACTATGAATGATATTCGGGTTCGGTGCAAAGAGCGCGTAGGCTTCCACTTCTTTCATAGCATGGGCCACAGATTCCTGCCCGAAAGGACATCGTATCTTCTTTAAAGCATACAGGGCTTCGCTGCTGGTGTCTTGAACCAGGTATACGTAGGAGAATCCGCCCTAAGTGCGATGTTAGATGATACCTGGCACGGAGACTTTTGAGCATACTTCTCCCAGTAGTCGTTGTATCTTGAAGCTCCGGCTATTTATCTTAAGTTGAGGCGACCCGGGAAAACAGCTCACACAGTTCGTGAGAGTGTATATAAGGTCGAGGAAGTATTGTGCCATTGCGGCTGGACCAGTGAAGTGTCCTGATGAAGATCAAATATCGTGATGATCACTTTCCTCTTCGTACTAAATAGTTGTCGCAGAGCTGCTAGCACAATTCCGATATGAGTATGAAGATGAGAAGCATCAATTGAGCAAGCGCGGCAGCTATGGCGATGTAGACTTTTGATTTTGACAGCTATCTTCGACAATTTACTATGGGGGACGGGATCTGACGCTTACGATCGCTGTGGCTCTACTAGACAGTGTATTTGCGTGTCTCTGCCAAGCTCTCTAACCCCTGACCAGAGCTCTTTTGAATGGTTATTAACGGGCTCGCGGGGTAAACTTACAGTACCTGCACAGACACAGGTACAGGTACAAGGACTACATAAAAAGGTGGCTAAGTACCCATTCACATCGATTCGCATGTTTGTCTCTGGAAGTCGTCATTGTCTCTCCAGCGGATCCAGCCTCTCCTTTCCACATATACACCTATACACATATATCTTGACAGAGCCCTACATTGCTACTTACCTTCCTTTCTACATACAATGACAATCAGAGCCAACAAATTCACCCCAGAGGTGCTGCTTTCTGCACCTCGACGCTCAGCAGCTGTACCAAGTCCAGATGGAAAGCTTGCATTGTATACGGTTTCGACATACTCCTTCGAATCACACTCCAAAACCTCCGAGATCAGAGTTATAGATATCCGTACGGGTCAATCAAAACTCCTTATCAGTGATATAAATGCCAGTGAGCCTATCTGGCTAACGGAAAACAATTCGGTATTGTGGTTTCAAGGCGGGGAGAAGGGACAGACACATCTTGTTTTGGCGGACGCTGAGACCTTGAACAATAAGTACGTCGGCTTTATTAAGACGCATGGTGATACAAGGTTTAGGTTGCCTATGGCCAATACGAAAGATCCCTCTTCTAGAAATTCTCGATGATTGGCCTCATGACCTTAGAGACCTATACCATATAAACCCCGTTGCAAAGGCCCATCTCTTCAGAGCTTCATGGATCTCGGGCCCCACTGCTAACGAAATTGGTCTTAGAATCATTGCAACATTTGATGGAGCCATCTCCAATCCGAAAGTCACGCGACTCGACTCTGACACCATTGCACTGGCTGTAACGGGGCTTGTAACTCCTTCAGGTCATTTATATAACTCGGAGAAAGCTACAAAATCTCACTCCACAGCGAAAATATACAGTAGCCTCTTTGTACGCCATTGGGATGCTTATGTGACAGAAAACAAGAATACCATATGGTATACAACACTGAAGAAGTCCAAAGGGAAGAGTTCCTGGGTCGTTGAGCCTCTGAAAAATGCGTTGCAGAACAAGTCTCTAAATCTTGAGTCACCAGTCCCACCATTTGGAGGTTCCAGCGATTATGACATTAGCAAAAATGGGCTTGTCTTTGTTGCAAAAGACCCTAAGATCGACCCTTCAAATTTTACCAAGACTGATCTTTATTATGTTCCTCTGAAGTTCACAGAATCGCATGCTCCTGCTCTACAGCTTATCAAGACGGGAAATCTGAAAGGCTACAGTAACAAGTGAGTTAGCCCCTCAGAGCAAGGTGTTCCCAGAGCGTTTTACGAGCAGTCTACTCCTAAGACTTCTCGATGTCTTAAATTCTTCGGTACATTGGCGTTGTCTTTGGAGTACGTACATAGCTTCTAAGACAAGCCTCAACTCCAAGTTTTTGCTAAGATGGACAAACTGACACTCAGATTCTCACTCAAACAGTCCTGTCTTCTCCCCAGATGCGACTTCCCTAGCTTTTACGAGAATGAGGAACGTACAATACGAAAGTGATAAGCCTAGGCTTCTTATAGCTCCTGATATTACTGATCTTACGAATGTCCAGGAATTCTATGAGACTGCTGACGGCGAAGGCGGCTGGGATCTAAGACCGGAAGCCATCGCCTTCAGCAAAGATGGCAGAGAGCTCTATGTTAGTGCTGAAGAAAATGGCCATGGAAAATTGTTCAAACTTCCCTCTTCTCCCCGGCATGCGAAGGCTCTCCCACAAGCATTAGTTCAGAATGGAAGTGTCTCGGAATTCAAAGTCCTTCCAGATGGCAGGCTTTTGCTCAGCAGTAGTTCTTTAATAGACAACAGCATATTTTCAGTCCTAGACCCTTCAGATCCAACCGATGTAGTGACAGTCTCCTCAAACGCTAAAGGTGGAAAGACTTTCGGGCTATCTCAGGATCAAGTTGACGAAATTTGGTTCCAAGGTGCGGAAGACTATAAAGTTCATGCTTGGGTTGTCAAACCATCACATTTTGACAAATCGAAGAAGTATCCACTTGCGTACTTGATTCACGGTGGAGTAAGTCGCTGCCTTGTGCAATAGAAGGTTTAGCTAATAAGTTCATAGCCCCAAGGAGCTTGGAACGAAAGCTGGTCCACAAGATGGAATCCAGCGATATTCGCTGAGCAAGGTTATGTTGTTGTGACTCCAAATCCCACCGGCAGCACTGGCTACGGCATGGCTCTTCAGAATGGTATCAAGGATAACTGGGGTGGGCGACCTTATCTAGATCTCGTCAAAGGATTCGAGTATATCGAAGCAAATCTTCCATATGTCGATACATCGCGAGCCGTGGCGGCTGGTGCAAGTTATGGTACGTCTTACTTCTGCATATCTGCTACTAACGCTGGAGTTGCCGATACTGACCAAATGCAATCAATCTAGGCGGCTACATGGTAAACTGGATCCAAGGACACCCCCTCGGCCGCAAATTCAAAGCCCTTGTTACACACGATGGCGTATTTAGCACCCTCAATCAATATTCTACTGACGAATTATTCTTTCCTATCGAAGAATTCAATGGCACTCTAATTGTTAGATCTTCACCCAAAACTTTGATATCGAGTTCATGCTAAGTTACGAATCGTGCAGGAAAACAGAGCAGGGTATGAGAAATGGGATCCAGCTCGATATATAGACAATTGGGCCACTCCTCACTTAGTCATGTAATAATACCTGGCCCCTGTTTAACAAAGTTAAAGTACTGAATAGCTAGACACAACGAGCTCGATTATAGGATTCCAATCTCTGAGGGACTAGCTCCCTTTAATGTGCTGCGGACGAAGGGGATAGAGAGTCGGTTTCTGACTTTCCCAGATGAAAATCATGTAAGTTTTTCAAGATTGAAACCCTGATCAGATCATACTAAGTGTTTTCTCAGTGGGTGCTGAAGCCAGAGAACTCTTTAGTGTGGCACCAGGAAGTGCTTAGCTGGATCAACAAATATAGTGGTGTTGCAGCAGAGCAGAAGACTGAGTTCTATAGCAAGGAGACGGTTGTCTGATGTGATCTGCCTTGCGCCATACCAAAATGGAACATATTATTGCGGCTCAAAATCCTCTCCTACAGGGCTTCATGCTCATTATAGCCAGTTTGTTTCTTGACGTAGTCATTATCCTGCAATCATACTTGGTGGCTGGAAATATGGGAATGCAAAATGACCAGTAGTATGAAACGGCGCTTTGCTTTCCATCGCAGCAATTATTGTCTACCTAATGTATATTCAAGGGTTATGTGATTGTTATGCACAGTATGGAACACCATGGTAGTGGCTGCGGCATGAAAAGTAGTGTTTTCCTCCCTTAGCATGCGTGAGTCATGGCAGAACATATGCACATTGCCTATATACAAGGGGCCTATTCTATTGTGGATTGCATGCTGCTTGGTATGCCGGCTTGGTGCAAGTCATTAGGGTAAAACTATAACTCCAACCATTCACTCCAATAATTAGATGAATCAGGTCCACAAGTAGGTCAACTCAGTCAAGAAGATCAAGCACAGCCTATCCCGATGTATCAGTTTCACAAATAGGCTCTCAGGGGGAAAAATGCATGTAATACATCATTAGCAATATCATCATTCGTGATTATCTGGATGTACATGGCACAATTTGTGCTTGATTGAGCCATACAGGCTATTGCTAATCAAAGCCACAGAGGGAGGCTTCAAATATCCCATGATGCCAGTTAAAAGAAACTCATCAATCATCAGCCGCGTAGGCAAAGCCAGTCTTGGGCAATTTTACCATCAACACCTCCAGAGCGAGACCTCAAAACACAATATTGAAACGTCCAGCGCCACTCGTGTTTCCATCCAAATGTTTGATAGCCTTCCGCCATACTCAAATCATCGTACACTCAACACCATGCATGCTACAACATAGCAGCGGGGAAGCAATCTTTCCGTCCTTTTAACGACCTGCATTTGTGCCTATCCTGCCCTTCCTCAATCCATATAGAAATCGCCTTTCAGGATACGCTCCTGGAACGCATCAGGCTGTGGGCGTTGTGGCTTCGGAGGGGCAGCGATGGGCACTGCGGAGGGAGGGTTTGGCATGTCATTAACGCCGACTCTATCTGTCTGCTTTATGGTGAAGGAAGAGGTTGAGAAGCTGGGACGTTGGGATTGGGAGACAGTGCTCTGTGCGCGGGATCTAAGCTGCTCAGACAGGTTGAAGCCACTTTCACCTGGCCGAGCGGATGGAAAGTCAGATGTAGTTCTGGGCTTTGATTGCGTGCTTGCCTGTGCTTTGGAAGAAAGATAGTCTCCATCTCTAGAGTCTGCGGGGATAGTGGGTAGAGACGAGGGGGAAATAGTATAGGAGGATGTTCTACCAGCAGTTCCGGGACTTCCACCATTAGTTGAGCGGGCTCGAAGAGCTTGCGCACCAAACGACATGCGGCGAACAAACGGCGTGGATGGGTTGCTGCGACTAGGGCCATCGTCATCATCGATGGCGCTCTCATCAATTGAATCAGATCTATCGGTGGAAACGCTTCCTCGTCGGCCGCCCCCGAAAGCAAACGGGACAGATTGTGTCGGCGACGTGCCTGATAAGCCTAGGGTGGAGATTGACATTCTTCGGCGTTGGTCTTGACCTGCAGCAGTGGTGACCGGGCCAGGAAATGGAGCAGTGGGAGCTCCAGAGGTGCTATTTGAACGACCAAAGATTGAGTTGAAGGTCTGCGTGGTGAATGAGCCACGACGAGCTCGGCCCGCGGAGTCCGGTTGGATGTTCTCGTTACTGGACATGTTGGTATATCCGCTGGATCGATGATTGCGTGTGAATGGCTTCAATTTGCTTGATAGATTGACGAGGGAGGGTGTTTCCACGTCAAAAGGTGATTCTAATCAATGTTCTGTGCTGGATGGCACGAGCTTCCCTCTGGTGCCTGCCACAGGTATAGCGTGGATGACGTCCCGCTCAGGCGGCACCTTTGGGTTCTTTGTTGGCCGAGAATATTGTTTAGTCGTGGAGCTTAGAGTTTAAGGCTAGGCGATGATTGGGCTTCTTTGTTGGGTCAAGAACAAGTCCTAGCAAGCTAAGCGTTGGGATGCGGTGCTAATGGGAGAGTTGGTGTAGGCTTGAGTCGGGGGCGATAGAAGAGGGGGAATCCCCGCGATGAGGTTGTTTGGGCTGGTTTTGGATTTTGGATAAGGCACGGGTGGATGACGGGATTATGAGCGATTGATATTTGGGGGGGGAGGGGTGGTGTTATTACTTGGAAGAGAGTGAGAGAGAGAGAGGGTGACAAGTGGAAGAGCGGACAACAAAAAGTAGTTGAGAAGGGACTTATATTGGGCGCGCATTGAGGAAAGGGAGGGGGAAGGCAGGGGAGGCGGGGAGAAGCAGAAGCAGAAGCAGAAAGGCTTGTGAATCCAATCCAATGGGGCGATCGGACCCCACCTTCTAGGGGACTGCACCACCCAATGTACTTACTTCTAGTGCTTTCATAGTAGAGGCGGGACAATACCGCTGTCCTGTGCGGCGTGTACTTGGCTCTACTTGGCTCAGGCTAACAGAGTGTGGGGTAAATGGTAAAATGCTGCACTTACGAAGGAATATGGTAAAGTAGTCCCCGCCAACCTTCCACACCAACACACCTAACTACTGTATGTTTACTGTACAGTATGTACTACGGCTGTGGCTACTTGTAACTCCGGTACGGGGGACACTCTGTAATAACCCAAAAAGTAACTGATGCTACAGGTATAGGCATTTCTTTCCACACTTGGTCTAGTACATACAGCACGCACAGGCACAGCATTACTCAAGCACTGTACAACACAGCAAGTATCGACAAACCCATCCATATAAGATCTGCGGTCATTCGTTTACGGTAGTTTACAGTAGGCGAAAGAGAGGCGGCCGTTGCTGTAGATCCGCCCCTTGGTTCACTCGTCACCCCCTGGGAATGAATGTCTCGTACCGGACTTACGAAAGACATCCCATTGACAACCTCGACAAAAGGATGATTAAGCCCAAGCAAGATCCCGAACAGATCTCGCACTCACACCACTCGCTGTGCGGTACAGGAGCCAAGCGCTCGCTTCCCAGCCAGGGAAATCTCAACCGTCACCTTATATCACAGTCGAATCACCTTTCCTCATGATAGTTATCCGATTATGCTTTCACGGGCTGCGTCACACACGCGGATGTAAGGTTTGCAGGGATATCATCATTGTCTCGTCCCTTGATAGGTCAAAGCACCACCAGCCAAGTCAAGTTGTGGACAAACCTTGGCACGCCCCAAGATAACAAGCAAGTAGCAAGTACACAATATATATCAAAAGATCCTGTCGCTAGCTAGGGTTCCCGCATACGCCAGATTAAGTGGGTGCTGCAAAGTAGTAGTATGTATCTCCAAGTATGATATCTCCTTCATCACCACCTTTCGCTGGCTCATTGGTGATCCTTGCGGCGACATGTGCATTTGGTTCAAACACGCCATGTTCGTCGTTCCACCACTACACATCAGACAATCCTCGCAGTCTTGCTACAGTGATGCTCTTCCATTTCATGGATCCATTACAGGAGTTGGCTAACCTACCCACGTTTGTCCATGTCTTCCCATCAACTTGACAACTTCGTAACCTCCATTGCTTCGGAGCCGGGGGGTTAAAGCGAGAAGTCTATTCTGGGCAAGGCCACATGCTGGTTGAGGTTTAATAAGAATAGGGCTTGATTGAGAATTTTTGGTCGTTCAAGAGAGGATAACTCAGTAATATGCCTAGAATGAATGCATACAACACTGTCTTATCATAATCAAATCAGTTGTCATTGTTCACACATCCATGACATGAGGAAACTATTGGAGGCTTTTAAGTCTCCTACATATTTTCAGTGGCTGTATTAGAAATAAGCATGGTTTTTGGCAATTCTTCCTGATCTGTACCAACAATTCACCTGAAGAATAGTGTGAGTTTAGGATTTGACCAAGGACCTCAACTGAGAAGTCACTCAGTTGGTGAAGGACGATGAGATATCCCTCAGCACTATTATTGCCACTGTAGGATATACATACCATTACATGATTGGCTCTGATCTCACATTTGGCCCTAATGATAGGGGCAGCCTTTAGATGCCCACAGGGTATGTGGCTAAGTAAGCCACGTGACTATTAATAAGCGTCATGTACTAACTCGCTTTGTCCTTGTCCTTAACTGATTGTTGCTAGGTGGTCATACGCTAATCGATGTTACGAGTGTGGTCACGTATTGCTCTCAGTCAAGAGGCTAAGAGCATTTCACTGTGGCTGGACTGTGGGTCAGTAAGTTGGCATATCTGCTTAGGCCTCGAGGCTTGGCTTGTGTCTGTCACCCTTCTCTTTCTTTTCTTTCTAGCTTTAGATTCTCTATAGTAGCAAGGATTACAGTCATATTTCTATTGCCTCTGCAGTGACGTCATTCTGTAGGTGCTCATATTATTAACCTTTTTTAACATAATAATTATCAGTGAAAAGCAGCGTTTACATTGTGATTATCTCGATATATATGTAAGACAAGCATTTAGCAATCACATATGTTCTTGACAAAAATCCAACTCATCGCCCTGTAGGAAGAACCTGGTTGGCCGCAAGAAAAAGCATGCCTAAAAGGGTTCCCGATTACTTTAACTAATCCGATCAAAAATCTGCTTACCTTGATCTCCTACGAGCAGCAGGCAAGTCTTTTCTTTTTCAAATTTCCTCAGCATCTCCTGGCCTACAATGGTGCCCCTCGCCTCTGAAACCCTTGCTAAGAATGTTGAGGCATCGTTACTGTTTCATAGCCGTAGGTCAATTTCCGCGTTATAATTGTCAATATCTTGCAAGGCGATTCCTGATAGCATATCTTAAATCATATCCCAAGATTTCATTCTCAGTTCTTTTACTATAAATTATTCTCAACTGAGTATAGATCTCGTCCTTGACATCCCACTGCCAGCGAGCAAGGTTGCGCGTCTGACAGGGGCTACTGACAACGACCCGGAATCCATTATTGTTCGTTGGTCATCTATCTATTGCAAGCCGACTGAATTTTCTCGCAAAAATTACTATACACTACGGCATTTGCTGTACAACAGGCCTCGGCAAATTAAGCTCCTTATCTCTGTTAATATTTCTGATATCGATAGTAAAAACACTATCCGTAGCACACTCGACTGTATTCTTTGTAACGCGAACTGTATAAATACAGCAGCGAGTCTCAGTTCTATGGTTTCATGGAAAGAGATTATTGTTGTTTTGTAGGCTCATTTAGTGCCATGCGGCCAAAGACGAGTAACTTTCTTCGCCGACTTGGACTTTTCACTAAACCTGTTCCGCCTCCTTTATTAAACAAATGGACAAGCCAGATATACGAAGTAAGCCTTTTCAAGCTTCGCCCGATGCCTAACAAATAAACTCTATTGCTAACTTCGCTTTCTGTTTCAACTATATAGTACACGCCGTTCTTCAGCCCACACAGCCCACAGTCTAATAGCAAAAAAGCCAAGGCCACCTCGAGCTCCTTACCAGCTAATCTTCTTTAATTCTGAATCTCGCTTTATTACCGATAAATCCAAAATCTGGGTTGTGCGCGCTTTTGCTGCATTGTTAAAAGCTGAAATCTGGGTGTCAGTTGAGCCAGGCAAACAGCTCAAAAACACGGCATTCGTTACTATTTTGCAAAAGCTTTTTAAAAAAAACCCTTCTTGTCGCCTTATCGTTGATTATACAACAGGAATTTTCCGTCGGTCATAGGCGACAGACCCCACAGTATCTTTTCTCGCTTTTGGCAGGAACAAGCAGCCCAAGCAGTCGGTTAGAAGCATTGAGAAGATCATAGGAAACGTAGTACGCGCATATAAGTTAGATTTATTTCTTTCGCCGGATTATTAATAAGTGGAATAAAGAGTGTTGCATCCTAAGGTCTGTGGATCATTTCTTTTGTATTTTGCAACTCTTCTACTTGGATGTGCAAATAAAATTATAATTACCGTTAGTTTTCATTCTTTATAATAATAGTAGTATGTGGCTTGACACAAAAAACCTTATGAACTGGCGTTTTATCAATGTTTACACACTTGGTACAAGGCGAGCGCTTTTGACGACTAAGATCAATCTTCGGCTGTTTCTCTCTCATAACACCAGTAATCTCGTATCTTATTCGACCTACAAAGCAGCTGTTAACGTTTGGTCTGGTTAGAGCTTGATTTAGTACAAGTGAATCTTATTCCCATCAATTCACGATCTAAATAATCCAGATACTTGAGAGATGTATGAGCTTGGTCTTTCTCCATTCCTATGCCTTGTACTCAATGCGGCGCTTGAGGCCGTTCTATCTGCGAAATGACTGTGGAAAGTTAGCACATTTCCCACAAGTAAAGTTGGTGACTCACATCCGATCGAATCTTTTTTCAGATTAACCACTATTTTAACACCAGTAAGAAAGTCTGCCCCAAGAAACAAATTGCCATCCATCCCATCAAGTAGAAAACTCATACAGGTCCAATAATCTGATTCATCATCTGAATCCCTGTAGGTATATGCCCACGGTGAAATCGTCACGTCGATTCCGCCAAAGAGTAAGAATTAGGACCGATAGCAAATGTCTTATGCTGCAATCAAAGATCATGAAGGGCACAAATTTAATCTCATGCACTTGCATCAAAGCGTCCATATAACCAACTACTGTCTCAGGGAGTATAAACCATATCATCTCGGTTTCGATGATCGCAAGGCTGTTATTATTGAGCGTAACATTGAGCAATAAATGTCAACAACCCTCACAGCATTAGTTCCAAAAGTATAACCGATATGGTCAGGCCAGATAAAAATTTCAATAGGGCAGTTAGCAAGAGGAATCATTTGAGCTGCCTCTCCGTCCGCAGAACCGCCAAGGGCCTACTCTCCAAATTACTCCTCGCCTGTGTCGACTCCTTGTAGTAAAGATAATTCGAAGACCGGCTGATCAATAACGCCACGCTCCCACATATTTAGGACGAAGTTCTTGTTCCCAAGTGCAGATCCTTCAACGCTGCAAATGAATCCAAGCATGCCGTCGACAGCTGCGCCTTCGGTTGTCCACTCGTTTATATCTAGTAGGTCCTCCTCAACAAACAATTGGAAAGGTACAGTAACGCTGCCGATAGTCATACTACCACTAGACAAGGGACCCTCGGCATTTTTTTTCACGTAGCTGACATTAATACGGGTGTTACTTGGTATACATGTAGAGGATAAAGAGGAAATATAATGCTTCCCGTTACTGTATTAACGATCCTCGAGATGGGTGGAGATAACGAATAAATCACGAGCGAAGAGCGGCAAGATCAGGTGGAAAGGCTGTGGAGGTGTGCCGAGGGTGACATTGAGTGTTATAAGAAAGGCGGCCGCTATGTATTGGCGCATTTGTTGGTGTCTTCAAGAAATTGAAGAGAGATACTGAATTGATTCAATTGTCAACTGCGCGACATTCATCAAGCAGTATCTGGGAGAGTGCTTTGGCGTGAGTATGCATGGGAGGACCAAGTATCGTCTCTTGCGCAGACCTCCTCTGAATCAAAGCAGAGTGCCGAAACTAAATTACTATTCGTGACTCCTCATCACAAAGAGTGTTCCAAGGTCTGTTCCAAACTTCTGTATGGGTTTCGCTTATTGCATGAGATCACTTACCTCAGCTAAACTAAGGTGCAAGCTAATAGGGGTTGACCCGACGTAAGAGCTTCATATGGCATATATAAAGTCATTGAGTAATCGGACCTAACTACACCGACCTACGCCTACAGTAATCTGCATACCAGTCCTCCCAAGCATGAATCCCTATGGCGACTGTGTGATGTTGGTGATGGCTTCGGAAACTGAGAAATCGGGATGTACCCACATAATAAAGGGAGGTTGGACCCCCCTTCCAATCTCCCTCTATATCACAATTCATCAAAGCTAAGCACCTATCATTTTCATTCAGTCTTTTCTCTCTGTTGTCCAGCCACCATATTCCCTTTAGCGTCTATTAACTTCATATCTATCAAAATGATCTACTCAAGCAATGTTGCTAGCTTCATCGCTCTGGCCCTTGTAGCAACCTCACTGGCCAACCCGGTTCAATTAGAGGCGCGTGACGACAAAATAATCTTTGGTTACAGAACCGTTTCAAGGTCGGCTGCTTCTAAGCGTTCCCTGCTTAGAAATAGTTGCAAGGCTGACACCATCCATTCTAGGCTGAGGTAGCCACCATCAACTGAAGCCAAGACTATTATTTATGACGCAAAACTCGCGAAAGGCGCTAAATAAAATGGCATAGGTGTCTATCTTACAGCGGAGGTAGGACAGTACAAGGGAATTAGCAGTGAAGGTGAGTGCACCAGTCCCTTATAGCTGCCCTACACCTAGGATCTAACATGGGCTGTAGGTACCGTCGTGTTAAGGCCGACGAAGAAAAGGTCAGAGAGGCTAAGAAGGCGTGGATAAAACAAGATGTGAAATGGATGGTGGGATAAATTCAGAAGAGGTTGAAAAAAATGTGACACAGGCCATTAAAGACCTCTCTGAGTTCAGCTTCCTTCTCGAAAGATCAGGAATCATTGCTTCCCGGCAATAACGTCATCGAACCAAGTAGCCTTGTAAGTTTTACGTTAAACACTTATCCGCCCAGCACCGCACAATGTATCAACATCCCTTCCCACTTTACAAACCAGCTCTAAAAATAAAAACAAAAACAAACAGCACTACCGAGACGCCCCTCTCCCGTTTATGAACAGATATGAAAATTATGAAAGATCTCTAAGTAGGAAACTTGTCCCGACTTATACTCCAGAATCGTCCTCGACAACACCATTAGCAGTAGCATAGCTTTCCCAAGCAGCGCAAGTAGAGTTCAGCCTGTCGTAATCCGTTATTGCAGAAATCTCATCGTATCGTTCGATAAGTTGGAGCGCGAAACCCAGAGACGTGTGCCAGCCAATGTGGCAATGTAAAAGCCAGGCACCTGGGTTGTCTGTATAAAAGGCAATAACAACATAGCCGGCGCCAGGTAGCTGGGCGACATCGCGGCGAGGAGGGTTTGTCAATTGAAGTGTCGGATTACTGCTGGCGTAAGTACCAGTGCCTTGGGCGAGAACGTAGAAGTCGTGGCCATGAAGATGGATAGGATGTGCAACAGTGTTAGTTGTCTCGATAATGAAGTAGACCCACTCATCCGCTGTTGCAAGCTCAATAACATGATCGTCGTCGTCGAAAGTTGTTGTGTTCTCGTATACTTGGAGAAGAGTAGGATTTGCCCATTCAACTTCGAATGATATAGCAGACATAAACCATTTGAAAATGTTATCGCTTTGTCCGACAGTGATGGCAGAGTCTTCTAGCAACGTTCCATCCGATGCATCAAGGGCCAGATATGGCACCAAATTCGACATGAGTTCATCATCACAGTCGTCGGTGTATGTCCATGCCGAGGTAGTCGGATCGGAAGTGCTAGCCGAGTCATATCGAACTATGCCCTTGATATCATCTGCATTATCGTTATCACTGCAAGATGTCTGCGGGATTGCTCTTATCCCTAAGTAAGTCAGTGTGTTGTATATATGTTATAAATTTGGCTGAACCTTACAGTAGTCAGCTGTGGCTTGGTCCGCAGTGACGAGGACGTCGTATCTCTGACCCATGCCGATAGATACAAATTCAGTGACATAAGGGACAATTGGAACAAAGTCCATAGCGATAACAGTCAAGTTGTGATTATCAATCATAAATTTGAACATAGAATCAATAGCGCCATTAACTAGACGAAGGCGATATGTCTGGCCTGTGGTAAAAGCGACTTCGAATCGTGAGCCAGCATCTTCATATGTATTGGTGCCATTGATAAGTGCATTGTCGAAAGTAATAGGTCCACTGGCTGCAACTGTCGCGTATAATGAATCTACAGTCTCGTGTGTCCAGTCATTAAGAAAAAGGCTCCCGAGATCGACATCATAATTGGCCGTTGCTGGGCCATTAATAATGATCCCACCGAGAACACCTTCCCATGCTATAAACGCGTAAGCACCTTACAAAGTGAAAAATATAATTAAAGACGTACCTTGAAGAGCAAAGTGGGAGTGGTACCAACTTGAGCCTATCTCAGTGTTAGCGGTAGGCCATGCCAAGCATACAGTTGACTGCTGCTTTTCCAGTTACACATAAAGAAGAACAAACCATATTGAGTAGCTCTCCATGTGTATGTGATAGACTCCCCGGGAGCAACGGGGCACTGAGTTATGGATGGAACTCCATCCATTTCATTTGTATAATTCTGACGAATACCATGGAAGTGAAGGCCCGTGCCGTTATTCTCGAGGCCATTGTAAAGATGAACAACTACAAAGTTTCAACATCAGCAAGATATTCTCTTTTATAACAGAAGTGCAAACTCACCAACGTTATCTCCCCAATCAGCAATAATAGTAGGTCCAGGGAACGTCCCATTTACTAAAAGGACGTTTCTTTCGACCCCATCCGGTGCAGCAGTCGTATTGGTAAGCTCGAGCCATATCTATCAATATTAGCTAGGCTCAAGAAATATATCAAAGCTACCCACTTCTCGTGTAACTCCAGTATCTGGAACTTCATCATAGTAATTAGTACTGATATCGAAACTATCACTCCAGCAAGTTCGATCGGTTGCTGAGTTTGTGCAACGCTTAGAAAGCAAAGAGCTAGGAGCAGCACCAACCCCTTGGCTCAAGAGAGCCAAGCTGGCAACCAGAAGTGAAGTAAAGGGATGCATGACGCAAGTATAAGCTTCTAGATACAACAAACGAATGGCGAATATAGAAATGAGTTTGGTGGAGAATGAGGGAAACCAAAGTTATGATGATAAAATCTCCAAGAGGGATATATGTATTTCTCTAGAAAGACCCTGCTCATTCTATTTACTACTTGATCTTTTCATTACTCTCCAGGACGCCTTAATGCAGAAGAAATGCCCCTGGAGTTCGGATCCGCCATCATGTGGAGGTACACGACATCTGTCCCTCGCGTAGAGGAACGTCTCAAGCAGCTGCGCACTCGGAAAGGACGCGCCATAGTATGAAAGAATACGAGAGTTGCGTATGAAGTGACGGAGCTCTCCTTGGTACGAGTTTGATGCGGCTCCATTGTGGCGCCCCGTTCTAAGGCTTAATAAGTTATTCATCTAACAATAGCATGTAATTCAGCCTGATCGCCCACGAACATCGCTACCATATTCTTCGTTAAAAAAACGATTCGATGTCGTGGACAGGAAAGTGCCAGAGGCATGTGCTCTGACCAACATCGCATTAGGGACTAAAATAAGTATTGCGGGACTAGGACTAAACCTGCTTATGATACCTAGTTTTAGAGGCTACTTTAGTACGGAAGTCTTTCGTACTTACAACCCAGGATACAAGTACAAAAGGTGGTTTCAGAATAATGGTGGTAGCCGGTTAAGGAAATTGGTGGGGAACATTTAAGCATTCCACGCACACCCACAAGTCGGCCCGTTTTGTACTCCGCTCGGTGGAGCCAAGAAAGCTTGATTATTGGGCTGTGTGACAATAGAGCATGAATCAACAAGTGCATTGATTATTCAAACACCACAATAGGGTGCTGGTCAAAAAAAAAAGATTATGCTGGCAGACAAGTGTGCACGCCAATTCCGTGTGAATACGTCGATGTTTACCTACCAGTATGCTCACAGCATCACCAGAACTACGCGTCGAGGAATCTAATCTAGGACACCCAAGTCTTGCAAGAGCTCTTTTTCCCTTAAAAGATGTTCATTACCCTTTGGTTTTCTGCTCCCCACCATCACACTCTTCCTTCGTCCTTGAGTTTCCATCCCCAGCTACTGTTTGCTCCTCTATACTTCAAGCTTTGGAAAGCAGAAAAAAATGGTGACCTTCACTCTCATCGCCGCTCTCTCCCTTTCCCTCTTTTCTCTCTCCATGGCTAGGACTTCTCCTATCAGAGCTCGCCAGTCCACCAACACCATCAGCACCACCCTTTACGCTTATGGGACAAACATTAGCGGAGCTACTATCTTCTATGGTGATGGTAAGCCACATATTACAATCTTCTACGCTTCCCTGGTCTCATCGATGGACCGTTCTCAATACAGCTCCCTATCACTTGTGTTAGACATGAGTTTGCAATAACTTTACTGATAATCTCCCGACGAAAATATAGGCTTCGCATACATCGGCTCTTCTACCCCCTCTGGTGTTAGCATTGCTTCGAACATTACTTGTAAGTCCTTCTACTCATTTGCTAGACTACTATATCCACGGCTCAATCCCATACATTATTTAAATCACAGCTGACAATGAGTGTCCTATAGTCAATGCTTCATCTGACACCACAACCCCGTGGACCGTCACTGCAAATAACACCAGTACAGGCTCCACAAACACGACTCTTACCGGCACAAATACTTTGTATATTATCACCACAGCTGGGTCATACTCGCAAGTCGGCTTCTCTAACGGAACGCTACCTGATGGGGCCGTCACATCCGGCTTTACGTTCTTCGGCAAAAATGTCGCATATGCAGCAAGCGAAAGCGATTATGAGATGCAATTTTGGGCCCAAAAGACAGATACCGAGGATATCTGGGCCTTGATGTGGAATGAGGATGGTACTGCCGAATCGGACAGTGTGCCTGTCACAATTAAGACAACACCGCCAAGCAACTGAAAGTGAGAAATTGAGGAAATGCGGAATAGGGTTAGAGTTAGTGCTGCTCTTCGGAGCTGTTGGTTAGGAAAGGATAAAAATTTATGAGTCATTATAGAACTCTGGAGTTTGAAAGTAGGTTCAATTTATTGAGAAGTTTGCTCAATTTCATTAATATGTTCGTTCAGGGCATATGTACTGGGTCAAAGAAATAGGAGATAGGTAAACTTTCATGATGTTTCGACTTTTCTTCCCAAGCTGATTTTGAGTCGTGACAACTTTAAGAAAGCGTGAACTCAAATTCCTATGCATCGAGACGCTCTTGCTACTAAGCAGACCCACTAAAGTGCGGTCTTGAAAAAATTTACCGGTGTATTAACGGTTTAATGAAACAAAAAACTAAAGATTCAAAGAGCATGAAGATGAGTTCGAGTGTCAATTGCCAACTCGACTCTTGGGCCTGGACTAATAAATCTAGCATCATATATCTCACGCTGGAGTTCTCTGTCACGGCCCTAGCCCTATCTCGAGCTTGGCGCCAAGCACTGCAGAGCTCGGTAAAGCTTGGCCCCTGTTACCACAGGGCTCGGCACCTCAGAGCTTGGCAACCAACGCTACAGGGCTCGCTTACACTGGCCCCTGGCCAGCATCCTGTATATAAAGCACTGCTCTCCTTACCTTCTTCTGCCTGTAGTTTGTTCTCTTCGTTATAACAATTGATAGTTGTTCATACCTTTGCATCCTTCTACCTAGATCCACGGATCGAGATCCCTGTGCAGCTTGAGTTGTTACATTCTCCCGAGCCGTAGATTCAGCATGATAAGCAAGCAAATGGAAAAGTACCACCAAGTACTTAGAAATTATTGCTTTCAGGTCCAACTTCAACAAGTAAAAGGAAGAATGGGTGTCAGCTATTTAATGACCACTAACTGGTGAGTTGGCTGCTTTGGAGTAAAACCTATAATACTCACTGGCCTTCAAGCTTTTCATTCGTTTGTTTGTGCTGATGTTCGAATCGGACATTCTGTTGCGTTGTGCTACCTTGATCTCTGAGCACGAGATATATAGTAAACGAGATTATGCAACTCAAGCGTAATATTTGAATCTAAAATTCCATGTTATGAACTTCAAGCGGGGTCGTTATGGAATTCGATAGGAATGGGTAAAATGTTTGCAAAGCATGGTAGTAGATTCCCTAATGGTCTGCAGAATCTATGCATGGGAAGTACCTGAATATCAACTTTTTGCAATAAGGTGGCTTAAGGAACTTACCACGGGTATTTCACCGCTAAAAACCGCTTTGTTTAATGATTGATGATGTAACCTGAAAGTGCTTGCCATTAGATAAGTCAACACATGTTTCATGTACTTATCATGTTATGATTACCTTGTAAGCTTTATATACATAATTTTAAGATACATTAGAGTTTCCGGAGGCGCTGGACAACTTATTTGTTTCTCAAAATATACCACTTTTTCCCAATGCCCGTGCCTTTGTTTGCTTATTGTATTTGATTTCTTGAGATACCAGGAGTTTCGCATGAGGCCATACTCTGGATGAGGTCAAATTTAGGTGCAAGGAGCAGTGAGCCTTTATTAACTTCCCGCTCTGTTACTTTCTTTCTGGTCTCTAAATACTCACTCAAAGCGTAAGCTTTCATGTCCTATTCTGGTTCCAGTTGAACTAGAAAACACATTCTAGACTTTAAATACTCTCCTATTCTGTCGTGGTCCTCGTGGAATTAACTCAATCCAGCCACGTGTAAGTCGCAACCTACTTCATCTCGTAGAACTCGCTACCAGTGCGGTTTTATTTCTACACACCAACATCTATAAGGCAACAATCATGGTATCTCTCTTAAAAAGAGCTGCGATTGCAGCAGTGACACTAGGCTTAAACAGGATGGACATATATCAACTCACCAGTTCAAAAGCCCTCGAGTTGGAAGAGGTGCAAGGTTGTGATGGCAGAATTGGCTCTGTCAGGCGCCAGGATGTCACGTGTTAAGGGGAACTGAAGGGGGCTCGGTAAAGGCACTGAGGCTTGGCATGTATGGGCATGTAGGGAGTCGCCAGGGGTTCAAAAAGTATAAGTAAAAAACTCGGGACGTAGTAAAAAAGTAAAAATTAGTTTTTGTATTAAATTGTAGTTGACTTGTGCCGTTTTACTTTAGTATTTTACATTTTAATCTTTACAACAAAGTATAGTTTGGCACAAGTTTAAAAAATATCGCACTTCAAACGCTATAATATTAATAAAAAAATTTAAAAATTTAAAAAAGCACCTAAATTTGTTTTTACAGTTTATGTAACAATCGGTATGCCCAGGGCACGGCACGGAAGTCATGATACAGGAGCAAGGGGTGATAATTATTATTATTATTATTCCTTTTTGTTGAATAGGATGTGAAATAGAAGCTAATAGTAATAGCTATACGAATTAGCTAATTGACAGCTGTATTGACTTTGACTTGTATTGTTTGACTTGTTTAAATTGACTTTTTGAACTTGACTTATATTATTTACAAAGGAGCGGACAGGCTTATTTATACCCTATTATGCTCTACTAGCGTGAGTCATAGCTTACGCGTCTTTAGAATTGATTTCTAATAAAAAGAATCGAAAAGATTTAAATCAAATTCGATTTGTAATAGCGTGGCAAAATATGACTCATGTGGCCAATATGACTCATGTGGCAAATATGACTCATAGCAAATATGACTCATGTGGCGAGTATAGATACTATCACCTAATATTACGTAATGTTGGATTACGCAATAATCAACAGTTTTGATCTAGCTAAAACTAGCTTAGGATTATTACAGCTAAGTAGCAAATGCTGAGCTGTTTCTTTCGTTTCGCACACACACTTGTCAAACGTCACATGACTTAGCTTGTGCAAATATGATCGAATATAGCCATGGCCGAGCTTTAATTGAAATAGCGAGCTTGCTAGCTCTTTAGTCGTTCCGCGCGGTAGTTGTATTTTTGACTTGATTTTCCACGGAAATAGCTTTTTATATATAAATAAATTTGTACTAAGCTTGCTGTCGTACTTTGCTAACACATTTTTCTATTTCGCAATATTGGCTTTTTTTGCTTCGCAGCCTAATACCGCAAAACTAGTCGTTGTAGTACTAAGTTCGATAGTTGTAGCTAGTTTAGCTAGTTTGTCGGCTTGGTCGTTTCCGTAAATATCCGTATGCTCTGGAACTTACTTAAGTGCAATACTAGCTCTTTTTTCTATTGCATATAGCGTAGCTTCGCTAGTTTTGATTTTCTGTAATTGGCCGGGATTGTCGTTAGCTGATTTTAGCCTGTGAAGTGCGGCTTGATTGTCGGCATAGATATTGTAGTTCTGGCCAGGCTGTGCTATTGTACTAGCGTATTCGATAGTTTGTGTGATTCCTTCTAGCTCTCCATTGTAGACTAGCTGTAATTGGCCAATGTTGTCGATATTGCGATGTATTGTACTAGGCCGTCCTTGATTGTCGTATTGTAGCGCAATGAAGCCGATTCCTACACCTGTCGATTCGGTGCTGGGAACCATCGACGCATCGGAATACATGTTAATTGTACTAAGGTAGCTTAGGTGATTCAAGCTAGTTTGGTGCATTGTGGTGGCGTTCTCTTTTGACAGCGAGCTGATTTCGACTTTGTATGGCGTAGTGCGATTCCATGGAGCGTACTTGTAGTGCTGAATATGCTCTAGTCTAGCTGAACTAGCTGAACTAGCGATGCGTTCTAGCTGCGTGCCGGCTGTAGCTGTTTGTGTGGCTTGTCTGATAGAGTGATTTTGAGGTAG
The DNA here is from genome assembly GCA_918026815.1 of Chalara sp. BL73. NCBI lineage: Eukaryota > Fungi > Ascomycota > Leotiomycetes > Helotiales > Chalara > Chalara sp. BL73. Next base: position 228,657 of record CAKJVC010000003.1, on the reverse strand, counting down.
CTTCAAAGCTCGAATAGCATATTGTCGTACGCTAGCGTTAAGTCGTACGCTAGCGGAATACAATGCCGATTCGACTTCCATAGGGCAAATAGGGCTAGTTCGGAAAACGCCTAGTATTTTGCGTAGTGCTAAGTTCTGTAGTGATTGTAATTGTCGGCTAAATTGTGCTTGGCCTTTCCACTATATTACCGCTCCGTAGTCGGCTACGCTAGTCACGCAAGCGAAGTATAATTGTCGAATAGCAAAAAGACTAAAACCTTGCTCCGTATTAGCTAGTCTAGATAGTCGATTAAAAGCTGACCTAGCTTGACTAGTACGTATTGCGACGTGTTGCTTAAATGTGAGCTCTGAATCGAACCAAATGCCTAGCTAGCGTACTAGCTTTTTTGGCTGTACGACGTTGTTGTCAAGTAGTCGTAAGCTAATTAAACTAGCTAGTTTGGCTGTCGTAAAGTAGATTAGTTCGGTTTTGGCCAAATCGAATTAAATTGCATTCAAGCTCGCTAGTTCAGCTAGTTTAGCTACTTCGCGTTCTAGTATGCGTACATTTTTCCGTAAGCTAGTCGATGCCGTAGTCAATAACATGTCGTCTATGTACAACACTATTTTAATCGACGAAGCTAGCTTTGCCGCTAAGTCTCGTATGTAAATCAAAAACAGTATTGGCGAAATAGAACTGTTGAAACCTCAGGCACACAGCCCCACTATAAACCCTGACTGTAGGCATATAGATAGAGGGCCTGTCCCCTACCCTCATTGAAGAATACGATCAAGTTCTCTCTTTTTCATCAGGTTATGAGCCCGGATTCCGCACAGAACTTAACTACTAGCTAAGTCCTGTCTTACAAATTAGAGAACGCTACTAATTCACGTATTCCAGGTATACTTTTACAGGTTAAAAGTTGAATTTACTTTACTTTTCTTTTTTTTTTTTTTAGAAGTGTTTTTTTATTTTTTAAAAAGCAATTTAGTATATACTATTTAAATAACAAACGGACTTTCGGCTTTTCGGCTTTTACGTCGTCGTTTTTGTCAAGTTAACGGACTTTTCGGCTGTGCTAGCTTTTTTTTTTGCTTTTTTTTTTGTTCAGAGCTTTTCGATTACTTCAACAGTTGGTTTTCTTTTCGTTTTGTTAATAATATACACAAAAAAACTGTACTAACTTTCTTTTTTCGGGCTTTGCTTACTTTTATTCAGTAGCAGGTTTTTTTTTATTATTATATGTTTTTAAAGTTAGTGTTTTTGCTTTAAACTATAGCTATAGCCAAAGTTTAGTATTTTAAACATTGAATTTAATAGCTTTTTTTTTCGGGCTTTAACAAAATGCGTTAATAAGTTTTTTATTTCCACTTACTAAACTAAGCGAAAATATGTAAGTTTACTTACACTTTACTAGCCGAACGGCTTTTTTTAAGTTTTATTCGAAATTAACTTTTAAAAACTTTAGCTTGCTGTATTGTAAAATAAACTTTTAAAATATACTTAAACTAAAAAACTTTTTGCCGAAGTTAAACAATAGCTAAAGCAGTTTAAAGCGTTTAAAAACTTTTGTAGCGCAATATAAAAAACGTTGTATAAAACACTTGTCGATTTTTTTTATAAAAAAATCGTTGCTTAAATTTAAAAATTTTTAACTTTATTACCGGCTAGTATAGCGCAATTTAAACTACTAGTTTTTTTATATCGAAAATACAGTCGGTAATATATTTAACACATATTTTAATCGGCTAAATTGTACTTTTTATTTAATTTATTTTAAAAAGCGCAATAACGAAATGCTTTTATTTCAAGCTGATTTTTAAAAAAGCTACTATTTTTTAGCTAGTTTTACCGACTTGTTCGAGTTTATAGTACAATCGTTTTTATTTAAAGTTGAAATAGTTATTTCGTTTAACAAACTAACTTTATTACTGTCGAAAACTTTATTAAGCTTAAACTTAAGCGTTATTTTAGTTTAAAACCAAAAAACTAAACTTAAGCTTTTTTTAAATTTTAGTTTTAGTTTTAACTTTTTTATATTAAGCTTAAGTTTTAGCTTTAACAAATATTTACTGTTTAAATTTTGTTAACGTCGATTTTAAGTATTTTCGCTAAAACTTATTATTATTTTTTTATTGCTATTTTTATTACTATAACCGACAAACTTAAAGTTTTATTTAGCTTATTTATAATACTGCTGTTCGAGTCGAAAGCTAATTAAGCCGACTTTTATTGCCAAATAAAAAAAAAATTATTTTTAGCGAGTTTAACGTTATTTTAAATAAATTTAAAATTTTTATATTTCCGGCTAAATTAGTTTTTTTTATAAATACAAAAAACGAAATTACTTTAATGCAATAAAAGCAATATTAAACAGCGCGCAGCAAATATATTAGTGTAACGTACGGGATAGCCTTAGGCCCAGGTAGCTGGGCTTGGGGCTCGTTGGTTGGTATAGTGTATATGAAATAGACTAGGCACTGCTTCTCACTGAGAAGTGAGACGTTACAAGTATAACAAAAGCTATATTGCTAGACTATAATGAAAGTTGAGCACGAAGCTTTTAAACTATGAAACTACGACTACTTATACGCTGTAATTAAGCTGGAGTCTATGTTTTTTTTTGGAGTTTTTAAACTTTAATAAAGTCTCCAAACTTCTCCAGACTTTATTACGTGACACAGTCGCGGTTTCCAGAAGTCAATAAGCCGTTTGCTCTTTTACTTACTTAAAGTCCTAAAACACTGGCTGATCCTGGGACTTACGTTTTTAAGATCTTTATTGGTTTTAGGACACTAAAGTGTCTTAAAGCTTTTTTCTTGAAGCTTTAGCGAGTTTCAAAATTCGGTTCGTGACACTATTCCTTTTCCGCTTTAGCGTGCTTTCACGCTTAAATACAAGTAAAGAAATCTCGCGCAAAAAGCATAGCTTTTTTTCTTTTTTATTATGCTACTTCAGCGCACGAGCAAAACTAAAAATCGTAGTAAAAGTTTGTTCGAAAAGAAAATTTGTAAAAAATTTAAATTAACTAATTTTATCGAGTTTGTCGGCGAAGAAATGTTTTCGTGTACTCGGTGTAAAAAAAAGAATTTAAAATGTATTGCTAATCCAGAAAAAAAACGCTTAGCAAAGTGCTCTGAATGTATACGAATAAAGTGTTTTTGCGACGTAAAAATTTCTTTAGCAAACAAGTAAAATTCCTAAGTACTTCGCTCGGCCGACTAAGTAGCTATTAACTGTCAGCTCGAAAAGCTGAACAAAAAGAAAAAGGCCGCTATAGCCAAAATTCTTCGCTTGAAAAAACAAAAAGCATTCGTTAAAAAACGTCGAAAAAAAATAGCTCGCCGTAGTTTTCGCTATCTGGAAAAGCTGGATGCTGCCGAAAAAAAAAAAAAAAAAAAAACTGAAACAAAAAAAAACGAAAAGCAAAAGCAAGCTGCTGCTGCTAGCATCGCTTTTGCCGCTAGCGAATTTTATAACGATTTTCTAGCGGGATTTTTCAGTTTTTTAAACTTTTTCTGAGCAAATCAAGATTTTGTTAATAAAACTTTACTAACAATTTAAAGCAATTAAAGTTGCTTTTAAGTTTTTATATGTTTTTTGAGTGTAAGTAGTTTTTTTATTTAACGAAATATTTGACTTGTGTTTTAACGTACTTGCAGTTCAGAATTTGTTCTACTTTATATTCAGCGTTTAAGTTAACTAAAAAAAATTCGGTTTTTAGTGCCGGTAAAACGTTCGGTAGTACTTTTTTAAACAAAGATATATAAAATACTGAATAAATATTTATGTTTTTAAGTAAATTCAACTTGTAGTTTAAAAGTTTTCTGACTTTTTTGATTTTGTATAGTTTCAATTTTTTGTAGTTCAGCTTGTTACTTAGTTTTTTGGTATTAATGTTTTTTTTAAGCAAATAAATTTTTTTTTTATTTTAAAAAGTAAGCTTTTGACTACGTTTTTTATTGTAGTAGTAAACGTTTTTTTCTGTTACAAACTGCAAGTTTTTTGTTAGTTTTTTGTGTAGTTTTTTAATGTTTTAAATTTGAATTCGAACATGTTTATTGTTAATATTCGTAATTCTTAGTTTTTTGTATGCTACTAGCTCGTAGCTATAGTTGGCGAAAAATAGTAAAACTGTAGTTGTTTTTGTAACTAAACTGTTGTATACAAATTGCGCAAACAGCAACAGCTGTACTTAATTGTTTTGTTTATAGTTAATGTAGCATTTTAAGTATACTTTTACTACTTAATTTATTTTTTCGGTTTGCTTATTTGTTTGTAAGTAAAAAAACGTAAATAGCTTTTTTTTAGCGCTTAGCTGCATTATAAAGCTTGTTTAAAACTTGAATGTAAAAAGTTTGTTTTTATTTAATATAATTTTTTCCGGTAATTTATGCAAAGCGACAACTTTTTTAAAAAAAAGTGTGTGCGAAATTTTTTGCTATATTTGCTTCGCAGTATAAAACGAGTATTATATACTTTGTTAATTTTTTTACTATAACCAGAATAAAATTGTATTTCACTTTTGTTACTGGGTTTTTAAACTTCGGAAGTTTAACAACGAAATTCCAAAATATCGATTTTTACAGTGTAAATAGTATCGGAATTGTTTTTATTTGTTTATAAAAAACTCGACGAAGTGCTTTGTTTTTAATGCAAGTATTACAACTGCTAACTACTGTTTTTACTGTAGTTTTTAGCTTTAAGCACTAAAAAGTTTTTACAATTTTTTTATAAGTTTTTTTGATTTTTTAGTGTTTGTGTACAAAAAAACTATACTGTTTTTTAACAAAGCTTTTTTTTATTTTTTTTAGTATATATAGTTTTTTTGTACTTTTTTGTCGAAAAATTTCGTTGTTTTTTTTATTTTTTTACAAAGTAAGTTTTAGTATACGTTGTATACTAAAGTTTTTTTTCGCGCTATTTTTAAAACGTACTAACTAAAGTTTATTAAAATCGTGTTTTATAGTAGCTGCAACTTTTTTTATATTAAAAACAAAGTTACTGTTTTTAAACATTTTAAACAGAACTGTTTTTTTATATACTTTAAAGTTTTTATATTTTGGTTTTTTGTTTATCGCGTTAGTTTTAGCATTATTTGTTTTGCTGACATGTTTAATAACTAAATTAAATCCGGCTAGTTTTTTTGTTTATTTAACTAATTTTCGATTTTTTAAAACTTTAGTAATAGTAAAAGTTCGAAAATTTATATAGTCGGTGTAAATAGTAATTGTAAACTTAGCTTTTTGCAAGTAAATGCGCTAGTGCTTAAATGCTTTTATAATTGCAAGTAGTTTTTTTTCGTATATGTTGTAATTTTGCTTCGCCGATAATATAGTTTTTAAAAAGTAAACGACAAAATGTAATTTGCCGTTATCGTTTTTTTAAAAGTGTACTGCTTTTATTATCGTATCGAAAGCATCGGTTTTTACTATGCTTGTTTTATTACAGTTATAATGTTTAAAAATAGGTTTTTTAATAAACTTGTTTTTAATTTTTTTGAAAACTGTTTTTTAATTTATTTTTTATTCGAAAAGTACGTTTTTTCTAGTTAGTTACGTTAAAAAGTATACAAGTTTTAAGTATTTTTTAATAAATTGTTAGCAAAAGTTAGCGAATTTTAAAAATAATTGTACGTTTTTTACGTTGCGTAGTAATTTTTATTTCTGGATATTTTTAATTTTAATAAAGTTAATCGCGAAGTATTTTGTTTCGACAATGTATTTTAAAAAGTTTACTTTAGTAATGCTAAATTTGCATTTCGATAGTTTTAGCTGGAAATTTACTTAAACGAGCTTTTTTATAATTTGCTTTATATGTTTTTCGTGTTTTTTCGGCTTTTTCGAAAAGATTAAAATATTGTCGAAATAATATACGACGGTTTTTTAAAAGAATTTTTTTAGTATGTTTTTATTTTGTTTTTAGCACGTAGCCGAAACATTAGTTAAACTAAAAAGCATAACTGTATATTTTTATAGTCTCGAAAACAATATAAAAACTGTTTTTTATTTATAGCTTTTTTTGATTCGTATTAAAACAAACGAACTTTTTTAATTAAGTTTAGTAAATATTTTTGTTTTAGCTAAGCTGTTTCGCAAATACTAGCTACTAAACACAAAATATACATTTTTTATTATAATGTTGTTCAAGCTACAATAGTTTACGCAAAGTTTTTTTTTAAAGTCTTTTTAGTTTTTTTCTTTTTGCGTGCTAGCAGTATATTTAATACTGCCGGCGACTTGGATTTTTTAATTTATTTTTTTTTCGCTGATTTTTGCATATATTTTTTAAGCGTTTTTAAAATTTGTAAGTTGTAAAATTTTAGTTTTTCAGAAAGTAGCTTTTTTTTTTTTTTAAATTAATTTTATAGTTTTATAGCTAATGTTTTAGCAAAACACGTATATTTTGTAAGTTTTCGAACAGCTGTAAAAATTCTTTGTATAGTACAAGTATTATTTAGTCGAACGCATTTTTTGTACTTTGCTGTACCGGATTTTCAAGTTTTTAAGATTTTAGCTTAAAAAAAGCAGCGCTAGCTTTTTTTTCGCTATACGTATTTTGTAAATTACTTTTTATACAAATACATTTGTTAAACCGAATACTGTTATTCGTTTAGTTTATATTTAAGTTATACTTTTTAACTTAAAAAATTTCGAAAATAACATTATGCTTTTTAATTAGCATAACGTTAAAAACTATTTTTTTAGTATACTTTTTTAGCATAACTATTTTTATAAGCAGAATTTTTTTTTTAACTTATTTATTCGTGCCGACGTTTTTGCTATCGATTGCTGTTATTTAGTATAAACGTTTTTTGTATTTTGTTTTGATTGTTTTTTTTTAAACGTATTTTGTGTTAATGTACATGTTTATAGTTTTAATATTAATTATAACTTTTGTATTTGCGTTTTTTAGCTTTACGGTTTTTTTGAGCTAGTGTAGTTTCGATGTAGCTGTTGCTTGTTTAAGTTTTTGTTTTCGAATAAAGTTGCTGTATATAGCATTTAGTTATAGCTTGTAATTAAGTCTTTTTTTAACTAGTTTGTAAAGCCGGTTTTCGATTATATAGCTAACTTTTAGCTTTTTGTTTTCGGCAAATATTTTATAGTCGGAATTTCTAGTTATGCAGCGCTAAGTACGCTGCTTTTTCAGATTATTTATTATTTTTTAAATGTTTCTTTTTTTTAAGTACTGCTTTAGTTTTAAAAGCCGTTTTTTTGTTATATACTTTTCGATAATTTTGTTGTTAGTTAATTTAAACGCTACACGGCGTTTATTTTTATAAATAACTTTAGCTTTTATTTTGAAAAGTTTTGTATTTATGCTTTTTTTTGCGGCTTTTTTTAGTAGTTAGGCTTTTTTCTGTCAGTAAAAAAAAACTATATTTTAGCTTTTTTTTCGAACAAAGCTAGTTTTTATTTTTTGCCGATTTCCGAGTAAAATTTCGGCGCCGGTACTAGGCTTATAGTTCTTAAAGCGAAGAAATCGAATTTTAAAAGCTGTGTAACTATTTTTATTTTTTCGAGGTTTTTTTTTGAAAACTTTTAAAAAAATTTTTGTGCTTTATATTTTTTTACTCGTTTTTTTGCACAGGCTTTTTTGACTTAAATAACATTAGTTTGTTTTTTGTTTTTGTTTTTTTTATAAAATAAAGCTATATACTTTTTTTTGCCGCAAATATAACACAGTTTTTTTTTTTTTTAGTGCTGCATTTCTTTTTTAAATATAGACTTTTTTTTTTTTGTAGCGTTTATTTTTATAGATTTTAGCTAACGGTTTAGCTTTTTTTTTAAGTTACGCTTTTTTTTTCGTTTTTGTAATAGCAGCGTTTTTTTATAGATTTTTAGTTTTTGTAGAAATCGCTGATTTTGTTGTTTATTAGCACAAACATTTCGATTAGCGATTCTATATTCGTAAAGTTGTTTATTCGAACGAGTTCAGCTTAAATATAAATTTTAAGTTTTTTTATGTAGTAGCTAATTAAAGCCTGTGCGTTTTAGCCGGTTTAAGCAGTATATTTTCTGAATTTTGTAACGTAAGCAATAGTCGTTTTTGTTTGTTGTAAGCTATACAAGTGTCGCTCAGCGGTTTTTTTTTCGTTTATGTTTTCGAATACTGCTTTAATTGCTTTTTTGAATCTCGACTATTTTTTTAACGCTATTTTAGTAACTGCTATGTACTTGTCGATATTTTTGTTATGCTAAAAGTAGTTTTTCAAAAGCAGTATAACTTATTTAGCCGCATTTCTCTTAAAGTAAAAAACAGCGAACAAACAGTAAGCTTTTTTATAAAAAAACTTGTCGTTATTAAATTTCTGATAAATTTTTATTTAAAAAAAAAAAGTTTTAAAATTTTTTCTGTTTTCGTAGTATTTGTCCGGCAAAAAAACTTTTAAAGTTTCTGAAACTTCGACTTTAGTAAACTCGACGTCGAAAAGCTCGATGTTTTCGTTTTTGTCGGTAGCGGTAATATCTGAAATAACTACTTTTTTTTTAGCTTTCTGCTTTAAAGTACTAGCGAAAAAGCTTTTTATGTTAAATGCTATATTGCTTAGTTATTTTAAAACTCAAGTGTTTAAAGTGTAACGTACAAAATAGCTTTAAGCTTAAATAGCTAAACTTAAAGCTCGTTAGTTAGTATAATATATATAAAATAAACTAAGCACTGCTTTTTACTGAAAAGTAAAACGTTACAAGTATAACAAAAACTATATTGCTAAACTATAATAAAAGTTGAGCACAAAGTTTTTAAACTATAAAACTACAACTACTTATACGTTGTAGTTAAACTGGAGTTTATGTTTTTTTGGGGAGTTTTTGGACTTTAGTAAAGTTTTTAAACTTTTTTAAACTTTATTACGTGACACGGTCGCGGTTTCCAGAAGTTAATAAGTCGTCTGCTTTTTTACTTATTTAAAGTCTTAGAACACTGGCTGATTCTGGAACCCACGTTTCTGGGATTTCTATTGGTCCTGAGACACTAAAGTGTCCTGGGGCTCTTTTCCTGGGGCCTCAGCGGGTCCCAGGATTCGGTTCGTGACAATTAGTTTAATAAAAGTATACAGCAAAAAAATAGCAATTTAAAAAAAAAAGCAAAAACGCGTATATGCTGTTATTAAAAATCGTTATAGTTATAATAAATACTCGATTGTAAAATATATAACTTAAATATACAATATATTAAAAGCTTTAAAAAAAACTCGCGTTACTAACGTTAAAAAACTAATTAAACTATTTTTTAAATTTTACAATATAAACTTCGCAAACTGTAAAAATATTAACAAACTAACTAGTACATTGTTATAAGTTAATAATAAACTAAAAAATTTATATATAAGTACTGCGTTTATTAACGTACAATTTGTTATACGTTTTTTTTAAACTTTAAATTTTGTATATAATATTTTTGTTACAACGTTTTAACAAATATATAATTTAATTAACAGTTTTAGTATTTTAACTGTTATTTATAAAACGATTATTTAAAAAGTTTTTAATAAAAAAATTTGTTAAAATTTTATTACTACTAATACAGCGTTTTTAGTATATAGCAATCGCTAGTTTAATTTTGCAAATTTTTGCACTTATTACAAAAAGTTTTATTATATAAAAACTAAATATTTTTTAAAATACTTTTACTTAAAAAATTTTTTTAGTAATAAAACGAAAAAACGCTACAACTATAAACAGCAAACTAAAAATAAAAATAAAAAAAACAGCAAAAAAAAAAAGCAAAAATATTATTAATTGCTAAAATTTTTAACGATTTGTTATTTGTTATAACTAATTTCAGTTATTTAACTTTTAACTTAAAAGTTTTAGTCGGTATTGTTTTTTAAAATACAGTTTTATTAAATTATTCGAATACTGTTTTTTAAAACGAATAAGTTATCGATATAAAATGTATAAACTACGCAATAAACAATTTAGCTAATTTTGTAAATATTATACGCAAAAACTTTAATGTATATAAAAGTATTAAAAACAGTGTTAAATATAAAAGCAAAAAAACTGTAAAAATTTTTATTTTAAAATTTAAAAACAAGTTTACAAAACTAATTTTAACCGATATTAAATACTGTTTAATTATAAGTTTTTTTAACTTGATTTCAGTTTTTTAATTTTACTAAAAAGCTAAGTTTGTTTTAACTTAAAAATCAATATACTAAATTATTAATAACTACAAAATTAACGCGTTTGCGCAACACGGCTTTTAACTGCTTAATTGCGCCGAGTAATTTTTTAATTTCGGATTTATAACTTTTTTTACTGTAAAAGTTTTTTTAATTTAAACTTTTACTGCGTTTTAAATATATATTATTTGTAAAAATATATTATTGTAATATAATCGAATAAGTTACTTTAAATATTAAAACTTAGCTAAATTGTTTGTAATAGCTATAAACGTAAATTTTGTTTTAAAACACTTTAAAAGCCGACATATTTGCGAAACGTATATTACGCAAAAAAATACTAAACAGCTATATAACTATTATCACGGAGAGTACTCAGTAGTGCAGCGAACAGCTAATTGATGGTTGACAGTCCCAAATAGCGAAGTGATATTATTGTATGTATACACGCTTGAAAAACAGGTAATCTAAGCTTAAGCTGTTTTTCTAAATATCAACTTTTTATTTACTTTTAGCATGCTCGCGTATCCACTTAATAACTTTCAACATAGATCGGTTTTGTGACACATTCTTTATTTTTTCGTGCTGTAATCTTATTAATCAGAAAACAGCTTGCAAAAATACTAAAATACTTTTTTGTGCTGTGATTTCATTAATCAAAAAGCAGTTCGCAAAAATATTAAAATACTTCTGTATTGCTTTAAAGTGCGCGCGTTTACTTTCGTATAGCAAAAGCGTATTAGTGTTGTTTTGAAAAAAGTTGATTTCGGAGTTTAAAATCTTAAACGCAATATTGTAAACTTTAAGTTTTTTAGCGAGCGAATTGTAACTTAATAACTTTTGTTTACTTAGTTACTACTTTTTCGATTAAATGAATTACACAGTATAAATTAGCATTTTCTGTTTTTAACTTTTTTTTTTCAGCAACAATAATACTATTACTATTATTATTATTACTATTATTATTTTAGTTATTATTAGTTGCTTTTTACTATTAAACTACTTTATTATTATTATGCTTTTTTATACTAAAAAAAAATAAAAAGCTAAATGTAAAAAAGCATATCAAAAAAGTAAAAAATACGTTCGACAAATAGCTCGTGAAAAAAAAACAGTACGTTTATATTTTTTTTGCTTTGTTTGTTTACTAACTGTTCGTTTTCAGCAAACTGTTCAGCAATTTCGTATAACAAGCTTTAAACATAAAAAAAGTTATTTTAATAATCCGAAGCAATTTTTTATTTATTTTTTATATACTAGTAAAACGAGCGGCCGTAATAGCAATACGTTTTAAAGCAGCTTTGTTTTTTTTGTCAGCAGTTTTTTGTCACGGCCCTGGCCCTATCTCGAGCTTGGCGCCAAGCACTGCAAAGCTCGGTAGAGCTTGGCCCCTGTTACCACAGGGCTCGGCGCCCCAGAGCTTGGCAACCGACGCTACAAAGCTCGCTTACACTGGCCCCTGGCCAGCTTCCTGTATATAAAGCACTGCTTTTCTTTTTTTTTTCTGCTTGTAGTTTGTTCTTTTAGTTATAACAATTGATAGTTGTTTATATTTTTGCATTTTTTTACTTAGATTCACGGATCGAGATTTCTGTGCAGCTTGAGTTGTTACATTAAAACAAACTTTACAAACTTTCCGAGGACGAAGCTTAATAATATTTTTTTTTTTTGTATTGAATCAGAACCGTAAAAACCATTTTACAACGCTACAAACGAAGTCTGTGAAAATATAAGCCAGAGTCAAAGCTTGTATACACTAATTTCAGCTTTTAGCACATACTAGTTGAGCCGCTTTTTTTAATTAGTCGAGTTGAGCTATTACTACTATTTTTTTTTATTTTCGAATTTACTTTACAGCAATATGCTTACAATAAAAAAAAAGCTTGTCGAAAAAAGACAAAAAACGCTTTTTAAACTTTTTTCGACAGAAAGTACTTTTTTGGTTTAACTAGGCGACTATACTACTTTTAAAACAGCGTCGTTAGCTGCTACTTTTAAAGAAATAAGCCGGTTGTTAACTAGCAAAAAACCTAAAAGAAACGTACGCAATCAATTAAATCAGCAGATAGCTAATGTTTTAAAGACTTTTGTTTAGTTTTCAGACAGCTAGTTTCGTGTGTTACTAGAACAGTTAGCGGCTACGGAACTAAGCAACTTAGTTTTTTTAGTAAAGAAACTTTCGACTTTTCGATTATTTCGGAAACAAAAAAATAACTTAGACGCGTTATTATTAAACAGCTTATTTTCTGATAGCAACTATAAGCTTAAGTTTAGTAAGCAGCATAAGTCTCGGCTATACTTAAAAAAGCTTTTTTCGAAATACCGAAACTCAGACTTTTTAAACGACGGCATTTCGTTTACGTACATTGCTTAAAAATCTTTATTACGAAAAAAGCTTAAAGCAAATACGGACTAGTAGCTTACGAAACAAAAACGAATCGATTACGTGTTCGGCTGTACTACAAATAAAGCACAGTGTTATTTTTCGCTTCGGTATAACGAAAATAGCTTAGAACTTTAGCTTTTTGTCGACGAAATGCTAGTTTATTTAAACACAATTTTTCGAAACTATTTTAAAGCCGAAAAAGCCGAAAACCAGTTTTACGCTTTAAAACAACAAGCTGCACAAAACTTTAATAATTTTTATACCGAGTTTGCTCGTTTAGCTGCTGTAAAGCAAGTTTTTTTTTCGACTTAAAAAAGCTATTTGTAAAAAAAGCTAAATAAAGAATTCCAGAACCGACTTTTAGTTATATATTATCAGTACTTTACGTACTAAAAACTAGTACACGAATACTAACAGCTAAATATTAACTTACAAGAATTTTATCGACAATTTTTTTTTACACCAGCTCGTTAAGCTAAGCTAAATGCTGTTTCGGCTTTTAAACGTTAAAAACTTTTTTCGGCTTCGAAAGCTTACCGAGCTTTTTCGTTAGCACTTTAGCGTGCTACTTCAGGCTTAGCTACAGGCTGTAACAGCACTTTTAGCTTAGCTCGTAGTTCAACTCCGGATTATTTTTAAAGCACTTGTTTTAAATGCAGTAAAAAAAAGCATTTTGCAAGCTTTTGCTTAAATTTTTAAGCAATACTTAAAATTCAGGAAATTAAGCAAAAAGAGGCTTTAGGTAATAAAGCACAAAATAAAGCTAACGCAAATAAGTCGAAAAACGAACAGTTTTAAGCTAAAACTTTTTTTTTAAAGTTTACGTGTTCGATTTTTAACAAATCGATCTAAGTTTACTAATAGCCGGCAATTCTTTTACTGTAGTATGCACTTTTCACAAAAACGGGATTGTAATGCAAGCTAAAGCTTTAAGTAATACCGAAGCTAGTAGTTATGTTTTTATTGACACTCGTTTTGCATTAGACTTTTGTCGCATTTTCGAGTTAAAGCTTAAACAGTTTTTTTATTTTATTTATTCGAAAAGATACAATAGTAAAAAAAGATCTTTTATTTTTCAGTATTTTTTGTTTAACATTAAAATTAATAGCTGCCGAATCTACAACTTTCATTTACTTATTTTAAAGCTAAGTTTTTATAATATGATTTTCGGACGCAATTTTTTTAATTATTTTCGGATTTTAATTAATGTTTATTATCGACAGCTACAGTAGTTTTCAAAGTTTTTACTAGCACACATTTATTCCAGAACTATAGTTACTTACTTAAAAAACAATATTCGACTTCAGCAAGTTTAAATACAATACTAACAGAACATGCTACGCCGAAACAAAGCAATCGCTAAAAACGACAAAAAACGCTTGGACGGCATTCAGATCAAAGCTTTAACAGTAAACTTAACTTAAGCTTTGCTAACGAAAAACTGTTTGCATGTTTAAGCTGTACAGGCTGTTCAGCAGCCGGTTGTTTAAGCTTTACAGCTAGCTGTTTAAGCTGTTTAGGCGGTTTATACTGTTCGAGATGCTACAGCTAGCCAGAAGCTCGTCTCCCAGAAATCGAGCTTTGCTACAGCTAGCTAAAAGCTCGTTTTCCAGAAATCGAGCTTTGCTACAGCTAGCCGGAAGCTTACTCGAGCTAGCGCTTACGGGCTAACTTGGGCTCGAGAAACCAGCAAAAGCCTGAAAGTTATAGCTAGTAAGCTTTTTCGCTTTTACGACTACCAGCCTGAAGCTAAGCCAGAACTTTAGCCAGAAAGCTTCGCTAAAGCAGAAAGAAATAGTCGGCTTGACAAGCTTGGCCGGCGTGCACATTTAGATATTAAAATGATTTCCAGTAACGGGTTTATGTTAAACGCTCGGCAACAAAAAATCGAGCTATTTTTAATCACGTTAAACGGCTTAGACCGGATAATTGAAAATCGGAAGCAAAAACAGCAGTTTGTTAAACTAAAAAAATCTTTGCAAAACTAAATTCCGAGTATTTACTATAGTCGTTTAGCTTTTTTCTCGAAGCAAGAATTAAACACTTTAGCTTTACACCGAAGTATCGACTACAAAATTAAGCTTACGAAAAACAATATTTTAAAGTTTTGCTATTTAAACAAGCACTTAATCGAAAAGTTTGAAACTATGCAAAACTATTTAACAACTAATTTAAAAAAAAGTTTTGTTGTTACTAACAAAGCTTTTTTTGTATTACTTGTTTTGTTTGCGCGGAAGTCGAACAGCTTACTTCGTTTTTGTGTCGACTACCGGAAACTGAATTCGTTAACTAAAAAAAATCGGTATTTTTTGCCGTTGATTAACGAAACGCTAGCTAAGCTAAGCAAAGCTAAAGTTTTTACAAAACTAGATATTCGCTAAGCATTTTACCGGATCCGGATTTCTCCAGAATCTGAAAAGCTTACAGCATTCCGCACTTGCTATAGCTTGTTTTAGTACAAAGTTCTATTTTTTAGCTTTATTAATAAGCCGGCAACGTTTCAAAGCTATATTAACGACACTTTTCGAGACTTGTTAAATGTAGTTTATACAGCATATTTTGATAACATTTTTATTTACTTTGAAAACGAGCTACAGCACGAAGCACACGTAAAGTAAATAATCGACAAATTGCAAGCTGCCGGCTTACAAACCGATATTAAAAAGTGTGAATTTAGTGTAAAACGAACAAAGTACTTAAAATTCATTGTTTCGACTAACGGCATTCAAGTAAATCCAGACAAAATACGAGTAATTGCAAACTGAGAACTTTCGAAAACAGTTAAAAAAGTTCAATTTTTTCTAGGTTTTTGCAATTTTTATAAAAAGTTTATTCGAAGCTACAGCTAGATTGCAGCATTGCTAATTCAGCTAACTCGTGCTGATTATAAGTTTGTTTTCGACAACAAGTGTACTTAAGTATTCGACAAGCTTAAAGCTATGTTAATAAATGCTTTTTTGCTGGCTTACTACGATTTAAACAGTTAGTGCATATTAAAAACGAACGTTTCGGACACTGTAGTAGCAGCTGTGTTTTTTTAAAAAGGCTTTAACGGTGAATAGCATTCTGTAAAGTATTTTTTTAAAACTATAGCTTTTGCAAAAACCAATTACTTAATTTACGACAAAGAAATGCTAGCTATTGTTAAAGCGTTGCAATATTAGCGTGCCGAGCTCGAAAGCACTAAAAATTACATTGAAGTAATTACAAATTACAAAGCTTTAGAATACTTTATGTCGAGCAAGCTGCTATCAGCTAGACAAGCTCGTTAAGCTGAGATTTTTTCTCGGTACTATTTCAAAATATTTTACAAGCTCGGCAAGCACAACAAAGCCGATTCGTTAACACGACAAAACCAGACAAAAAGCTTGGACTAAGCAAAGCGAAAAAACCGAAATTAGGCTTTTTTATTTCCAGCACAGCTTGATTTTCAGATCTTTCAAAAACTCGCCATGAGTTCGGTGCTAGGCACTGAAAAGCTCGATATGAGCTCAGCGTCAGGCGCTGCAAAGCTCGATATGAGCTTAGCGTCAGGCGCTGCAAAGCTCGATACGAGCTCAGCGTTAAGCACTGCAAAGTTCGAAGTAAACCGGGTAGTTTTGTCGTTGTCGCTAATTGAGAAACAGCTCGACTTGATCGACGAAATTCTGCAGGCTAACCGAACTGCTCAAAACTTAGATTTTGCAAGAAAGCTAAGTTAAGAAAGCAAAAAAAGCTACAGTTTAAAAAACGGGTTGCTAAAAAAAAAAAGCCGGTTTGTAGTAGCCGAATCAGTACGGACTGCTTTAATTACGGCATTACACTGTAGCTTAGCTACAGCTTATTCAGGCTAAAACAAAACAAAAAAACTAATTAAAAAACAATATTACTAGCTCGGAATAAATAACGATATTGAGCGTTTTGTAAGCAATTGTTACGTTTGCCGTAAGTCTAAAGTTTCTAGAAACAAAACTTTAAAGCTGTTGCACTTACTGCTAATACCGGACCGCTTTTAGCAGCATATATTAGTTGATTTTAAAAACATGCTTTTCGACAAAAAAAGCATAAATATAGTATGCGTGTTTATAGACAAGCTCGGCAAACGCTTTATTTCGATTTTTTGCAACAAAACAGTCGACGCTAGAATTATAGCTCAGCTGTATTTAGTGCATGTTTATAAATACTATAGTTTTGCTACAATTATCGTGTCGGATCGAAAACTTCAGTTTATTTCCGCGTTTTAAAATAAGTTTTGCCGGCTTTTAAGCACAAAGCTTAAGTTTTTGACAGTATACTACTTTTAGACAAACGGTCAGACTAAAAACGCAAATTAATAAATCGATCAACGCTTTCGTTTTTTTGCTAATGCTTTTTAAAATAACTAGTCTACTTTGATTTATGCGATAAACTACGCAGCAGCTAGTTTGCTACATTACTTTACAGAGTTGTTTTTTTTTATAGTCGAGCTAAGTTATTAGCTTCGAATAAACATAGACTAAGTTCGTTTTAAAAACTTTGTTTTAGTTTTACAGCATGTTAAAAAAGCTCGGAAAAATGCTTAAGCTTATATTAAAAAAATTTACGAAGCTTGAAAATAGGCTAAAACTAAAATAGCTAAAGCTTAAAAGCAACAAGCAATACAAGCTAACAAGTACCGACAACTAGTCGACTTTAAAGTTAAAAACAAAGTGTGAGTTTCGACAAAAAACTGGACTAGCGAACGGCTAAGCCAAAAACTAGGCTACTAGAATAAAAGCTTATACGAAATTACTAAATAAGTAAATTACTCGTATCGTTTAAAGCTTTTAGAAAGCAATTAGCTTTATAACGTTTTTGCATCGGAATTTTTGCAAAAAGACTTTAGTAACTCGCTACTAAGCTAGCATTAAAAGTTTTTAGTGCTTGTAGTTTACAATTAATAACCGGAATAAGAAATCGAGCAAGTTTTGCAAAACCGAAAGTACTGCCGAAAGCTTTAGTACCAAGTAAAATAAGTAAGCATAAATTACGACTTTGTATTTTATAATGCCGAAAAATTCAAAGGGGCGCTATACAAACTGAAAGCTTTTTACAACGAGTATTTTAAAGCTAAAAGTCTTTCGACAAACTTACAATACTGGCTTGATTGCTATTTGCAAAGCAAAAAACCAGCTGATCGCTTGAATGACAATAGGTAAAGCATGCTGCGAAAGCCGGGAAAGTGGATTTTTGATTTGATTTTTGATTTTTGATTTTTACATTCTATTTTTGATTCGCCGTAGCTTAAGGGCAAGCTATACTGGAGGGGGGAGTAATGTCACGGCCTTGGCTTTATTTCGAGCTTAGCGCTAAACACTGCAAAGCTCGGTAGAGCTTGGCCTTTGTTACTACAGGGCTCGGCGCTCCAGAGCTTGGCAACCGACGCTACAGGGCTCGCTTACACTGGCCTTTGGCCAGCTTCCTGTATATAAAGCACTGCTTTTTTTCCTTTCTTCTGCCTGTAGTTTGTTCTTTTAGTTATAACAATTGATAGTTGTTCATACCTTTGCATCTTTCTACCTAGATCCACGGATCGAGATCCCTGTGCAGCTTGAGTTGTTACATTTTTCTGTACAAAAGCATTCGCACTAATATTTTTTTTTTAATAATCGAGTTAAATTCAGCTTTGCACTAATTTGTTAGTTATATACTATATTTAGTAATTGTAGTTTTAAGCTTTTTTTTTAATGCTTTAAGTAACACTACTTAATTTTTAAACTTTTGTTTGTAATGCGCGAATTTTTTATTTATTTTTGAACTTGTCGCAAAAACGTACATTAATGCTTAATATATTTCGCATTACTTTAATGTTAAGTAGCAAAAAGCACTATTTTACAAGTTAAATGTTCGACTTTTTACAAGTAGTTTATGTTTTTGAATATAAGCAACTGTTTCGCAATTTTCGGCCAGTTTTTTTTCTGAGTAATTGCGCAACCAACGTTTTTAATTTCGGGTTAAGCATTTTTTTCGCAATTTTCTTAAAATACTTAATTTTATAACTTTTTTTTATTGCGGTAAACGTTTTTTATTAATTGATTTAAACAACGTTTATTTTAGTAATTTCGAAGCGCGTTCGCAGTATTGTTCTGGACTTACTAATTAGCCGCAGCAAATTAACGATACTTTTACACGTTTGCTATTTGTTCGCCGACTATTTGTTAAGTTCGAATTTTTTATTAAATCGTTTTGCACAATTTAATTAAAAACTGCTGCTAAATTTCAGATTTGTTTACAGTTTTTATTTAAATCGAAGTTTAAATTTAAGTTTTCGAGTTACAAAAAACAAGTTTTACGAACTATATATTTTTTTTTAAACGAATATATACTAAGCTCGTAAGTAGTACGTAGCGTTAGTTCGCTTATATAAAATATGTTCGATTTATATTAGCAGAATTAAATAATAAAATTTGTCGAAATGTAATTAACGCGAATACCGAACAATATGCTCGCTATTTTACTAAGTATAAATGTAAAACAGTTTTTCGTTTAATAGCTTTATTGTCCGGTAAGTTTACGAACAAGTATTTAAACTAGCGTCGGCAGCTTAAAATAAAAAAAATAAAAACAGCTATACGTAAACTGTTAGTTTTAAAAAAAATAATAAAAAAATAAAAATTCGAATAGTAATAACAAAAGCTTTTTAAGTATTTTTTACTTTTTACTAAATTTTAATTCCGGTATAAAAAAAGAATTTTGCGGTTTTTTTTTTTAAATAAAGCAAAATTTAGTAGTTTGTTTCGTTTTCGCAATTAAAAACGGTTTTGTATTATATTTACTTTTTAAAATAATTTCGCAAACTTCTGAAAAACTCGTTATGTTTCGGATTGTATTAGTTTCGGATTGTACCGGTTTAAAAACGTTATTTATATAACAAAAGTAAATATAAATAAAGTAATTGCAAGTTAGTAAAAGCTTAAAAACGTTATTTATATATTTTAAAGCGTTTTTTTAATTTAGTATAGATTTTTTTTGCGCTGCGCAGTAATTTTTGCAATAAAGCGTTGTTTTTAGCTGTATTATAATACAAAAAAAATACATAAATTTTTTACTATTTTGCGTGTATATAAACAGTTTTTAGTAAAATATTTGTGTTTACAAATAAAATTTACAAATAAAATATTAAAACTACAAGTATTGTGTAATTTGTTGAATGTTATTTTATTTACTCGATTTTTTTTTATCGTTTTGTAAGTTTAACAATTTTCGGAAATACTTAAACTTGTATTTTAAATTTTTTTTTATAAATTTGTTAGTAAGCATATTAGCTGTTAGCAAGTATATTACTGTAAAAGCGCTTTTTTTATGTTTTTAACGCAGTTACATGTAACAACTCAAGCCGAACAGGGATCTCGATCCGTGGATCTAGATAGAAGGACTCAGAGGTGTGAACAACTATCAATTGTTATAACTAAGAGAACAAACTACAAGCAGAAAAAGGGAAGGAGAGCAGTGCTTTATATACAGAATGCTGGCCAGGGGCCAGTGTAAGCGAGCCTTGTAGTGTTGGTTGCCAAGCTCTAGAGTGCCGAGCTCTGTAGTAACAGGGGCCAAGCTCTACCGAGCTCCGCAGTGCTTGGCGCCAAGCTCGAGATAGGGCCAGGGCCGTGACATTACATATTATAAATATTTACGTAGCGCAGTTTAGTAAAAATTCGCTCGTTTTTTTTTACTACTAGCTTTATTGTTTATTAATTATTACAAAATATATTTTACAGTTTACTGAACTTTAGTTAAATTTCTTTAAAAAGTTTTTGCAAAGCTATAATTTTTTTTTGTTGTGCTTTAAAAAGCAAGCAGTTTAGCTTTTGTAAAAAAAGTTGTTATTGTATTTTGTTTTTTTGCTTTTTACGCGACAATTCTACTAAACAAACTTATAACGTATTTATAAAAAGATTTTTTAATAAACAAGTTATTTGCAAATAATGTATTTGTTGCAATAGCTAGCTGTTTAAAGCGAATATTGTAACTGTATATAACAGTTATAAACTTTGTTTCGTAAAAATATAAAAGCGTTTAGTCGACTGTATTTATGTATTGCCGGCTTAAATTAGTCAAAACCCGAAAAAGCTAAGCTACTGCGTAAGTAGTATTTGCTTTTAACATAATAGTTATATACAAAACACTATTTACTTTTTTTGATATTTTTTTACATTTTGCTTGTTAGTTGTTTCGGTGTTTTTAACGAGTATTTGTTGTAGCAAAAAAATGCTTAAACATTTTGTCGGTATTTTGTTGAACTTTGTTGCGATCTTTTTAATATATGCGTTATAAAATAGCTAAAGATTTCGTTTTAACTTTAATTGTATAATTTTTATGCTTAAAAACTAAACTGTATTTTTTTTTTTTTAACTTGTATTTTTTTTTTAGCAAGTTTATTACTTTGTTCGCTTTTAGCTTATTTGATTTGTAGTATATTACTAAAAAGTTGTTTATAAAAAACACAAAAAATACTGTTCGTTTTTTGTTTATATAAAAGCACAGTTTTTTTTTGCTTGTTACAAGTTTTAATTTTTTTAAAATAGTTGTAAACTTTTTAAATTATAGTGCCGGAAAGTTTTTAAAACTGTATAGCGCGCGATTTAGTTTTACGTATATTTCCGGTATTTTAAAACTATTTAAAAACTAGCAAGCAACTTATATTTCGTTTTTGTTTCGTTTTGCATTAATAAATACGTTAATTATATCGAACTGCTTAATTTTAAAATCAAAGTTCGCTGTTATAACTATAGCTATTTTAAACAAACGAAAAGCTAACGTTGCTGCGTATATTAAAATAATCGATTTAAATTTTTAAAATTTTTTTTGCACTACAATTCGCGATTTGCAACAAGTAAAAACCGAAACTGTATTTGTTTTGTATATAAATACTTATTTTAATAGTAAAAGTGTATACTAAGCTTTTTTTACTAGTATAACTTTTTAGCATTTACAGTTTTTTAAATTCGTTAGCTTTGCGCGTGTATTTGTTTCGAATCGAGCTTTAAATAAATAGCTGCGAAGTTTTTTTTAGTACTTCGAAAATAATAGCAAATTTGCTAAATAAAAGTTTTTGTCGAAGTTTTTATTTTTTAACAATAGCGTTATTTGTTTTGTTATAGCAGTATAAAATACTAAATATATAATTACTGTTTCGCTTTTTTTTAGTACTAAACAATTGTATAAATTTTATTGCTAAATATAGTCGAACGTTGTATTGTACTTAAATGCTAATATTGCGAATACTTAGCTATTTTTTAAGTTTTGCGCTTTGTTTAAAACTTAATTGCGATTTTTTTTTATTTCGGCGCAAACTCGGATTTTTTTTTTTTAACTGTAGTAAATTTTGTAATACGTTCGAAGCATTAAAACTTGCAGCTAAATTAGCAAAAGTTTTTGTTAAGCAATAAATTGTTTATAAACAAAAGTTATTTTTAATAATTACTTGCGAAAAGTGTTAAACTTTTTTTGTAAATTTTAAATTTTTTTTTTTAAAGTATTTTAATTCGTTTTAAAGTTTTTAACATTTAGCGCGCTTTTTGTAGTTATTAACAGTTGTAACGAACTGTTAAACTTTTTTCGAACAGTGCTTTTTTTAAACTTTAACTTAGTATATTTTCAAGTTTTAAAATTAAGTCGAATATTATACTGTTTGCTTTTTTATAAACAGTTTTTTTTTTCGAATTTTAACTTAGTATATTTTCAAATTCCGGAATTAAATCGAGTATTAAAAATCTAGAAAACGGTTTATTTGTTATAAAAGTTCGTTTTTTTTTTAAAGTTTAGTTTTGTTTTACTTTCGAGTTTTAGCTATTCGACTCGGAAATAGTGTTTTTTACTTTTTGTAAAAATTTTAGCTTTGTTATTTGTTTGCCGAAATTTTTATTAAGTACGCTTAAGTTTTCGATTATTAATTTAACGTTTTAAATATTTTGTTTTTTTATTATTTTTACTACTTGTCGAGCGATCGAAACTAGTTAGCTTTTTAACTGTTCGATTTCTAGTAAATAAAACTAGTTTTCGTCGAACTTAACGTTTTTTATAGTAATAACTCGCACGAGTTGTAATACTTAAATTTTGTAAATATTAAAAGCTATATATTTTATTAAGTATTTTACGTGTGCTTTAAAGTCGACTTTATAAGCTTTTCGTTTTTTTAAAGCTTTTTTATTTTTTTCCAAAAAATATACGCGAGTTTTGTACACGTAAATTTCGTTTTAATTAAAACGAAAGTTATTCGTGATTTTGTTTACGAACTGCGAATTGTACTATTTAAAATAGTTTTTAAATTACGTATTAAATGTTTCGTTCGGAAAACGCATGTTTTTTGCGGCAAATAAACTTATGTTAAACAAGTGTATTTTAGCTATTGCTAATTCCGGCTATAAGCTTTTAAATAAATTTGCATTTATACGCATTTTTATTAAACGAGTTATTGTTTTTTAATTTGCTTGCTTTATACTTTTTGTTAGTTCGTGTGTATATAACAGTAAAAGTTTTAGTTGAATTTTGTTTTGTTTTGTTTACTGTTTATATTTTAACGTTTCGTTTATTAAAATAACTAATCGATTATTGTTGTGCTTAATTTTACAAATAAATAAATTGTATTAACGTTTTATTTATTTGTTAAAGCTACGAACTGCTTGTATTATTTTAGTTTTTTTTTTTAACGTTAACAAAAAGCCGAAAAGCTTTTTGCTATATTCGTTTTTAATTACTAGCAAATACTTCGTTTCGTTATATATTAAATAATCGAAAAATTTAAAAAAGTTTTACGTTATTTTGTAAAACAGTCGAAGTAATGTTTTGTTAAGTGTTTTTTTAAAAATTATTTGTTTTGTATATGTTTAAACATATGCTTTATATTTAATACAAGCTATTTTTGTGATTTTTACATTTTTTGTTGCGTGTACTAGTATTTCGAGCGTTTTTTTGCTTAAATAACTTACTTTTTTGTATTATACATTTACTAAATTTAATTTAAGTTTTAAATAGTTTTTAAAAAAACAGTATACTTTGTTAATTTAGCGATTTAAAATTGAATATATTATTACGCATAGTATTAGTACAGCAAAAGTTTTTTTAAAAGCAAGTAAATAAAAAAACAATTGTTTGTATTTAAAAAAAACTAAATTTTTTTTGCGCTTTAGCTGTTTTACTATAACGCTTTTTTTACTTGTTCTGTATTTTAACGAATATTTTAGTTTATAAAACTATAATTCAATAGCGAGTATTCGAACTTTTAAAATTATGTTTATATACAATTTTTTAACTAGTACTATTTTTGTTAATTTAAGTTTAACTGTACGTAGTTTTTTTAACTTGTTAAGTACTTTAAAAAAAGTGCGAGTTTTTTTTTCGAGTATAAAAAAGCTAGTTGTTCCGGATTTTATATACTCGTTGTAATTAATTTTTACAAAAAATTTTAAGTCGAACAATAATATGTCGTTTACTAAATAAGTTGCTTTACAGTTGTCGAACAGTATACTGCTTAATAAAAAGTGTAGTTAAGCATAATTAAGTGTTGCGTATACTTCAACTAACACTTCGGTTAACATGTTTTTTACTAATTTTAAATCGATTATAACACTGTTAAATAAAGTAAAAAAAATTGTTTTTTTGTTTAAAAATTGTTTAAACTATTTTTTTTTTTAAAAGCTGTTTTTAGCTTCGCTTAATTAATCGAGTCTAGTCGTTTTTGTATTTGTTTTTTAGCTTTTTTTTTATCGGTTTTAAAAGCAGCTTGTCGAACTTGCCGATAGTCGCAAACTGTAGTTTTTTGCTTTTTTTTAGTTTTTACGTATGTTTTAAATTAACTTCTCCGATATAATACAAGCACTTTTTTTTATTGTTAAACGAATAGTTAATTAAAAGTTTAAATAAATTTTAAAAGTTTAAGCTCGTAAAATTAAAGTTGTTAGCTTTTTTTTTTTAATGTAGTAAATAAACCGAGTTTTTAACTTTTCAGTTCGAAATTCGTATTGTTTGTATAAATCAGTTTTGCGAAACTAGCTGCTAACTGTTCGATTGTTTTTGTTTTTTTACCGATTTTTAATTGTATTATTAAGTTTTGCAGTTTTTTTTTTGTTTAAGCAAAGTTTAGTTTTATACGAATAGCTATTAAAAAATTTTGCGTAACTAAATTATTTTGTATTTTTGCTAAATTGTAAAGCTTCGTTTGTTTGTATGTTTCGTTTTAATTATTTAGCTACTGTTTTTTATTAATACTTTTTTTTGCTGTTTAGCTAAAAACTTGTCGGTATTTTGTACGGACTGTGTTAATTGTGCTAAAGTCAGTTAAAACGAACTTTTTTTTTAATTGTTGCACGAATGTTTGTATACTAATAGTTTTATTAATTGCTAGTTGTAACTTTGCGTTTTTTAGTTTTAAAAACTTTACTGTTTTCGTAATTTAGCTTAATACTTGTTAGTATTTTTTAAGCTGCTTTAACTACTTTAACATTTTTATTGTATAATTTTTGTTGTACATTAATTAGCTCGCTTGTATATCGCTAGTTGTAGCTGTAAATAAATATTGTAGTTTAACAAAAACAAGCTTTTTTTTTTTTAATTGTCGAAACGAAAGTGCTTTTAAAAAAAACAGTTAATATTAAAAAAGTTGTTTTTGCTCGAAATGTATTGTTTTAATCAGCTATTAGCGCTAAATATACGGTAAGCTTAATATTATATTTTTCGTTGCGAGTTTAATTTTTTGCATCGACTAGCTTATTCAGCGACTTTGGCTTTAATAGTAACACTGCTAAATTAAATTAGCTGTTAAAAACGTTTAAATCGACTAGCTTTCACGCGCTTCAGTAGCGTGCTTTATATGCTAATAATATAAACCATTTAAGCTAATTATGTTTATTTTTTATTAGCATATTAAAAAACTTTTGCAAGCTTGCTATTGTATAATTGCGGTATTTGTTGTTAGTATATAATATTTTTTGTAAAAAAAAAGTAATTAAAAAATTAGCTGTTTTGCTTTTAAAAGCTTTTAATGTGCGCAGTAAAAGTGTTTTAGTTGCAAATCCGGGCTTATAACTATTACAAAAAGTACTTAGTAGTGCAGCGAACAGCTAATTGATGGTTGACAGTCCCAAATAGCGAAGTGATATTATTGTATATATACACGCTTGAAAAACAAGTAATTTAAGCTTGAGCTGTTCTCTTAAATATCAACTTCTTATCCATTCTTGGCATGCTCGCGTATCCACCCAATGACCCTCAACATGGATCGGTTCTGTGACAACTATTAAATTAAGCTAAAACAATATAAGCTAAAACTAGTTTATATAAATGTAGTTAGTTTAATTACAGTAAAAAATTTCGATAATAGCCGGTTTTTTGTAACGTTTAAATATAACAAAACAAAATTTATTTAAGTATATTTAATAAAAACAAAAAACGAAATTATCGATTGTTTTATTTATTTTAAAAAACACTATAAACGTATTAACAAAAAAAAAGTTATTTAATAAATTTGCAGTAACAATAGCAAAAAATATATTTTTTATAAATTAAAACAGTATTTTTTCGTTAAAAAAATCGATTAAAAATTTATAAAAACATACATTTTAAAAATAAACAACACAACTAAACGTTTTAAATATACAATATAACGTAAAACTGTTTTTTTTTTAAAAAAACTAGTTTAAACTTTAAGTTTTAGCTTAAAACAGTACAATATACTAAATATTTATATTTACGTTTTTTATATACTATTATTAAAAAAACACTATAAAAAGCGTAAATAAAAACTTAGTTTGTATTAAATTATATTCGAACTTTTAAATTAATAATTTATTATAGTAATTTTAATAAAAAAACAAAGCTACAAAATAAAACACGCTAAAAAGTTTTAGTAAAATATAAAAATAATACTATTTGTCGAATTTTAATTTTAAATAATTGTATTGTTTGTAAAACTTTTATTCGCACAATTAAACAATTGCTATAAAACGAGTTTAGTTTACAAAAAAAACTTAAGTTATTAAACTTTTTAAAATTACAAATTTTAATTTCGAAGTTTTTAAATACAAGTTTTTTTAAGTTTAAAAAAAACGTTTTATAATAAATAAATACTTTAATTTTATAACCGATTTTTAGTTTACAGAAAAACTAGCGATTATATTTTTAGCAGCAGTTTAATTTAAATTTAGTTTTAGTTTGAAGTTTTTTTGTTTAACTTTTTTTATAGCTTTTTTTACAGTTTTTATTTTAATTTCGCTTTTTTTATTATTGTATTTTTGTTTATTAGTTATTAGTTTTTTTTGTTAGCTAACTTAATTGTAAAACAGAAAAGTTTATATTTAAGCTTTTTTTTTAATATATATTCGCAGTTTATATTGTCGGCTAAACTATTTAATAACGCTTTTTAGCTAAATAAACTTTTGTTTTAAAACTTTTTATTAAATCAAACTGTAAAACGTTTTAATTTTTAAAGTTAAAATTTCAATTTTAATTATAAATATAAAAAGTCGCAACAAAAAAACGATTTGTATAACGCGTTAAACATTGCTCGACTGTAAAATAACGCTAACGTTTCGAAATATATTTTATTTAACGTTTAAAACAAAAAAAAATATAAATAATAAAAACACGTTTAATATTTTAAACTACGTAAACAAACTTTTTAGTCGGTAATCAACAGCGATTTTTTAAATATTTTAAACTATATACTAGCTACGTTTTCGGTTTATTTCGAATTTTAACATTTTAACAGTTTTTTAAATTTTATTGTTTTGTTGCTAATTTTACTATATTTTTGTTCGTTTATTTATTACTTTTTATTAGCGTTTTTAAACTACGCAAACTTTTCCGAGCTATTTAAACTGCGCACGCTAAAAAAAGCTATAAAATTCTTGTAGTAAAATATATAAAAAACTGCAATTTAAAAAAAATATAACTTTTTTGTTAAAAACGATATTTAAACACTAATAAACATTTTACTAAACCGTATAGTTTTAAACAAAAAATAAATGTTTAAAATTAAATGCAATACTGAAATTTTTTTTGGGCAGTATAAAGCGCGCTAAGTAATTCGCAGTTTCGAACAACAAAAAAACGTAAACTTTTATAAAACTTTTGCGTTAATAGTTAAATTTATAAATTATAAAACTATTTTTGTTTTTGCTGCAGTTTTCGATTAAAAACTCGAGCAAATAAACGTTAAAATTGCATTTTTGTATAAAAACATCGATACAAAAATTTATATAAAACTGTTTACGAACTATAACGTAAATAAAATATATAAATTAAAAAAAGCTTTGTACAGTTTAAAGCAATTTTTTCGCGTTTAGTATAAAACGCTAGCAGTTTTTTTTGCAAAATATAGCTTTTAGTTACTTAACGCCGACTCGAGCGTTTTTTACTAAAAAAGTACGATTATTGCTATTTATATAAACGACTTTTTAATTGTTAACAATTTAAAATTAAATATTTAAACTATTAAAACACAGTTTAATTAACAATTTTATATATTAGATTTTAGCTTGTATTATTTTTACTTTAAAATAAAAGTTATTTATAATCGATTATACTAAACGTTATACTTGTTTTAAAAAGTTTATTTACGTAAAGTTTTAAAAAACTTTAAT
The DNA here is from genome assembly GCA_918026815.1 of Chalara sp. BL73. Classification (NCBI taxonomy): domain Eukaryota; kingdom Fungi; phylum Ascomycota; class Leotiomycetes; order Helotiales; genus Chalara; species Chalara sp. BL73. The sequence goes on along the minus strand of CAKJVC010000003.1, from coordinate 200,587 downwards.
ATAAAAATATACGTTTTCGTAGCTACGTTTATAAAAATAATTACACGGCTAATTTCGGCAAATTTCGATTATTAAATTAACTTAACTTTTTGCTGCTAATATTAATTTGCAGTTAGTTTTTTAATATATACTATATTAAACATTTGTTTCGATTTAGCTTTTACTGTTTTAGTTATTAGCCGGTACGTTTCGAACTTTATAAAAACACATATAAAAACTATAAAACGAATATTTAAATACATAAAAAAAAACAACAAATATAAAGCTAGTATTTCGAAAAAGCATTTAACTGTTTACGAGCTATACAAACTCGAATTAAGCTAAAAACATCGAAACGAAAAAATTTATATTAAGCTATATGTTTAATATAAAAAATACAGCAATTAGCTAGTTAGCAAAACGGCAGTTTACAGTATCGCTATTATTGTGTAAAATAAAGTATATCGAGCAAACTAACGCGACTAAAAAAGCTATCTAGCTATAAAGCTTTTTTAGTTAAATTTATTTTAACACGAATTAAAATGCTAGCATAATAATTATTTACAAAAACAACTAAAAAACTATTGCTTTAACTAAAAACTTTTAGTTTTATACACGCACAAAACACATCGATATTTAATATTACTTTGTTCAAAAAAAAATAACCGACAAAAAAGTAAACTTACAATATATATTAACTAAAAAACAAGTAGCCGATAAAATAACTAAAACTTTTGCAAAAAACAAATTCGAAATTTTTAAAAAAACGATCGAAATTAAATAACACGGCTACTGCAATTCTTTTGTACAAAAGTTATAAAAGTAAAAAGTTATTAGTATATAAAAAGTTATTTTAAAAAGTTCAAGATCGAGAAAAGTCTACTTTGTAATTAGTATGTAAAAGCTTAGCTGTAGGAGCTTTATGCTTGTGTGGGAGTGTTGAAACTTCAGGCACACAGCCCCACTATAAACCCTGACTGTAGGCATATAGATAGAGGGCCTGTCCCCTACCCTCATTGAAGAATACGATCAAGTTCTCTCTCTTTCATCAAGAACTGCTTTGCGAAATGCCGGTATTAATTGTACTAAATTGCTCTAGTTGATTGTCGAACGAAAGTCGTAATTGTCGATTAGCTAGAAATAACGACACCCAGGAAATCAAGCTAGTCGGCATGCCGAGCTTTTGCAAAATAGCTAGTAGTTGATTTTTGGCCACGTAATCGAATGCTCCTTTAATGTCTAGAAACAGCGTTGTTGTAGTACGTTTTGCTAGTCGATTTTGTTGTATTTCATTTGTCAATAGCATTGCCGCGTCGATAGCTGATTTTTTCAAGCGACCTCCGATTTGCGTATTGTGCAATAAGCTAGTTGTTTCTGCTAAGTAGCTAAGTCGCTGAGCTAGTATGCGTTCGCTAATTTTGCTTAAGCAATTTAGTAGCGATATTACTTTGTATGCTGTCGAATCCGTATAGTCAGGCTTTTGATGCTTTTTGAGTATTACACTTGTAGCTTGATAGCCGATATGCAATAGACTAGCAAATAGTCTATAAAATAGCTCCGGATCCGTACAATAAACTTGGCGAACAATGTCTTGATTGATCAAATCCGGCCTTGGCGTTTTGCTTTTGATTTTTGCCAAAGATATACACACAACAACAATTTTCAACCCCCTCTATTTTGTTCAAAACACGTCTCCAATACTTGAAGAACTAGCTCATTAGCCTATTCCTCTCAGCAATAGCCAGCTCGACGCGTGGTGCGCGTAGAAAACGCTTTGTTGTGGTCGATATGTCGAGCGCGTCTGACCCCTTTTTGGAGGCGCCCGCCTCTAGCCCACCCCCAAGTGATGCTGTCGACATGATCGATGTGCCTATCGAAAGCTCTAGCTTAGAGCTACCAAATCAGCCTATTTGCAACAGTGCTATTAGGCCTATCGAGCTAGAACCTAGCTCCGACCCCATTGCTAGCAATCCTTTCGCGACGGAAAACTTTTCTGCCGCATTTGCCTCAAGCATCAACTTTCACCGCCCGAATCACAACCAAAACGGCAAGCGTACGGCTTTTAGTTTTTCCGCAACCGACAATAACAACAACGCGAAACAAGCACGTTTTGCAACAACAACAACAACATCACAATCGGCACGCGAGCTAGTTCTACAAGCTCGTGATTTATTGATCCAAGCCAGCTTAGCTACGCAATCACGCGACGAGCAATCGAAGCTACTAGATTTGCTAGAGATTTTCAGGGAATACACGGAACAAGGAAAATTGCGTACGGCGTCTACAATCATCACGTCGCAAATCGCCAACCTAGAATCGGCCACGCGTCAAATTGAGACCAAAGCCAAAGCATTAGCTAAAGTACCGATAGCTACAAGACCTGCAGCCACAGCATCTACAGCTACAGCATCCAAATCGACACCGTCGTACGCGTCGATAGCTACGGCTAGCAATATGCCTTCAAACAAGCCTCAGGAATGGACCCTAGTTCAGCCTAGATCAAAAGCAAAAGTAGCTAATCTAGCTACTTCAAAAATTGAACCAAGCAAAACTAAGGTGCAAAGGCTAGTTTTGATCAGATCCCCAGACGCAAACAACACATTTTCGCCACTAGTATTACGGAATGCTTTCAACAACGCTTTCGCTCAAAAAGGCGTAAAAGAGCCGGTAGTCAATACTATCACAAAATCACTTGGCCAAAATCTAGTAGTTTCTACGACTAGCCAATTTTCGGCACAATATCTACTCGACAAACAAGCTATTTGGCAACACCTAGTATCGTACAAACTAGCTCAAATCGACGAGCCTTGGCACAAAGTCGTGCTACACAATATCCCGACAGCCGACTTCAATACGCCTAGCGGCATGGAGCTAGTAATCGACGAAATCAAGACTTTCAATAAAGGTCTACAACCTATCGGAAAGCCGTATTGGCTGTCGTCAGCCGACAAACGGGCCAATCAACGTGCAGGATCTATCGTCGTCGCATTTGCTACAGCCGACGAAGCTAGTCGAGCTATTCGACATCGGCTATTTATCGCCGGCATCAGCGTACGCGTAGAGAAATTCTATGCTACAGCGCCGACCACGCAATGCGGCAAATGTCAGGCATTCGGGCATATCGACACACATTGCAAAAAATCAGCAAAATGCAAGCTTTGTAGCGAGGGTCACGTGACCAAGCAACATGCTTGTAATACGTGCAATACCGTCGGAGCCAAATGCATTCACTTAGTGCCGACGTGCGCCAATTGCAAAAGCAATCATACAGCTGATGATCGAACATGCGAGGTTTTTACCTCAATTAAATCGACTAAGCTAAATTAGCATGATTAGTAGCAATACTAAGGTTTTACAAGTGAACCTCAACAAAAGTGCTGCAGCTACCGAATCAGCACTTCAGCTAGCTATTGAGCTAAAAATCGATATAATAGTAGTTCAAGAACCATGGCTAGTGCAACCAGCCGACAATGAGCTAGACTATTCGACAACACGCTCAATAGCTCATTCAGCATTTCTACAAATTTTGCCAGCCGACCTTTCATTCCGACCTCGTACGCTAGTCTACGTAGCGAAAAGCTATCGGCCAATAGTCACTATAGCAAGCACGTCACCACGTGACTCTGACATGCTTGTAGTCGATATTGTCGAAAAAACGTCAAAATTGCAACTTCTTAATATTTACCATGAATCAGACCAAGCTAGATTAGGGCCCAAAACGCTAGAACGGTGTTTGTATGCTAGAACGCTACAGCCAAGTACGATTTTGCTAGGCGATTTTAATACGCATCATCCTTGGTGGGATCCATTAGCAAAGCCTAGTTCAAATGCCGACGAGCTAGTCAATTGGATCGAAAATCAAGAACTAGCGCTATTGAATACGCCTGGCGAAGGCACCTTTTTTCGGCCACACTTAGCTAGAGAATCGGTACTAGATCTGACTCTAGTTTCGAGCAATTTAGCTGAACTAGTCGACGACTGGCAAATTTTGCCTGATTTAGGCTCGGATCACTACGGAATCCTTTTCACAATACGCGGAACTAGCACTAGCTCGGATTTCGACAACAATATGCAAACTAGATTCAATACGCAACTAGCTGATTGGCCTCGATTTTCCGAAGCTTTTGCTCGAGAAATCAAAAATAGCTCAATTTTGAGCAGTTCGGCCTTAGTTCAGCTTAGTACAATTGATCAAAGTAGCTCAGCCAGCTTGGAATTGCTTCAGGATTCTAATTTGGAAATCGGACAAATCCTACAACACGCTAGCGCTAGCACTAGCTCTAGTACTAGCTCTAGTACTAGCTATTCCGATATGCTAGTTACTGATTTTTTAGATCAAGCCGCGGAATCGCTTACAACAGCTATTACTACAGCAGCAAAATTAGCGATTCCAATACAAAAAACTAGCGCTAAAGCCAAGCTTTGGTAGAATGACGAACTACGGGAATTGCGGCAAACTATGCTACAGTGCAAACGACAGTTAGCACGTGATACTACAGCACGTGATTCCAGTCAAAAACAGGAATATCTAGTAGCTCGGAATAGCTATTTTTTGGCCATCAAACGTGCAAAACGCAAGCATTGGAATCAATTTCTGGAAAAAGAGGATCCGCGATCAATTTACAAAGCTATGGCCTATACAAAGGATCGACAAACGGAAAGATTGCCGACTATATTAGGCCAAACGACGTTCCAAGGCAAAGCTAGTACGCTACGTAGCAAGCTGTTCCCTTCGCCACCTATAGCAGCTAATTTAGCTTGGAACAATTATCGACCTAGTACTACGTGGGAATGGCCGAAACTAGCTATTTCGGAGCTTGAAAATGCATGCTCGGCAAAAATCAAAGGCAAAACGCCAGGTCCGGATTTAATCAATCAAGATATTATTCGCCAAGCTTATCGTACGGATCCGGAGCTATTTTACAGACTATTTGCTAGTCTATTGCATATCGGCTATCACCCAAAGTGCTGGAAACAAGCTACAGGTGTAATTCTCAAAAAGCACCAAAAACCGAACTACACGGATCCGACAGCATACAGAGTTATATCGCTACTAAATTGCTTAGGCAAAATCAGCGAACGCATTCTAGCTCAGCGACTTAGCTACTTAGCGGAAACAACTAGCTTATTACACAATACGCAAATCGGAGGTCGCTTGAAAAAATCAGCTATCGACGCAGCAATGCTATTGACAAATGAGGTACAACAAAATCGACTAGCAAAACGTACTACAACAACGTTGTTTCTAGACATCAAAGGAGCATTCGATCACGTGGCTAAAAATCAACTACTAGCTATTTTGCAAAAGCTCGGCATGCCGACTAGCTTGATTTCCTGGGTATCATCATTTCTAGCTAATCGACAATTACGACTGTCGTTCGACAACCAACTAGAGCAATTTAGTACAATTGATACCGGCATTCCGCAAGGCAGTCCTATTTCGCCAATACTGTTTTTGATCTACATACGAGACCTAGCGGCAAAGCTAGCTTCGTCGATTAAAATAGTGTCGTACATGGACGACATGTCATTGACTACAGCATCGACCAGCCTACGGAAAAATGTACGCATACTAGAACGCGAAGTAGCTAAACTAGCTGAACTAGCGAGCTTGAATGCAATTCAATTCGATTTGGCCAAAACCGAACTAATCCACTTTACGACAGCTAAACTAGCTAGTTCAATTAGCTTACGACTACCTGACAACAACGTCGTACAGCCAAAAAAGCTAGTACGCTGGCTAGGCATTTGGTTCGATTCAGGGCTCACATTCAAGCAACACGTCGCAATACGTACTAGTCAAGCTAGGTCAGCCTTCAATCGACTAGCTAGACTAGCTAATACGGAGCAAGGTCTTAGTCCTTTTGCTATTCGACAATTGTACCTCGCTTGCGTGACTAGCGTGGCCGACTACGGAGCGGTAATATGGTGGAAAGGCCAAGCACAATTCAGCCGACAATTACAATCATTACAGAACCTGGCACTACGCAAAATACTAGGTGTTTTCCGAACTAGTCCAATTTGCCCTATGGAGGTCGAATCGGCATTGTATCCCGCTAGCGTACGACTCAATGCTAGCGTACGACAATATGCTATTCGAGCTTTGAAGCTACCTCCAAATCACCCAATCAGACAAGCTATACAAACAGCTACAGCCGGCACACAGCTAGAACGCATCGCTAGTTCAGCTAGTTCAGCTAGTTCAGCTAGTTCAGCTAGTTCAGCTAGTTCAGCTAAATTAGAGCACATACAACACTACAAGTACGCTCCATGGAATCGCACTACGCCGTACAACGTCGAAATCAGCTCGTTGTCAAAAGAGGACGCTACCACAATGCACCAAACTAGCTTGAATCACTTAAACTACCTTAGTACAATTATTTACTCCGACGCGTCGATGATTCCGAGCACCGAATCGACAGGTGTAGGAATCGGCTTTATTGCGCTACAATACGACAATCAAGGACGGCCTAGTACAATACATCGTAATATCGACAACATTGGCCAATCACAGCTAGTCTACAATGGAGAGCTAGAAGGAATCACGCAAGCTATCGAATACGCTAGTACAATAGCACAGCCTGGCCAAAACTACAATATCTATGCCGACAACCAAGCCGCACTTCACAGGCTAAAATCAGCTGACGACAATCCCGGCCAATTACAGCAAATACGCGCTAGCGAAGCTACGCTACATGCAATAGAAAAAGGAGCTAGTATTGCACTAAAGTGGGTTCCAGGGCACACGGATATCTATGGAAACGACCAAGCCGACAAACTAGCTAAACTAGCCATCACGTCGCCAACAGTTTCAACAACAACCAAATTTTGACCCCCCTCTTTTGTTCAAACAACACTTGCAATACTTGAAGAACTAGCTCACTAGCCTATTCCTCCCAGCAATAGCCAGCTCGACGCGTGGTGCGCGTAGAAAACGCTTTGTTGTGGTCGATATGTCGAGCGCGTCTGACCCCTTTTTGGAGGCGCCTGCCTCTAGCCCACCACCCAGTGACGATATCGACCTCGTCGACGTGCCTATCGAAAGCTCTAGCTTAGAGCTACCGAATCAGCCTAGTAGCAACAGTGCTATTAGGCCTACCGAGCTAGAACCTAGCTCCGACCCAATTGCTAGCAATCCGTTCGCGACGGAAAACTTTTCTGCCGCATTTGCCTCAGGCATCAACTTTCACCGCCCGAATCACAACCAAAACGGGAAGCGTACGGCATTTAGTTTTGCCGCAACCGACAACAACAACAACGCGAAACAAGCACGTTTTGCAACAACAACAACAACAACAACAACACAATCGGCACGCGAGCTAGTTTTACAAGCTCGTGATTTATTGATCCAAGCTAGCTTAGCTACGCAATCACGCGACGAGCAATCGAAGCTACTAGATTTGCTAGAGATTTTTAGGGAATACACGGAACAAGGAAAATTGCGTACGGCGTCTACAATCATCACGTCGCAAATCGCCAACCTAGAATCAGCTACGCGTCAAATTGAGACGAAAGCTAAAGCACTAGCTAAAGTGCCTATCGCTACAGCTATAGCTACAGCATCTACAGCTACAGCACTCAAATCGACACCGTCATACGCGTCTATCGCTACGACTAGCAATATGCCTACAACCAAGCCTCAGGAATGGACCCTAGTTCAGCCTAGATCAAAAGCAAAAGTAGCTAATTTAGCTACTTCAAAAATTGAACTAAGCAAAACTAAGGTGCAAAGGCTAGTTTTGATCAGATCCCCAGATGCAAACAACACATTTTCGCCACTTGCATTACGGAATGCTTTCAACAACGCTTTTGCTCAAAAAGGCGTAAAAGAGCCGGTAGTTAATACTATCACAAAATCACTTGGCCAAAATCTAGTAGTTACTACGACTAGCCAATTTTCGGCACAATATCTACTCGACAAACAATCTATTTGGCAACACTTAGTATCGTATAAATTAGCTCAAATCGACGAGCCTTGGCACAAAGTCGTGCTACACAACATCCCGACAGCCGACTTCAATACGCCTAGCGGCATGGAGCTAGTGATCGACGAAATCAAGACTTTTAACAAAGGTCTACAACCTATCGGAAAGCCGTATTGGCTGTCGTCAGCTGACAAACGGGCCAATCAACGTGCGGGATCTATCGTCGTCGCATTTGCTACAGCCGACGAAGCTAGTCGAGCTATTCGACACCGGCTATTTGTAGCCGGCATCAGCGTACGTGTAGAGAAATTCTATGCTACAGCACCGACTACGCAATGCGGCAAATGTCAAGCATTCGGGCATATCGACACGCATTGCAAAAAATCAGCAAAATGCAAGCTATGCGGTGAAGGTCACGTGACGCAAAAGCATGCTTGCAACACGTGCAATACAAAAGGAGCCAAATGCGTACATCTAGTTCCTAGTTGTGCAAATTGCAAAAGCAATCATACAGCTGATGATCGAACATGCGAGGTTTTTACCTCAATTAAATCGACTAAGCTAAATTAGCATGATTAGTAGCAATACGAAAGTACTACAAGTGAACCTCAACAAAAGCGCCGCAGCTACCGAATCAGCACTCCAGCTAGCTATTGAGCTAAAAATCGACATAATCGTCGTTCAAGAACCATGGCTAGTGCAACTAGCCGACAATGAGCTAGACTATTCGACAACACGTTCAATAGCTCATTCAGCATTTCTACAGATTTTGCCGGCTGACCTAGCATTCCGACCTCGTACGCTAGTCTACGTAGCGAAAAGCTATCGGCCAATAGTCACTATAGCAAGCACGTCACCACGTGACTCCGACATGCTTGTAGTCGATATTGTCGAAAAAACGTCAAAATTGCAACTTTTCAATATTTACAATGAATCAGACCAAGCTAGATTAGGGCCCAAAACGCTAGAGCGGTGCTTGTATGCTAGAACGCTACAGCCAAGTACAATTTTGCTCGGCGATTTTAATACGCATCATCCTTGGTGGGATCCATTAGCAAAGCCTAGTCCGAATGCCGACGAGCTAGTCAATTGGATCGAAAATCAAGAACTAGCGCTATTGAATACGCCTGGCGAAGGCACTTTTTTCGGCCGCACTTAGCTAGAGAATCGGTACTAGATTTGACTTTAGTTTCGAGCAATTTAGCTGAACTAGTCGACGACTGGCAAGTTTTGCCTGATTTAGGCTCGGACCATTACGGAATCCTTTTTACAATACGCGGAGCTTGTACTAGCTCGGATTTCGACAATAGCAACACGCAAACTAGATTCAATACGCAGCTAGCTGACTGGCCTCGATTTTCCGAAGCTTTTGCTCGAGAAATCGAAAATAGCTCGATTTTGAGCAGTTCGACCTTAGTTCAGCTTAGTACAATTGATCAAAGTAGCTCAGCCAGCTTGGAACTGCTTCAAGATCCTGATTTGGAAATCGGACAAATCCTACAACACGCTAGCGCTAGCACTGTGACTAGTTCTAGTACTAGCTATTCCGATATGCTAGTCACCGATTTTCTAGATCAAGCTGCGGAATCGCTTACTACAGCTATTACTACAGCAGCAAAAATAGCGATTCCAATACAAAAAACTAGCGCTAAAGCCAAGCCTTGGTGGAATGACGAACTACGGGAAGTACGGCAAACTATGCTACAGTGCAAACGACAACTAGCACGTGATCCTAGTCAACAGCCAGCACGTGATGCTAGTCGGAAACAGGAATATCTAGTAGCTCGGAATAGCTATTTTTTGGCCATCAAACGTGCAAAACGCAAGCATTGGAATCAATTTCTGGAAAAAGAGGATCCGCGATCAATTTACAAAGCTATGGCCTATACAAAGGATCGACAAACGGAAAGATTGCCGACTATATTAGGCCAAACGACGTTCCAAGGCAAAGCTAGTACGCTACGTAGCAAGCTGTTCCCTTCGCCACCCGTAGCAGCTAATCTAGCTTGGTACAATTATCGACCTAGTACTACGTGGGCATGGCCGAAACTAGCTATTTCGGAGCTTGAAAATGCATGCTCGGCAAAAATCAAAAGCAAAACGCCAGGTCCGGATTTAATCAATCAAGATATTATTCGCCAAGCTTATCGTACGGATCCGGAGCTATTTTATAGACTATTTGTTAGTCTATTGCATATCGGCTATCACCCAAAGTGCTGGAAACAAGCTACAGGTGTAATTCTCAAAAAGCACCAAAAACCGAACTACACGGATCCGACAGCATACAGAGTTATATCGCTACTAAATTGCTTAGGCAAAATCAGCGAACGCATTCTAGCTCAGCGACTTAGCTACTTAGCGGAAACAACTAGCTTATTACACAATACGCAAATCGGAGGTCGCTTGAAAAAATCAGCTATCGACGCGGCAATGCTATTGACAAATGAAATACAACAAAATCGACTAGCAAAACGTACTACAACAACGCTGTTTCTAGACATTAAAGGAGCATTCGATCACGTGGCCAAAAATCAACTACTAGCTATTTTGCAAAAGCTCGGCATGCCGACTAGCTTGATTTCCTGGGTGTCGTCATTTCTAGCTAATCGACAATTACGACTTTCGTTCGACAACCAACTAGAGCAATTCAGTACAATTGATACCGGCATTCCGCAAGGCAGTCCTATTTCGCCAATACTATTTTTGATCTACATACGAGACTTAGCGGCAAAGCTAGCTTCGTCGATTAAAATAGTGTCGTACATGGACGACATGTCATTGACTACGTCATCGACCAGCCTACGGAAAAATGTACGCATACTAGAACGCGAAGTAGCTAAACTAGCTGAACTAGCGAGCTTGAATGCTATTCAATTTGATTTGGCCAAAACCGAACTAATCCATTTTACGACAGCTAAACTAGCTAGTACAATTAGCTTACGACTACCTGACAACAACGTTATACAGCCAAAAAAGCTAGTACGCTGGCTAGGCATTTGGTTCGATTCAGGGCTCACATTCAAGCAACACGTCGCAATACGTACTAGTCAAGCTAGATCTAGTTTTTATCGACTAGCTAGACTAGCTAACACGGAGCAAGGTCTTAGTCCTTTTGCTATTCGACAATTGTACCTCGCTTGCGTGACTAGCGTGGCTGACTACGGAGCGGTAATATGGTGGAAAGGCCAAGCACAATTCAGCCGACAATTACAATCATTACAGAACCTGGCACTACGCAAAATACTAGGTGTTTTCCGAACTAGTCCAATTTGCCCTATGGAAGTCGAATCGGCATTGTATCCCGCTAGCGTACGACTCAATGCTAGCGTACGACAATATGCTATTCGAGCTTTGAAGCTTCCTCAAAATCACCCAATCAGACAAGCTACACAAACAGCTACAGCCGGCACACAGCTAGAACGCATCGCTAGTTCAGCTAGTTCAGCTAGTTCAGCTAGTTTAGCTAGTTCAGCTAGATTAGAGCACATACAACACTACAAGTACGCTCCATGGAATCGCACTACGCCGTACAACGTCGAAATCAGCTCGTTGTCAAAAGAGGACGCTACTACAATGCACCAAACTAGCTTGAATCACTTAAGCTACCTTAGTACAATTATTTACTCCGACGCGTCGATGATTCCGAGCACCGAATCGACAGGTGTAGGAATCGGCTTCATTGCGCTACAATACGACAATCAAGGACGGCCTAGTACAATACATCGTAATATCGACAACATTGGCCAATCACAGCTAGTCTACAATGGAGAGCTAGAAGGAATCACGCAAGCTATCGAATACGCTAGTACAATAGCACAGCCCGGCCAAAACTACAATATCTATGCCGACAACCAAGCCGCACTTCACAGGCTAAAATCAGCTGACGACAATCCCGGCCAATCACAGCAAATACGCGCTAGCGAAGCTACGCTACATGCAATAGAAAAAGGAGCTAGTATTGCACTAAAGTGGGTTCCAGGGCACACGGATATCTATGGAAACGACCAAGCCGACAAACTAGCTAAACTAGCTACAACTATCGAACCTAGCACTACAACGACTAGCTTTGCGGTATTAGGCTGCGAAGCTAAAAAAGCTAGTATTGCGGAATGGAAAAATGTGCTAGCAAAGTACGACAGCAAGCCTAGTACAAATCCATTTACGTACAAAAAGCTATTTCCGTGGAAAATCAAGTCAAAAATACAACTACCGCGCGGAACGACTAGAGAGCTAGCCAGCTCGCTATTTCAACTAAAGCTCGGCCATGGCTATATTCGATCATATTTGCACAAGCTAGGTTATGTGACGTCTGACAAGTGTGTGTGCGGAACGAAGGAAACAGCTCAGCATTTGCTACTTAGCTGTAATGATCCTAAGCTAGTTTTAGCTAGATCAAAGCTCAAAAACGACCTTGGAGGAAACAGGCTTACAATGGCCTTATTACTGCACACAACAATCGGCATTGAAAAGACGCTAGCGTTCCTCAAAGCGACTAGCGTCTGTACTAGACGGAATCACCTGAATAGGCTAGAGCGGGAACAGGAGCTAGAGGAGCTAGAGGCGCTAGGGGAGCTAGAGAGAGAGGAATAGACGTTCGCTACGATTTCATTTGTTTTGCTATTTGCTACAATTAGGGCTAGACCCTCAACATTCACTGGAATAGATTGACTACCACCATTGCTTGTACATAAACTAGATAGGAACGCTAGCGCCTAGGCGCTAGCCGTGCTACATAGTCCTCGACTGATACAGCACGTTAAAAGGAATAATAATAATAATAATAATAGCTAAACTAGCTACAACTATCGAACCTAGCACTACAACGACTAGTTTTGCGGTATTAGGCTGCGAAGCTAAAAAAGCTAGTATTGTGGAATGGAAAAATGTGCTAGCAAAGTACGACAGCAAGCCTAGTACAAATCCATTTACGTACAAAAAGCTATTTTCGTGGAAAATCAAGTCAAAAATACAACTACCGCGCGGAACGACTAGAGAGCTAGCCAGCTCGCTATTTCAACTAAAGCTCGGCCATGGCTATATTCGATCATATTTGCACAAGCTAGGTCATGTGACGTCTGACAAGTGCGTATGCGGAACGAAGGAAACAGCTCAGCATTTGCTACTTAGCTGTAATGATCCTAAGCTAGTTTTAGCTAGATCAAAGCTCAAAAACGACCTTGGAGGAAACAGGCTTACAATGGCCTTATTATTGCACACAACAATCGGCATTGAAAAGACGCTAGCGTTCCTCAAAGCGACTAGCGTCTGTACTAGACGGAATCACCTGAATAGGCTAGAGCGGGAACAGGAGCTAGAAGCGCTAGGGGAGCTAGAGAGAGAGGAATAGACGTTCGCTACGATTTCATTTGTTTTGCTATTTGCTACAATCAGGGCTAGACCCTCAACATTCACTGGAATAGATTGACTACCACCATTGCTTGTACATAAACTAGATAGGAACGCTAGCGCCAAGGCGCTAGCCGTGCTACATAGTCCTCGACTGATACAGCACGTTAAAAGGAATAATAATAATAATAATAGGCTGAACTAGGGTCTATTCTTGAGGCTTTTTTAAGGCCGTATTGCTTGTCGTAGCTATTGACGCGTACGACGGTGTCGATTTGGATGCTATAGTTGTAGCTGTAGCTATAGGCACTTTAGCTAGTGCTTTAGCTTTTGTCTCAATTTGTCGAGTAGCTGATTCAAGATTGGCAATCTGAGAAGTGATAATTGTCGATGCGGTGCGCAGCCGACCTTTTTCGGTGTATTCTCGAAAAATTTCAAGAAGGTCCAAAAGTGTTGATTGTTCGGCGCGAGAACTAGTATTTAAACTAGCTTGAATCAGCAAATCTTTCGCTTGCAAAACTAGTTCGCGTGCGGAACGTGTTGTTGTTGTTTTTGCGAAACGCGCGTGTTTCGCGTTGTTGTTGTTTTGATTTCCAAAAACAAACGCGTCGCGTTTTCCGTTGTTGTTGCGGCCTGAAGCAAATACGGCTGAGAAATTTTCAGTCGCGAACGGATTGCTAGCGATAGGATCAGAGCTCAGTTCGAGCTGAATAGGCCTAATAGTGCTATTGCTAATAGGCTGATTTGGTAGCTCTAAGCTAGAGCTTTCGATAGGTACGTCGACGAGGTCGATATCGTCGCTGGGTGGTGGGCTAGAGGCGGGCGCCTCAGAAAAGGGGTCGGACGCGCTCGACATATCGACCACAACAAAGCGTTTTCTACGCGCACCACGCGTCGAGCTGGCTATTGCTGGGAGGAATAGGCTAGTGAGCTAGTTCTTCAAGTATTGGAGACATGTTTTGAACAAAATAGGGGGGGTTGAAAATTGGTGTTTATTAAAACGTTGATCGACAAACGGAAAGATTGCCGACTATATTAGGCCAAACGACGTTCTAAGGCAAAGCTAGTACGCTACGTAGCAAGCTGTTCTCTCCGCTACCAATAGCAGCTAATTTAGCTTGGTACAATTATCGACCTAGTACTAGCTGGGAATGGCTTAAACTAGCTATTTCGGAGCTAGAGAATGCGTGTTCGGCAAAAATCAAAGGCAAAACGCCAGGTCCTGATTCAATTAATCAAGATATTGTTCGCTAAGCATATCGTACGCATTCAGAGCTATTTTATAGACTATTTGCTAGTCTATTGCATATCGGCTATCACTCAAAGTGCTGGAAGCAAGCTACAAGTGTAATACTCAAAAAGCATTAAAAGCCTGACTATACGGATCCGACAGTATATAAAGTAATATCGCTACTAAATTGCTTAAGCAAAATTAGCGAACGCATACTAGCTCAGCGACTTAGCTACTTAGCAGAAACAACTAGCTTATTGCACAATACGCAAATCGGAGGTCGCTTGAAAAAATCAGCTATCGACGCGGCAATGCTATTGACAAATAAGATACAGCAAAATCGACTAGCAAAACGTACAACAACAACGCTGCTACTAGACATTAAAGGAGCATTCGATCACGTGGCCAAAAATCAGTTACTAGCTATTTTGCAAAAGCTCGGCATGCCGACTAGCTTGATTTCCTGGGTGTCGTTATTTCTAGCTAATCGACAATTACGACTTTCGTTCGACAACCAACTAGAGCAATTTAGTACAATTAATACCGGCATTCCGCAAAGCAGTCTTATTTCGCCAATACTATTCTTGATCTACATACGAGACTTAGCGGCAAAGCTAGCTTCGTCGATTAAAATAGTGTCGTACATAGACGATATGTCATTAACTACGTCATCGACTAGCTTGCGGAAAAATGTACGCATACTAGAACGCGAAGTAGCTAAACTAGCTGAACTAGTAAGCTTGAATGCAATTCAATTCGATTTGGCCAAAACCGAACTAATCCACTTTACGACAGCTAAACTAGCTAGTACAATTAGCTTACGACTACCTGACAACAACGTCGTACAGCCAAAAAAGCTAGTACGCTGGCTAGGCATTTGGTTCGATTCAGGGCTCACATTCAAGCAACACGTCGCAATACGTACTAGTTAAGCTAGGTCAGCTTTCAATCGACTAGCTAGACTAGCTAACACGGAGCAAGGTCTTAGCCCTTTTGCTATTCGACAATTATACTTCGCTTGCGTGACTAGCGTGGCCGACTATGGAGCGATAATATGGTGGAAAGGTCAAGCACAAGTTAGCCGACAATTACAATTATTACAGAACCTAGCACTACGCAAAATACTAGGTGTTTTCCGAACTAGCCCTATTTGCCCTATGGAAGTCGAATCGGCATTGTATTCCGCTAGCGTACGACTTAATGCTAGCGTACGACAATATGCTATTCGAGCTTTGAAGCTTCCTCAAAATCACCCAATCAAACAAGCTACACAAACAGCTACAGCCGGCACACAGCTAGAACGCATCGCTAGTTCAGCTAGTTTAGCTAGTTCAGCTAGTTTAGCTAGACTAGAGCATATTCAGCACTACAAGTACGCTCCATAGAATCGCACTACGCCATACAAAGTCGAAATCAGCTCGCTGTCAAAAGAGAACGCCACCACAATGCACCAAACTAGCTTGAATCACCTAAGCTACCTTAGTACAATTAACATGTATTCCGATGCGTCGATGGTTCCCAGCACCGAATCGACAGGTGTAGGAATCGGCTTCATTGCGCTACAATACGACAATCAAGGACGGCCTAGTACAATACATCGCAATATCGACAACATTGGCCAATTACAGCTAGTCTACAATGGAGAGCTAGAAGGAATCACACAAGCTATCGAATACGCTAGTACAATAGCACAGCCTGGCCAAAACTACAATATCTATGCCGACAACCAAGCCGCACTTCACAGGCTAAAATCAGCTGACGACAATCCCGGCCAATCACAGCAAATACGCGCTAGCGAAGCTACGCTACATGCAATAGAAAAAAGAGCTAGTATTGCATTAAAGTGGGTTCCAGGACACACGGATATCTATGGAAACGACCAAGCCGACAAACTAGCTAAACTAGCTACAACTATCGAACCTAGCACTACAACAACTAGTTTTGCGGTATTAGGCTGCGAAGCTAAAAAAGCTAATATTGCGGAATGGAAAAATGTGCTAGCAAAGTACGACAGCAAGCCTAGTACAAATCCATTTACGTATAAAAAGCTATTTCTGTGGAAAATCAAGTCAAAAATACAACTACCGCGCGGAACGACTAGAGAGCTAGCTAGCTCGCTATTTCAACTAAAGCCCGGCCACGGCTATATTCGATCATATTTGCACAAGCTAAGTCATGTGACGTCTGACAAGTGTGTGTGCGGAACGAAGGAAACAGCTCAGCATTTGCTACTTAGCTGTAATGATCCTAAGCTAGTTTTAGCTAGATCAAAGCTCAAAAATGACTTTGGAGGAAACAGGCTTACAATGGCTTTACTATTGCACACAACAATCGGTATTGAAAAGACGCTAGCGTTCCTCAAAGCGACTAGCGTTTGTACTAGACGGAATCACCTGAACAGGCTAGAGCGGGAACAGGAGCTAGAGGAGCTAGAGGCGCTAGGGGAGCTAGAGAGAGAGGAATAGACGTTCACTACAATTTCATTTGTTTTGCTATTTGCTACAATTAGGGCTAGACCCTCAACATTCACTGTAATAGATTGACTACCACCATTGCTTGTACATAAACTAGATAGGAACGCTAGCGCCTAGGCGCTAGCCGTGCTACATAGTCCTCGACTGATACAGCACGTTAAAAGGAATAATAATAATAATAACCTAAATAGGCTAAAGCGGGAACAGGAGCTAGAGGAGCTAGAGGCGCTAGGGGAGCTAGAGAGAGAGGAATAGACGTTCGCTACAATTTCATTTGTTTTGCTATTTGCTACAATTAGGGCTAGACCCTCAACATTCACTGTAATAGATTGACTACCACCATTGCTTGTACATAAACTAGATAGGAACGCTAGCGCCTAGGCGCTAGCCGTGCTACATAGTCCTCGACTGATACAGCACGTTAAAAGGAATAATAATAATAATAACCTAAATAGGCTAAAGCGGGAACAGGAGCTAGAGGAGCTAGAGGCGCTAGGGGAGCTAAAGAGAAAAGAATAAACGTTCACTACAATTTCATTTGCTTTGCTATTTGCTACAATTAGGGCTAGACCCTCAACATTAACGATTAGTCGATTTTAAAATTAAAAACAAAATATAAGTTTCAACAAAAAACTAAATTAATAAACAGCTAAACCGAAAACTCGGCTATTAAAATAAAAGCTTATATAAAATTACTAAACAAATAAGTTATTTGTACTGTTTAAAACTTTTAAAAAAACAATTAGTTTTATAACTTTTTTGCATCGAAACTTTTACAAAAAAACTTTAATAATTTGTTATTAAACTAGCATTAAAAGCTTTTAATGTTTGTAGTTTATAACTAACAGTTAAAATAAAAAATCGAGCAAAGCTAAAAATACTGCCGGAAACTGCAGTACTAAATTAAATAAATAAACGTAAACTATAACTTTGTATTTTATAATGCTGAAAAATTCAAAAAAGCGCTATACAAGTTTAAAGCTTTTTACGAAAAATATTTTAAAACTAAAAGTTTTTTCAGTAAACTTACAATACTAGCTTAATTGTTATTTACAAAGCAAAAAACCAGCTAATCGCTTAAATAATAATAAATAAAGCAAACTATACGAGCTAAAATAGTGGATTATTATTTTTATTTTACTTTTATTTTTATTTTTAATTTCGATTGCTATAGCTTAAAAGCAAGCTATACAAAAAAAGAAAGTAATGTTACGACTTTAGTTTTTTTTGGCTTGGAGCTTAGCACTGAATGCTTTAAAGCTCGAACGAAGCTTAGCATCGGATGCTCCAGAACTCGGACAAAAGCTTAGCACCGGATGCTCTAAAGCTCGGACAAAACTCAGCACCGGATGCTCCAGAGCTCCGGCGAAGCTCAGCACCGAACACCGCAAAGCTCGCCTATACTGGCCCCGGCCAGTTCCTGTATATAAAAGCACTGCTTTTTTTCCTTTCTTTTGTCCGTAGCTTGTTCTCTTAGTTATAATAATTGATAGTTGTTTACACCTCTGAGTCCTTCTACCTAGATCCACGGATCGAGATCCCTATTCAGCTTGAGTTGTTACAAGTAGCGACTTTGCTTTTAGCACTGCGTCGAGTACTTGTAGTATTAGCTATAGTCGTGTAAATAACAAAATAACCCCAAAAAAAAGTAAATCAGAAAATAGATATAGAATCGAAAACTTTTTGATTGCGCGAAGCTGTCACGATCACGATCCTATGGCCTGTAAAGGCGCTGAATAGGTGCTTCAATTACGAGAATACTAAACTAAGGAGGAAAGGTGTAGCTGTGGATGTGGCATCCCTTATAAGTAAAACCATGATCACGTGACCCACATTGGCGAACTGGTAAGCGAACCAATGAGCATCATTGAGGAGCGTGACAGAAGCGTAAATTTACCAGCTGCGACTTTTTCGAAAAAAAAGAAAGTAAGCAAGCGCTGCTATAAGTCGTCGAGAACTTTTTAACGCTTCGGAAACGATATTTTAACTTTCGTCAAAAGTAAGTATTCGAGCTTTCTCAAGAAAATATTGAGCCTTTTCAGGCTGTTGATTAAAAAAAGCTATAAATAATGTCACGGCACGAGCTGTGGATTCACAAATACAAAAGGCAGCTGTGGTGCTATACAAGAATCTATAGCTGAGGAAGGAAGAAGGAGCTCGAGGAGAGCAAGCTATATATACACGAGGCGCTCGGCGAGCTCGCCTAATATGGGTCACGTGTGCTTGGGAGCACGCGACGTGACAGTTTTGCTATTTGCTACAATCAGGGCTAGACCCTCAACATTCACTGGAATACATCAACTACCACCATTGCTTGTAAATAAACTAGATAAGAACGCTAGCGCCCAGGCGCTGGCCGTGCTACATAGTCCTCGACTGATACAGCACGTTAAAAGGAATAATAATAAAGACCATGACCACGTGACCACCATAGGCGAGCTGGTAAGCGAACCAATGGGCGTCTGGTGCGATATTGAGGACCGTGACAATTTTTATTACTACTTTTGCTTTTACAAATTTTGCTCGAACTGTAAAATTTACCGAAAAATTATGCTTTTTGTACAAAGTTTTCTACTACCCAGCCTTGCTTGATATGTATACCTCTGTTGAGAAAGTTAGTAACATTATCCAATCCTTTTAGTAAGCATGGCCCATAGGTCCTGTTGATGTCAGAGGACATAACTTAAAAGTCACCGGAAAGTCTCCGAAAAGCGTAAATACCAGCCAACGAGGATGATAATTTAAAGCATCCCCGTGCTTTACATGGTACTGTGCTGCGGCGACTATTGTAAAACACAGAATGGCATCGAATTTGATTATCAATCAACGACTGGAAAAAGATATGTCATGAGGATCACCGCACACGGGTTGAGCGAGCAAAGGGTTTATAAGATGGGCCAAAGATATGCATGAACATGAAGGTCGTCAGATTATTTTTTAGAACAAGCTCTATACAGTTCAACTTCGGTATAAATGTCGACACAACTTGAGCGTGATGCAGCCTCCGAGGCCACCATATATGGTCTCCTGTATCGTCAACTCTTCAGGCACAGGAAACCACTTCCAGCAGGGCTCAGAATCACCGGGCACACAGCGATTGTGACGGGCGCAAATGTCGGTCTAGGCCTTGAAGCCTGTCGCCAGCTTCTTCAACTCGACCTAGCCTATCTTATTATGGCCGTACGTTCGCGCTTCAAAGGCGACCAAGCCGCCTCTGCTCTACGCAGCGAGTTCCCGAAAGCGCAGATCGATGTCTGGATGCTCGACATGGAGGACTACGATAGCATCACTGCATTCGCAGACCAGTGCAAGGCGCTGCCGCGCATCGATTTCGTGATGTTGAACGCCGGACTACAAAACAGTACCTTCAGGTTGACACCGGCCACCAGGCACGCACAAACGCTGCAGGTAAATTATATCTCCACGGCTCTGTTGGCCATCCTGCTACTACCGGTTCTGAAGGCGGCTAGGCCACACACATCCGCAAAGCCGCCGGTACTCTGCCTCTCGACCTCAGACATGGCGAGCATGGCCAATCTCTCTTTAGACCAATCGCTGTTCTCGCAGTTCGATAAGGACATTGGCTATTCGTGGAGTAAATGGTACTCCAGGGAGAAGCTCTTGCAACATTTCCTAGTAGCGAAGCTTGCAGAGCTAATCAGCGCCGAGGACGTTATCATCAATATGGTCAGCCCTGGTGCCACCAGTGGCACCGCCTTCTTCCGGGATGCCAAAACTGGATTTTTCAACAGGGTTATCGACTTCATGGCGTCGTCGGTAGCAAGGTCTATTTCTACGGGGGCTAGCACTTATATCGACGCCCTTGTGGTAAAGGGAAAGGAAAGCCATGGTAGCTATATCGGGGATTGGGATATTAGGCCGTAAGTATCGCTTGAAGTGATAATACTTTTCTTGGGCTAAGTTACGTGCTACAGATATCCACCTGTGATGTACACCAAAATTGGTGACGAGCTCAAGGAGAGGTGTTGGGAAGAGACCATGTCTGAATTAAACTTCGCCCATGCTTCTAAGGTCATACATAATATTCGAAAGTGACCCTGTAGCAACTGAGGATATCTAGGCACTTTCCTTGGTTGCGTTCGGAGGGATTGACAAATCAGCCTGCGCCGGGAAACTAGGCTTGAGAACAATAGGATTCATTGTGACGTATAGAAGCTCTAAAGGATTTGTAGAAAGCAAGACTCTTCTGAATATTCAAGATGTTCGTGCTCGACTTGCTCATTGAAATTTTAGAGGAAAATCCATAGCCGCCTGCGTACTATAAAGGTGTACCTCACTGCCTATGACCAAGGATACATCGTGGATGCAGCACAAACAGACAATTGCAAGTGGCTGTAGGCAAAGGACGGAAACCAGTATCTTTGGGAAGCACCTAGGAACGAATGACTAAAATTATCGGAACTACCGAAATATGCTAGGATATTGGACGACAATAGAGAGCAGAATCCACAAGGTGTGAATACCAATAGCTTGAAAATCTAACAAGACGTACCGCAAGAAAAGATGCGAAAAATAGAGTATGTAGACGCTATCCTGAGAATAACTATTACGACGACATAGAATGGAACTACTAGTAGTGAACAGAAGATCAGTATAGAAATCCAAAGAAGCACTCATAGAATGTGGTAGTAACGTAAAAGAGAACCCGGGCATGATATCTACACCTAAACTCACTGACTACACGCATATGGACGGAGACCCTAAATCGCCAGATACATACTTATCTTGATCAAAGTATGTCATGGCTCGGTGTGATTACAAATTGAAGGTAGATGATACTATCCCCATGAACAAGCATACTTCCTCCTCAGAAACCAAAGCTCAACCCGATAAACATAACAAACTGCTATTTACTCTTGTTCCCAACGTTATCTCTATGCCTTTATATAACATAGCACGCCCCAGCGCCTTGCGGTAATGATTGCAGAAAGCAACAAAACGCTAATGTAAGATCCTACAACCCATATGCAATGTCTCAAAACATGTCACAATGTTTGACCTGAAGAAATACACAACCCGGCCACACCTTACAGTAAACGGTGTTCACAATCCTCATCGCCCGGCCGTGCTCGAGCTGCCAACAGTAGGACTGTTCTCCCCATCAAACATTGGATCATAGTCCTTGTTCCGAGATTTTAGATCCAGATGATGACTCCCAACACCTTTCTTGGACTTTTTGACAGTATCTGTCGTGACTTGACTTGCCAGACTTCCTTTGGCCACCACCTCATCGTCTTCATCATCTGAGTTGATCTCATCGCTGCTACCACTATGTGGGTCTTCATATGAATCATCATACGCCTCATCGTCCTCGTCTCTTATTCTTTCATGCCCTTCGGGCTTTTGGTTCTTGATAAATGAGTCGATGATATAGTACTGAGTTGCATTCATGATCACTGGGAAGATGAACATCACGAACGCCACCTGCAATGCTTCGTTGCCTTCCGTCCACCTCAACGCCCAATCACCTACTCTTGAGATCCAAGGGAGGACAAGAAAGATAATTAAGACACAAAATTTCATGCCCATCAGGCCCATAAAATAGATGACGGACTGCTTGACCCACCACCAGGCACGAGGAGGATTTCCATAGTTTCCTGATGCTATAGACTGAGGAGGTGAACCGACGGGTGTATAGAGAAAAAGGGCGGTAATTATCCGCAGGAGGACTATAAGAATTGGGATGCCGACCGTCGTCTGAATACTCGCGTCAGTGCTTGAGCACGATTCAAGCAATATGGAAACAACTTACATCAATGGCCAAATTCAGTAGGTAGAAGCTACATGGATTTGGGCTATAATGTCCGTCATCATCGACCATCCTTCTAATCACTCCTCCCAAACTTGTCTCCGCCACAGTACTTGGTTCAACACTGATGCTGAACTGACCACTGCTCAGCATACTCATTAATAGATTGGCGACATGGACCAGCACGCTCCCCACCACTTGTTTCGAGGCATCGAAGAACCAGATTTTGAGCGGTCGTTGTGGCCTTTCCCTCCATCTCTTGTATACGAGTGCCAAAAGTGCAAGTAGACCCAAAGCACCTTGCACAAAAATCGCAAAGGGACCTAAAAGGCGACACTCGCCATTATCTGGGGGTGTATCATCTGGATGGGAGGATGCTATGGTGCTGATGGCTAAGGCGGAGGACAGCGTCGCGGTTGGAACATCTACACCAAGTCTAAGATAGGAGGATGAAGACGTTGCTATGGCGAGGAGAGTTGGAGATACACTCTGGACAACCGAGGTGGGCTCGAAACCCGGAGGCGGAAGCATTAGCAATTCTGCAGCAGCCTGGATTGAGAAAAATATATGCAGATATCCCAGGGTCCTCTCTAGATATATTATGCGAACCCAAGAGACGAAGGGTTCTAGTACTGCTGATCTTATGTATTCGGTGATATTGTAGTGGAATTTGACTTCCAAATTCGCGTTACAGAATTTGGTGTCCTAAATTTGGGAGGTTGATACCAGCTCTTTTAGGCTGTCTTCTCTGTGACGCACTTGATCCTGCCAAAGTACTGTTCGTGATAGGCGTGGCTGTTGAGCAGTTTTGAAAGTGTCGAGCTTGCTGCAAAAAGGTGGTAGTTGGGTAGAAGGATATTTGTTGTCTATGGAGGAAAATTGATGCGGTCAGGCTGCGGTGGTGAATGGTGGAGGAGGAGGAGGAGCAGGTTGTTCATGACACGGTTAAGGTGTTGTGACGTGAATGTAGGGGGGAGGAAGAGCAGCCTTGGCTGAGGCCTGACACTAACATGTGCCTAGGGTGTGTTAGCCAGCCGCCACCCTGTAGCCTGTCGCCAGTGGCCCTGTAGCGTCCCCTCTGTTTTACTTACAGTGCCGGGTACAAATAAGCTTTTAGCGTTGTGGCGGTGCTGATGGTTCTGGGGTGCCTGGTCAGGTGCTCTTTTGGGCGGTACACAACACCACTTAAAACTACCACCCCACCAGGCTCAAGGTCTCGTTATGTTAGCGACTGCTACACAACTGCACTCCTGCTCTCATTACCCTACCACTCCGATATACCCCTATTGATGTGCATGTTTTGGCACAGTGTAGCAAGTGTTTATGTTTCATTAAAGGTTCTGGGGTTTTGCTTCAACTTGGATAACATACGCAATCACATTACAAGCATGCCATTTTCTCAAAGTTGATCGTTCATGGTTCATTATAGTTGAGCAAGAAGAAATCTCGAGGCACCAAAGGAAACCCCACCATTGCCATCTATCTGGTATCCCCATCGCACCACCAAACAACCCAACACAAAACCCTCCGACGCAGTGAAGAAACTACCCATATGTCCCGTACCATGCTACCCTCCTATCCCTCCATTCCCAAAAACCCAACACTGTCCAAACTCCATCATAACACTTCCCCGCCGCCGTGCTCGAGGATAGTGGGGGAAAGAGAGGCGCTTAGTTGGGGCAGGTCTGTGGTGAACGTTAACATTGTATGTGTGTGACCCCGGAGAAGAGTATAAAGCATGTAATTGTCGTGTATAGAAAGAAAGATGAATGGTGGACACTTACAGCACCGCAGCTCCCACAGGTCTTGCTGTCGCTAGCAGCTCCACACTTGGGGCAGTTGGCACCGTGCATTTTGGCAGTGGTGGTATGTGAGATCTGGTTTGCTTGATTGCTTGCTGGGAGGTTTTGGTGATGACGAAAAAATCTGCTTTTGGCGTTTTCAAAGTCGTTTGTTGGTAATTCAGAGGAGATAAGAGGTAGAGGCAGAAGATATACCACGAGACGAACATCACCTGCACTGCGGGGTCGCTGACTCGCCCGCCTAAAGTGCTGCTTTGTAACAAATAGGATGCAAATATAGGTAGGCACGTGGGCAGCTTGCAGAAATGGCGCTCGTGCAGCGGGAAGACGTTGTTCCTTGAATCATTCATCAAATCTCAGCAGTTTATTGAGGTGTCAATTATCGGAGTGGGGGAAATATCAGAGAGCAGCAAGCTATAACGAAAATGCAGATTCCATCATCTTCGAGTTTAGCCTTGCAACCTATACAGGAAGAGGAGAAGGATATCTGCCCGAACGTGCAGCAAAACGTTTGTGTCAATTTGTTATAGGAATTCCATCGTAAAAATTGATTATGTAGAGAAGCATCGCAACCGTAACCCATCACAACAGCTAGCTATATGGTGTGTAACCATTATGCACGGCTAGACGTATAAAGCCAGCCCCCCCATCAACGCCTAGTAAATACGCCCTTGAAAAAAGCAACGATAAAGTTCCCTGTCGAATCAGGTCCCTCAACAGAATGACGCCGACCTGAATGTTCTACCACGGTATTTACTTTCCGCCGGGACTGCATAGACGGGCCAACAGAAGCCTTTTTGAATTGGAGCGTGCGAGGACCCTCCGTCAGCCCGTCTACTTGTTATTCGATACCGTGCTGCTTCTTGAGCTGTTCTAAATTGTCCTTACGAGCCTCTATGTCCTCTTTCGACTTGACCATCTTGTCTGGCTGGTGATACAGGACTAAAGCAATATTAGTCATTGTCGCTGAGAGTAGATGCGATAAGGGGAATTCTTACCAACAAGATAGCGATTCTGGAAGTTGAAGCCGTTGAGCTTATCGCAAGCCAGCTTAGCATCCATTACGTCTTCATAGACAACAAATGCGGTTCCTTTTGTATTATTGGCGATGCCTTGACGGATTTGCCTGCATCAAGTCAGTATTGAAGCTACTGCGCGTCATGGTGCGGTATCTATTAGACGGCATACCGTATAGGGCCGAACTTGCCAAAGAGGTCGAACAGCTCTTCTGGAGTGACGTTGTAACTATTGCAACTTAGTCGTCGTATCCTGAAAGGGGTATTTGTCCTTCAGGTGATGAATGGTGCAGAGAGATACGGGCATGGGGAATGGGCATACCTTAGATTCTTGATGAATAAGGCTCTGTGCGGATGTTAGTATTGTCTCCAATGCCATGTGCGTTATTACATACCGGTTGACCTCGGGAGCAAGTTTGCCGCCTCGATTCATTCTCCCAATAAGTTCTTGTCGTGTATGTCGGCTAAGGAAAGTTGATCGTTAGTTGTTGGTGGTAGTAAGAGCCTCTACGGATGGAGACTGATGAGGCTCCGCTATTTTCACCTGAAGTCGGACGCCTTGCTTATATAATCACAGCAAATCAGATCACCAGTTGGGTGGTAAGAAATCAATTTAATACCAACAACATAAAATCTTGCAGCGATTATGAATTCTTATGAAACTGAAGTCAGTGTTGACTCAGAATGCAATTTTTATTTTAATGTGGATTTGTTGTGGATTTTATGCAAGTTGCAATATAATTTGTGGTACACACAAAAAACATACAATGGTTACTACACAGTAACAATAACAATTCTATCCTGTTATTTCAGCTTTTAAGCCCGTTCTACTAATGGCTGTTGCGTTATAATTTCTTAAAGTCAATAATTTTAGTAAGGATTTGCCGGCTAAGTGCAAACCACTATAAATTCTAACACCTACTAGTGGACTGCAAAGGGTTTTGCGGTGTACAACAAGAATCAACTGAACCGAAAGCAAGCGTTTGCCACTTCCTCGCCCTATTTGAACAATAGTTCTATGGAGGCATATTGGAGTGAGAGGAATTACTCTAATATCATGCTTGGCCTATAAAAAGTTCGTGCTGGCATATTGGATTTATCAAAGCTCTTAGGCTTTGACTTTTCTCGTGTCTTTGTTTTACCTTTAATTGTCGAACCTATCGAACCTTTTCAGGAAGCGCTCATCTATTTCCCCTGGTTGTGATCTAGTCCTCGTTGCTTCCATGCATTGGCCTCAAGAGTATTTTTCTGTCCCCTCTTTCTGCTGGAGCAGAACATGTCCTGCCACAGTTGGAGGTGTTTCGAGTAGCTACGGAGCCGCCTTTCCTTTGAATTCCTTGGCATTAAGTCAGAGCGTTAAATGATGGACTGTTTCCGCTATGTGTGAATCTGACTGCTTCATGAATGCACATATTCTGAGGCCCTTGTCACTTTTCATCAAACATTACCTCGATGGCTCAATTGCAATAAGAATTGGCTGCATGAAACTTATAATTCAGAAAAGATGTAAGGAGAGGGCCAACCTTCAAATAGATGATGTTGGTAGGGAAATGCATATCAGATTCATGGGATTGGCTGTGTAATACGATCACTGAGGCTGAGCCACGGTATACCGTTGAATGTGGTCCATATATGGTGCTGTGCCGCACAGTCATCTCAGATAAGCTTTAAGCCTTACAGTCATACAATACTGTATGGTGCAGCGCGGTTCGCGTAGCCCATTAAAGCCCCCTGAAATTGTCTCAGGTTATTGCTCAGTAGGTGAGTACTTGACAATACATTACCAAGACCTGACCACCACCATTTTTTCAGCATCGTGTTGGCTGGCCCCCAAATGAACGCTCATGATCATTGCAATTTCTCTGTGATTCAAGTGCTAAGAGCTCTGGATTTGGTCGTGTCGTAGTTAATACAACTTACCTGTGGATGTTGCTGCCGCTCACGGCTCCTCGTTGATACGAATATACTTTGTAATGCCATGGTATCTGATACAGACAAGAACAATTGCTCGCTCGGTAAGATCAATGCCATTTTCTCGCTCTCCACTTTACGCACGCCCCATCGGCCGTCACGGCGATCCATGGCTGTAGCCGTGGCGCCTCGCCTTCGTGCTTATTTCTAGTTTCTTTTAATATACCCAGTCTTGTCTCTCCAGAAAGCATCGGCCTCTTCCTCTCTTGAATCTTGTTCCGCGCTTCTTTTTCCATGCTCCCTTGATACAGCCTTTGCTGCAAAGCAGCTAAAATCGTCCAAGATGAGGCTGGTCCTACTCCAATTGTTGCTGTTTTGCGTTCCTGCACTGGCAAATATCCAGAGGTCATCGATCCCGTAACTCTACCACCCTCTGCGTCACTATCTAACTTACTGACCCCCTATCAAGTGTTTCTCTTGTCTTTCGCGCCTCACCAACTAGTGTAGATGGGAATTGTGGGAGTAATTCACAGAGAAATGCAACCTGTCTAACTTCAACGTATGGAAATTGTTGCTCTTCGAAAGGTTTTTGTGGTGCTGAAATTGCCTACTGTGGTGAAGGATGTCAGCCCGAGTTCGGTGAGAAGACTCCAGACCTGTTGAATAGTGCGACCGCTAATACGTAGAAGGAACATGTCTCTCGAGCGTGCCAGGCTCCCAAGTTGTAAGGACCCAATACTACAAAGAAGAAACGCAATATTAATTTGAGAAGGTTTCTGCCAGCGGCTCTTGTGGCGCAACATCAACGTCTAATATAACCTGTCAAGGCTCTAGCTTTGGAGATTGCTGTTCGCCCCGCGGATTCTGCGGCGATGACGACGATTATTGTGGTAGTGGTTGTCAGACACTATTTGGAACCTGCTATGAAACTACAGACACCACTTCATCATCAGCATCCAGCTCCACTCCTTCAAGAACAACCTCCGTGGGACCCGTGAACCCTGTTGTATCAACAACATCGTCAACATCCAGCTCAGCTCCAATAGCAACTGCCGTGGGTCCTGCGAGCGTTGACGGAAACTGTGGCTCCAACTCCGCCACGATCGCAACCTGTTTCGGCAGCGAATTCGGCGATTGCTGCTCCGGCGCTGGATTCTGTGGCGGGAACTCCAGCTATTGCTTTTCAGGATGTCAGCTATTATACGGTCTCTGTGGGAGTAGTGCACAATCATCCAGCCAGTTGGCAGCCACATCTTCGGGCTCTCTCTCGACTGGCGCAAAAGCAGGAATCGCAATCGCTGCCGTAATTATCGGCATTGCGCTTATTGGGCTTGCTACATGGTTCTTCATCCGCCGGCGAAGGAATGCTGATAAGTCTGGCGCCTTCGAGCTGGGCGATCTTCATGAAGATGGATCTCAGCATCATTTCATCGCCCAGGATCCGCCGGGAGGGCCGATGCCAGTCGCGCCTGCCCCTACGTTGGTGTCACAAGACCAGGACTTCGGAAAAGGGACTCAACTGCATGAGATTGGGGTTTACGAAAAGAAACAGTATGCTGAATTAGGCGATAATAATGGGCCGGTGGAAATGTCAGCCGAAACGGCGTGGAGCCGGAAAGAGGAACAGGAGAGGGAAAATGCACGGCAGAACAAGTCACCGGCTAGCTACATCTGAGTCCTTAGCTAACATAATTATATTTTTTGAAGCACAAAAAATGGCGGGGGTTAGTGACAGAATACTGCCGACATTGTCATCTACATTGCATTAAAATAAACGGGTATCATGTCATACACTCAAGGCATCTAACGATGGAACACCGACCCACCGGGCATCCATGCCTTATCCCTCACACAATACCAGCAATCCGCCTCACTGGTATCTTCCGCCGAGACATTCTGATCAATGCTCGCATACAAACTCCACCCGTCCCTCTCCAGCGTATCCAGCATCTTGAGGATTAACATCCTCGTCACCATCGTCTCCTCCCCGTTCGCCGACCACGGATACCCCACAATCTTGAACTCATACGCGTTCAGCGCCCGGTCTTTCCACTCTTCGGATTGAAGGCGTCGCATGCTCTGGAGGACCTCGCGGAACATGTTGGTGAGTTGGGGACTGGCACCCGTAAGACGTAACCTGTCCATCCGATGGAAGGACACGGATATCCATTCGCTGGGAGGAGGTGGCATCTGCTGTTTTCGGAAAATCAGTGTATCTTTATCCCATTGCTTCTTGCTGACGTCCGTGCTGGCGTGTAAAATCCATCCGATTGAGAAAAGATATGCGAAGATCTCCAGCATAAGAATGCGTGAGGTCACCGAATCGCTGTACGCACTTCCCCATGGATTCCCATACAGCTTAATCTCGTGAGACCCGCCATATATCCGTTCTTCTTGTATCCCTTTGGCCCATGCTGATCGTATAATTCGGCGAAGACCCTCTACATCTTGTTGTGGGAACCGGAGAAAACGTAGCGTATCGCGTCTGTGTAGTGAGACTGATGCGAAGGTGGTTGAGAAGGCAGGATATGAAGGCAGGGTTTGGTCTTGAGCTTGGGCTGCTTTTTTGGTCTTCGAGGGATTGTCTGTGTATGGAACAGAAGGAGCATTGATATTCATTACTTCACCATTTGGTGGAGGAGTTGTGTAAATGTGGCTGTTGTGCTGTGGCTGAGGACTAAGAGGTGGCCGGGACTGGTTTGAACCCATAATCTTTAGGAGCTCTTGATGGTATTAATCTGAGTTTTTGAGGTGATAGAAAGTCAAAGAGGGAAAAGAAACCTTAGAGGCATAATAAGTATTTGGATAGTCAATACTTTGTCACGTAAGGAGAAGTCAAGTGACGAAGATTCAACAAGGCTGAGGGATGGCGGTGCAAATCTCCTTGCCTACAAGGCTATTTCTCACCTCACTGCAAGTCGGGTTCTACTATGGTGCTCACAGCATGTATTCTACGCACAACTATTTCTGCGCATCTGAAGGCATGAGTGCAGAGAGCCTGGCTGCTCTACCAGAGCAGCCTAGATAGATAGTCCGGGAGAGGGAGTTATAGAATCATGTAAAGGATTTATATATCCAATAACAGTCTAGAAGGACATTATCAATGATACCTTTGAAACCATAGAAGACAATCTTCACTGCTGAGTGTGATAGTTTTTCCTGAGAGTTAAAACTGCCCTGAATCCATTTCGCTCGCTTATCCACTCGTGCCCCTTTGCCTTGCATGCAGATATGATCAGATATGCTCATCAAGTGGTTACTAAGCAACAATGGGAGCAATACAGAGGAATAAACCAAGGTCAAGGAGGAATTATGAGTCCCTTTCGCAAATGCCATTGTCAATGCCTATGCCTTCCAATGAAGTCACAAGCCTGATGACCTATAGGACTACGAAGCACCTAAGTTACTCTGTTTCGCCATCATATGCATACACTGTCCACAAACTGTGCACCTAGGTATCTCCCTGATCTGAATAAACTTTGCATTGTAGCACCTCTGCTCCACCAAACAAACGATCGCACCGCTCAATACCTAGCATATCATGTTTCCATAATGTAAAGACCATTGTGCAAACAAATAAGAGAAAGAAGAACCACATTCAATCATATTAAAAACCTCACTCCATGAATGCCCTCTACGCACGATTGCGCTTACCTAGAACAGTGCCTGCAGATTCTTTGACCGGATTAGGTGTGCCCTTCTGCTTCAGCATAGCCATCTCTTTAGTGAGCTGTGATACTTGTGCAACAAGACGAGTGTTCTCGCGCTTGAGATGATCGACCTCGGATTCACCGAGCACACTGTCTTTGGCCTTTATAGCCACGATAATAAGCCGAGCGAGGAGACGTGTGTTCTCAGCCTGCAAGTCGCCGATCTTTCCCCTGAGATCCTCGATAACAGCGAGATCGGATGAATCGCAAATCGTGGTGGAGGCATGTATGACGGGAGCAGAATTACCGTGACTTACGACAGAGGGCCGGGCATGGGGAGTTGTGCTGCTAGGAATCTTTGGAGCACGGTGAGAAGTGGTGCACTTTCCTTTGGTGGAAGGCTCTGCGAAGGGTGAGCTTGCAAAGATGACTATGAGATGAATTGATCAGCATTAGTGTCTCTCATTGATCATGTCACTAAACTAAATAATGTGAGCCTACCTGACTTCTTTCCGCGCGGAGTCTTATTCTTTGCATTTGTAACAGCATCCCGAGCAAAAGCTGGAGCATTTTTAGGGAGTTCCGTAGCACCTTCCTCAAGGTAAATAGTTGATTTCCACTTGTTCGATAGAGGTTGAATAGCTATTGTGCCATTCTGGATCCATTCCCCAGTTGTCTCATCTTGGGTGAATTGGTAAGGATAATTAGGTTGGTTACCAATGAGGATGTACTTGGACCGGGTGGTGTATTGGGTTATGATGTTACCCTCCAATTCAATGCGAAGCTTCGACATAGTTTTAATGAAGTGATTGAAAGTATCACCGAGATGGCTGATTTGCCTGCTTAAATTCAATATTGGATACATCAAAGTTGCACATTCACGTATGGCTAGGAGGATATATGGCTTGTCACTTACTTTGCCAGGTGGTGGGCATAGTCACCACTCCGATCAAATGTAGTATCAGCCAGAGCGCCAGTGAGATGATCTTTCAGGCGCTCAATCTTGATATCTAGATCATACAAGGCCCGATATTCAATGCCATGACTCCTAAAGAGGCCGGACTTCTCCTTGTAAAACCTAGCATAAAGGATTGAGTAATCATTTTGCAGATTGAGAGAATTCTTGTGGAGCGCCTTTGCTTGATCAAGATGCTTGCCAAGGTCAACTGGAGCCAGCTTAGGAGCTGAGATATCAGTAGAAGGCACGGTCGTAGAGTTCTTGATAGAGATTTTTATTCTGGGTTTGGTGGGTCTGTGTGATTGGTCATCTGATGGGAGAGATGATTTTCCGAGTACCCAAGGAGGGAGAGGTGGTGCGTTGGAAGGGGCGACAAGGCCACTAGCACTGGCAGAGGCAGAGAACATCTCAGAAGTTGATGGCTGAGGTGCAAATGTTGTATCTGAAAACCTCTAGTTCCATCAGTTGCTGTGGTATCAGCCATGGCGCAACGGCCTTACTCGCAGTATTGACAGAAATAATGCTAGATGCAGGTTTAGCATATGATGGCGTAATTGAAGAGAAGTTCCGTGACAACTATGAAAACTTACTTGGTCTCTTCTTGTAGGCTTTAACTTAAAGATGGACGGTATTGCCAGAGGGGTGTGACATATTGTAAAATGAGGAGTTTGTTGGAGTAAAGAACAGAAACGAAGCGTATTGCACAAGAATCGAGTGCTCAATTGCTGAGGGTTGTAACCCGAAACTCAAAAATAGAGGTGGCAGAGGCAGAGGAGAAAATTGAAAGATCAATGAAACTACAGCGTTCTTTCATGCCCTTAGATGACGCTGAATGGTTTTAGAAACGCGCGGGACGATTCGGGCGAATGAACGTACAATTTTTATTTGCATTCACTGCTTGCGGACGTGAATAGTTGTTGGTAGTTTAATCAGTGCAGAAAGGCTGCCCAAGAGGCTAATCAACTTACTGACTGGGTGTGTGAATACTCTTCAAGCCAGTAATATGCCAATTGAGACATGAAACGCGTGGTAGAATAGGAAATGAAAGAGTAGTATATAATTGTGTCCATGGTCGGCAGGTTGTGAGCGACGATGGGTTGTAGAGCAACACATGTCTTCAACCCGACTCCGCGCTGCACGGATGGGTGTCGGGGTGTCGCCATATTTTATATACAGTGGCAAGATCCGTACCGTAGAGAAGTACAATCAAGACAGACGAATTCAAGGAAGTTCTGCAACTAGCAGGGGAAGCTGCGAAGCCCACGATTTGATGGCACCGCAGCTAAAACATCACCGGTCAGTCATCAACATACATAGGAGAGTCCTATCAAAGCTATAGAGAGTCAAGCGACATTTATTGCTGATGTAATCCCTGGGTATCTTAAATCCACATAGCTTTTGATACAGTATTAGTACAACGTTACCTAATCCATAAGAGTCCTCAACCGCTCCATTACCATCCCATTACCATCCCATTCCCACCCCATCACTCACGCCTAATTTCGAAAACTTACTCCATCGCCATATATCCATTCTGGCGGTCCAAGTATGCCGCCATCATTTGACGACGGATCAAGAGACCAGTCTTTCAAGGCCATTGCACTAAGTTGCGTCCTGTATCCGGCCTCCCACATCTCAATTCCAGTCCATCCGATCATAGCAGCATTATCTGTGCAAAATTTTGGAGGAGGAAATATCAGCTTCATATCTTCATAGCCGTTTGCATCTAAGGCTTTGCGCAAAATGTACTTGAGGTACTGGTTACTGGCCACGCCACCAGCTACAACCAGGGTCTCGATGCCTTCAGCGGGTCCTTTCAAAGCTACAATAACTCTTGAAGCAAGATGCTCAAATGCCACACGCATAGCCTCCCTTGCTAAGAGCTGTCGTTCAGCATCTTTCATGTCAGGATTCGCAGCCGCAACTCGTTTTACCGCACTACCAATACCAGAAAAGGAAAAGATATCTGGATTGCCATCCTTGCCTTTCTTAGAGTATGGAGCTGGTAAAGACCAGGCTATCAAGTTATCGGAATTCTCTGACGGCGAATTTGTATCGAATGAGCTTCCTTGACCTGGTATCGTATAGGCATAGCCATTATCAATGCTCTCAAAGGAAGATTCTGGAAAGGCGTAGCGCTCGAGAGAAGGGCCATAAGAGACATCTGGGGAGGACTCTATAATCTTCTCTGGTAATATGTCCCTTGCGCATTTGTCAATCGCGTCACCAACAGCAAGGTCGGCTGTTTGAGCAATGACCTTGTGGTTACAAAGATCCTTCGAGTGGACAAGCATTGTATTTCCTCCAGACACCAACAAAGACAGATACGGAAATCTCGGGTGTGTCTCTTTCTGGATCTCTGCACCTGCTTCAAAAGCATCCAGTGCGCCGACAAGCCGAGGCGTAAGAGCGTGAGCTTGCATATGGTGAATCCCTAGGAACGGTATCTGCCATGCCACTGACAAACCCTTTGCAGTATCCAATCCAGTTGTCAAACTTGCTCGCATCCCCGGCCCTCTTGTCGCAGCCACAAAGTCAGGCTTGAGCCGAAGCTCATCCTTCCCGTCGCTCTTAACAAGCAATCCATTCTTGGAGCTAGACACTTTGGCGATCGGCAGACTCTGAAGAGCCTTCTTGACCAGGGTGGCCAGATTCTTCTGGTGAGAGTTGGCGGTTGATATAGGATAAACGCCTCGGTACGCTCGATTGTCTGCTGTTATCCTTTCGTGGAAATGGAGGGTTGCAGAACCATTTTGATGCTTTTCCAGAAGCGCAACGCCTGTATCATCGCACGAGGTTTCGATTGCGAGAGTTAAGAGGCCTCTCCGTTGTGCACATCCTCGTAATGGTATTGGTTGAGAAAATGCCCTCGTCGTGCAACTTGGTAGCCTCATCTAGATATGTGTGGATTGGTGTACAGGCGGAAGGAAGGCTAAGGTGCTTTCGACACCATCTTCTCAGCCACATGGCAGACAGCCACAGAACGGGTCTGTCTTGGCATTTATATATGAATCGCAAAATCCCTTCCCTCTCCAGAAATTACAAGTGCCAATTAGTCAAGCAAAAGCAAACGATAGATTCTTCTGTATTTTTTATTACTATTATAGATCGGTACTACCATTTCTCCTGTCATAGCGCCAGTCTGTGCACGGGAAACGGAAGGGATGTTCATAAATTTTGATTTCTGTATTCAGGAATTATCAAAGTATCTTCGCTGTATTTTCTCCCTTGATTCCACGGAGCAAATCAACGGCATAGAATCTAGAGTCCGCAAAACATTTGCCATCTATATGGTTAAGGAGAGCCAAGTGCCTTTTTTCAGAGTATATAAGCTTTTTCGGCGCAACCACCCATCCTTTCTTCTCTTCAGCATCTCAAATCTCTCTTTCAATATGTTTTAGTATCGACGAGGCCCACGGCTAGACCCTCCTCGGCCTGCCATCTCTCCCTGCTTACCACCAGAAGTCATTTGCTCAACTCTCATCTGTCGTGCGAGTTGTATCTGCTCTGCTGAATACGTCGTAGTTGTAGAAATTTTTGAACCACCAAGTCCAGTTCCAACCCCATGGCTTCCACCAATCAATCCGCCACCGTGGTTATTTCCTGGTGGTCTGATACCAAAGCCAGTATTGGTACTACAACCCTGAAGCGCCTTCGATTGTTGCTGGTTGGTTCTATTGCCGCTAATAGAGTTCCTAGTATTTCCTCCCTGGTTGTCGAAAGGAGCTTGAAAGCCGCTATTAGAAAATAAACCTCCTTTCCCATCGAAAGATCTTTCCTTATCACATTTTTGTTGGTTACCTTGAGTATAGAAACCACTTTCGGAGCTGGTACCACCCATCGCACCACTAGTTTGACCTCGGTCGGGTGTTCCCCTTTCTGTGTTATGGCTCAATCCAAATCCAAAATTGGCATTGTCTGTGTTAATGCATCTATTTTGGTTAAGTTTCTTTGGTGGCGTGGCAAATATTGAGCTTGCTAAGCCTTTGCCTTGGTGTGGCTTGTTGAGATTTGACCGCTGTGGTGCCTCAAATACCATATGTACGGGTTGGTTGGAGTTCGCAGCATGTTGAATAGAGTTTTCTTCATCAGTAGACCTACAGTAATTTGGAGTCGACCATTTTGAAGTTGCGAGGCCACTGAGCTGGGTAGGACTAGTTTGTCGTGGGGGCGTGCGAGGCGTAGTATGTGTGTGCTGGGCTGCTTGTATTGGAGATGCAGATTGTGCGGATGCTACTGAAGGCGTTGGCCAGTTGCCATCTGCATCGGGGCAGGCACCATTGTGCAATTGGTAGTGTCTTGCAAAATGGGCGTCGTATGCCTTCACAGCTTTTTCGGCAAATGACCAAATTCTTCTTCCTTCTGATACAAGGTCAAAGCCTTGCTTCTCTGGATGCACTCCATAGACCATGCTACTGATACGTTCAAGCATACTACTCACAGTATGGTTGTCTTCATTGGGCGTGGCTTCTGTCACAGCGGGTAAGTGAAAGCTGTTGCATCGTCTGCAAGTGAGGCGTTCTTCAATGGCTTGATTCATTGTGCCTTCCATCAGCTTTACCCATTCTGCGCGAAGTGCAGCATCAAGTAATCCAGGTTTTGCGAGCTGAGCTAGTTGCTGACATTCTCGGAAGGCTGATAGATCTTCAGCAGCTGGAGCTCGCAGAGGTTGGCCGTGAAGGGGAAGATTCTGTTCCATGGCGATAGATCAAGGACTAATCTCTGTTATATGTTTCAGTGAAGGGTCTTGGGGTGGAATGAAAATAGTGTGCGAGGGGCATACACTGGAGAGAACTAACGAGGATGTGAGGAGGTCAATGATATTTTGAGGCGGAAGAGGGTATGACTTTGGCGAGGATGAGGGTTCTGGAAGAACCTCCTTGAGTTTACTATCTTTATAGGCGGACGATTGGATTCATTGAGTGAGCCAGAGGACTAGGCTGCAAAGCTTGGAAACCGACCTCAAGCTCTATAAGACAGAGCTCTATGCGGTGCGCAATCGCGATGATCGGGAAATTCGGAGGATAATGTAAGTAAGGTAGGAAATTGTCATGTTCTTTTTCTTCTTCTTTATTTGAGGCGGAACGGTGCCCTTGCCTGCTTTTTTGGGGGGGGGGGGGGCAGATGCAGAACCCCAAAGAGGAAACAATGGTTTTGGCCTCAACTAGAAGGAACTAGCAACTGAAGTACTGCACTGCACAGCACAGCACAGCACGGCATAGCATAGTATAGTATAGCATAGCCAACACGTCGATGCCTACCGTGACAGAGAAATTGCTACATTGATGTTACAGGTAGCAGTCACATCCTTACTCTCACCAAAACCGGACGCCCACGGTAGTTGAAAGTTCTTTCTCGCTTATAATAGATAGGGGAACATTCGCTTCACGTGCCACAGCTCGCTCTAGTCGAGCTATTATCTCCAATGGGATAAGGCGAGTGGAACATAGTGCATAAGTTGCTTTAGTATACTACAATATGGCTCACAATGGAGGTGAGCATATGCTTGGGTGATGTACACATGAAAGAAACAATAGAACAGTAGTCAAGACAGCCAAAGCTTTGCAGAGATTCTATTATTCTATTCCCCGATCTAGATTTGTATACCAAAACATCATCAAGACGTCGCCCATGCCCATTAATCGAGAACACTAACATCTAAAACGAAAGTAACAAACTCCGTGCCGACCCTCTCGAAACCCATGTCTATACCAGAAAAATGCACCGTGAGCCTAAGAAACCCTCATTCCTGCTTCTAACAATTGTACGTCAAGTACACACCAGCATCAGCGCCTTGCGTAAACTCCACACTAGCTTCCCCGGCCACCCAATCCGCAATCGAAAACACAAAAGCAAGGGCTCCACCCCCAACCGGACAGCTCTGGCTGTTGATAACCTTCGTCGTACCCGGCTCAATCGTGACTGTGCCAAATGTTCCCTGCCCAACCGGGGTTCCCCCGGGATAGAAGGTATTCCAGCTCCATCCGTTGGGATAAGAGATAGCACCGGGCTGGTCCTTGAACAGCGTCTTAACATTGAGAATTGGAGACCCGAGTGTTGTGATTGGATAGGAAGCGGGGAAACTGACGGCCAATTGGCAACCGTAGGAACCGGCGGGAATCGAGGAGAAGCCAACGACTTGGTTGATGTGGTTTGTTGTTGAGGAGGTCTGGGAGACGTGGAAGGTCGGGGAGTTAGGCGAGACGGTGCCGGGCGATGACTGCGTGAGTGTTTGGAGGAAAGAGGGGCGAATAGTGGTTCCGCAGCGAGGAGCGAGGTCAACAGGAGTGGGAACTGCGGACGCGAAGGAGAGGAGGGAGACGATTGCGAGAGCGGTTGAGTGGTACATATTGATTGTGATTAGAACACGGAAATTTGTGTTTTGTAAGATTATGAAGGTAGAGAGTATTAGATGAGGTTAAGGTGCTTGAACTGGATAGTCTTCCAGAGCAGATACGCATTCTTATATACCTACGGACTCTGACGACAACAAATAAGTAAGATCAGAACGGCGAAGCAAATATGCCTAGTACAAACATACTTCAGCATCGCTTGACTCCGATACGAACAGCTGTGAAACTTCACGCCCGTAATCAACGTACCAAACGCAGTCCATGATAAACTTCGGTGCTAAAGTATGTTGCCGGTGGTGGCCGTGAAGCTCGAATGAAGCTCGTGATGAATTGCTTGGCTGGTTCGTAGAGAGAGAACCAATCACTCCACTATCAAGTTTTCAGCCGACGTCAGAGGAGGGCTTCTTCAGCCTAGGTTAAATTTGGATCTCCTGACTAAGACGAAGATCGATGGTGGCTGAGATAGAGAGATGTAAGCTTAGTGGAAGGCTGTCCAATCATGATTTAGCACCAAGCCAGATGCAGCTGACGGGAACACGCCCAAGTGTAGTTGTGAGAAAATTAAGGCAAACAGTGCTGTCATGCAAACGAGATGAGAAATTAAAGTGAAGAGCAAGATAACGCTCCAGCAGGAAGGAGATCGACATATGCTGGAAAAGTTTGTGCGGCGACTTCATACTTGCTTGGGTTGGCGCGGTTGAATATCTACAAGGTGTCAAATACATATACAATAATGCATTCCAGAGAAATATCTAATGTGATATGTCACTGTATAAATATTTCTAATCACCCACTTGTGGCAATGGTAATAACGATTATTATTCTCAAACGTCAGCAATGGCGAGTAAAATATGCCGTTGCTTAAGCGTTTCAAGTGGCGTAGAACCATGGCCTCGTTGGTCTTATGCAGACCGCCATATGACTGAGAGGCAGATTATGGCAAGGGAATCTCTGATTATGAATTCTCAACATGATGTACTCTCACCAAATCGAGTAGTGGCTTATTCAGATCTCGGAGCTTGGGATGTACGGACATTTTGCTTCGCAACGTCATGACCGCTCCCTTCTGGGCGAGGTTGATGAGGTCTTTCCGCAAAGGTAGGCCTCTAGCTAGACCTGCCGCCAGGACTCCCAGGAATGTATCGCCCACTCCATTAACGTTTACAACATCTTCAACCTTTTCCACGCCCGGATATAGCCGCATGTACACCCCACCAATGCTTTGTTTGTCGGACATATTGAATGTCCGGCAGAGAATATACTTGCTATGTATTGGATCCTTAAGGCGAGGGTCATTTGGCTTAAGGAGTTCCGTGAGGAGAACGCCATCAGCTCCAAGTTTTGTGACGATGGTAGGGAAAAATGGAAGCAGTTGTACCGTCTGTAGAGGTATTCCCCGGTCGGTCATGGCAGAGTTTGTAATAGAGACGAAGCGATCGCGTGCTCCTGCACTAGATATGCCCAAAGCGTCAATCACCTTCCACCACTCTTCACCCTCGAAGAGTCCATACTCCCTCGCAGCTGCATGCATAGCGCTTAGCTCATGCTGATTCGGGGTAGTAAGATTAACCATGTTTTGAGGATAAATTCCCAAGTTAACCCTATCTTTAAGTGAAGGCTGGAGTATTCGACTTGACTTGGCAACAGAGACCGGCTCGAACGCAACTTTGACACCCAGGGAAGAGTATTTATACATGATTGCTCTGGCAGTATCAGGGTTCCAATTCGCATCTACGACTATCCACTTTAGATTTTCGGGAACTTGGATAGTAGATAGGTGTGAATCAAGTATCCTCTCCTCAAAGACCCCCATATCTGCAACGGCAATCACCAGATCGCCCTTCGCGTCGTTGACAGCGATATATTGAGCGGTCCGTCTCGAAGCGCTAGATGATATTTTTAGGATACCATCAGTGCCAAGTCCATCTTCTTGTGTCAGGCTATGGCTAGAGAGAATTGTTTGTCCAGCACTAGATATTCGTTAAAGGAGTTTACAAATAATGAGGGGATGGCTTACACATCATCTGCAACAAGACTACATAGACCTGCCGACTCGTTGCCGCCAACTAGATGAGCGGCAAAAGCAACGTTGTATCCGACACCCCCAATAGATGAACTCATTTTGGCGATATTTGAGGTGTGCATCTGTGGAGTGCCGCTTGCTGTACAATTCGTATCCACGGCTACAGATCCAAACACCAAGATGCTGGCAAGCGGAAAGGACTAAAGCAAAATGTCAATATAACCATGCCTTACGATAAAATGTATACGATATAACCCATCAGGGAACATGTGCCACATACTATGTCTGGGAGGTCGCGTTCTCCGTGAAATTTCTGAACGGAATCTAGATTATCTGAATTACGGATACCGCTTTTCGTTGTGCCAGAACTCTTCGCTCGATCACCATCCTTCGGGTCTGATTGCGGCGCTGTTGAATCAAGTGATAGACTTTTAAATGCTTTGC
The DNA here is from genome assembly GCA_918026815.1 of Chalara sp. BL73. Taxonomy (NCBI): domain Eukaryota; kingdom Fungi; phylum Ascomycota; class Leotiomycetes; order Helotiales; genus Chalara; species Chalara sp. BL73. The sequence continues at coordinate 159,705 of CAKJVC010000003.1, read as the reverse complement.
CTACGGCATTACCAGGACGCTTTGTATGAGGGCGGTCATATTGGATATTTGCAAACGACCCAGCAGTCCTTCTTGCTCTGGCGACGTTGTCCTCACGTGGCTGCTCCAAATGCAGTTCCGCACGATCCATTTTGTTGAGTTCCACAGAAACCTTAGCAGCCATAGCGACGTTCGACTCGATTAGCCCTCGGTTGGCGGGAAGACTATTACCTTTTGTGATATCTTTGATTCGAGCAAGGATATACGGGGTATTAGCAGGTCCATGAATGTTATTTTCAGCAGCCTCTCGGACGGCCTCACTGATTGCGAAATCGATCTCCTCCTTAGGAATAGCGAATTTTTCAGGTACTGGGTTTGCGAGAAGCAGACCGCTCGAGAATGTGTTCGCGTTCGGTACGGTATGGAACATATTATTTGCCGCGTCTGGACTCATCAGTAAATATACAACGAAGAAAATTAAAACGACACTTACAAATGATTGATGCGGCCTCGTACTCATTGCGAACTACCACAGGTGACTTTACTCCACTGTCTCTGGTGTAAAATGCTGGAAAGTCAACATCGCCAGAACGGCCGTCAGCAAATGTGAATACACCAACCCCCTGAGTTTCGAGATATTCCAAAGTTCGAGGGATGTCCAAAAAACTTTTGCAGCCACTGCTGATCACCGCTACAGGTGTGCGGCCTAGCTCAGTAAGGTCAGCAGAAATGTCCATAGTATCTTGTCCGCCTCGATGGACTCCACCGAGCCCTCCAGTTCCAAAAACTTGGATCCCCACTGCATGGGCAAGAACCATAGTGCCTGCGACTGTGGTACCTCCAATCAGTTTCCGCCCGGCTATTCCCTACATTTGATGAGTAAATTTCTTCATATAAGATCACGTGGAAAGAATTAGATTCCTCAAAAACTACTTACCATTCCAAATATATATGGAAGATCCTTCCTTGAGACTTTCATCGTCTGCGGTTGTCCGGCAGAGCTTGCTATAATTTCTAGCTCCTGTTGATCGAGTCCGATTTTTGCAATGCCTCCAATGATAGCAATGGTTGCAGGCACCGCACCATGAAGTCGAACGATGGCCTCCAGATCTTGAGCAAGGGCAAGATTATGCGGATTGGGGAAACCATGAGTGTATATTGCTGATTCCATGGCCACAACAGGTTTGTTCTTGTTGTGTAACGCCCATTGCACTTCCTCAGATAGCTTGACATAGGTTTTTGTATGTTTGGAAGGTGTTCCAAATGATCGAAGCCCTCTGGAGTCGCCATTTATTGCGAGGTAACGTGGTCGATATGAGAAACATAGTTCGGAAGAAAACAATGCACCTTTGTACGAAAAAGATTTAGGTTGCAACTTTGTTCCTAACAACTGCGATCGCAACATCGCCATAGCCATAGAAATACCCTCTAGACTTAATAGCCAAGACAATAATTGTTTGTGGAATTCCTATGGAGATCTCGAACACATGCTATCTCCAAATCCGCTGCAAAAAGTCTAGCAACAGCCGCTATGCTTTTTTCGGCTCCCCCGAAAAGATGAACGGATAAAGTTTCTGCTATCGCAAATTACATGCGCTAGAGATGCTACTTACATACATAGATATGTTGACTTTTAGGTTGCTTTTTCCGTGATTGAAGTTGAGGTTATCAAGGTACGCTTCACGTGATGATATCGACGGTGAGACAATATTCCGAGCCGTGTAGCTGGCTGGCGACTCTCAGTCACTTTATCTGAAACGCTTAAAAGTCTCAGTATATCCAATGTAGCCTTACCTTTCGGATACTTCCCGAGGAGCTTGCTTAGCTATGGCTATAGTAGGCGATATCTTTATGCACAACGAGACAATGGTAGGCGATTTCACTCTTCAAGATATGTGTGCCGCCCTGAAATCAATGCATTGGGGTTCAAGATAGCTGTAAAAGGTAGAGCGCACCGTGTGTCTACTTATAACATCATTTCTCCTATTTTACCATACAGCTTGATTTGTTACTGCCTACTCGAGTATGCATGGATCAAGATTGTTCATAGCAAGCCTGCTTGCGAGCGTCCTGGAGGCACAACAGATCATCAATGGTCAAATATTCACACCTGGCATTGTTGTAGTGGATGCGCCGCAACCAGCTACGCCATTAGGAGGAGGTAAGTCAGTACACGGATAAAGAGAATATCTGTTAACAATCTCAGATACATTACATGTAGCTCTAGATGTGACCGCGAACGGTCTGCTACAGCTACCGCCATACCCAGAGAACCCCATCTCCGCTATATACAATGTATCTATCTTTCTGAGTAGCTATACTACCGGGAAGAACTTCACTGTCTCCAATGGAACAGCTTCTGCGGGAAATGCAAGCTTGGGGAACATAATGGTGCAAGAGCCAGGGAGCACAGTTAAGCACATAAATTGGATATGGCCGGCTTGTCTTGGTGACGGGGCTCCATCTGGAGATAGTGCTCGTGGTCTTTATAACGTATGTTACCGCAATTTGGGTTGCCAGTAATTAATGTATCTTAGATCTCCATCCGCCAAAACTTTCGCCTCAATGACACCGATGCGTACACAATCTTTGACCTCCCTATCAAAGTTACGAACAGCATACCCGAGTCCAGTAACCGACCTCCGTGCGATGCTTTGAATAATCAGCTTTTATCCCAAGAGGCGCTTGCTGCTTCTGCAGATAACTTTACACGAGTCCCCGGCACAGCGATACAGTCCAATAGTCAAGACGACAATACTGGCAGTGGCCTGGGTCCCCAGAAGCCCGAGGGATCTACACAAGATGGGTTGGGGGCTGGAGAGATGCTACACTGGCGTAGTGCGATACACTGGGTATGGATCGCATCTTTTGTTATGATGCTGGCCGTCTAGAGGGTTTTTTTCACGTTGACCGGCTCATCTTGGAATTTAATCGTATCATGGAGTCTGGGCGGCTCGTAGATGGCATGGTGATGTGCATCTTGTCTAGTATGCTCAATTTAGACATTGGGTATTTATTTGGAATACTGCTATTTGATTGATGTAGATGACCGCAGATTTGGGATAGCGTTTCTCCTCAGTATGGTTGCTGATTGATTATGTTTATGGCTGCTCACGCATAACTCAACCTTCGTGAAGCCAACATCTACTTTAGTTTAGTCAGGCTCTTCTACCTCTATCCTTCCCTCATCGTTTCCCTTCTATACCGTAAATGCTATTTACACGTGACAAGGGTAATTTAAGGAATAACATTCCCCGCCCCCGCATTTTCAACAGCGCCCACCTCGGTTCAAGTGACATGCACCTATGCATACCAAACACAGCTGGTTCAGATATAACATATAGAGAACCATTCACTACCCCAGGCGGAAAAAGAACTCCAGTTTTGCGAGGTTATTTGACTGATCGGACCTGAGAATTGACTGGTTTATTTCTTTTCTAACACAATAAATTGACTCTGGCTGTTACAAGCCTCTAAAAGCTAGCTCTCTCCTTTCGTCGTCATTCTCGCCTTAATCTTGCGTAAAGATATATTCATCGTCTCGTGCCAAAACGGCTGATACCGCTTCAAATATACCATCATCATGCCTATGCACAATGGCTGGCTTCCTAGAGAAGGTAAAAGGTAAACCAAGGATCTAGCGTTGCTATGCTGACTTTCTTTCAGGACTTACAGCAGATCCCATCGGCCGTTTCTTAAAGAAAACAGCTCTAAATCCGGTAGTCACCCTAGCGCTGATTCTCGTAGCAAAATATACCAAGAAAGGTTCCGATCTATCCATCCTCCATGAGACAGCCTTTAAGCGCGTTAAGTTTCTTTTCTACTGGGGCGTATTGCGCACCGCCTCCAATTATCTCGATAATGGTGTTCTGAACAACTGGAAGGCGGATACATATGATTGGAAGAAAGAGATAGTGCTGATTACTGGAGGCGCTGGAGGCATTGGCGGACATGTGGTGAGGTTATTGGCAGAGAGAGGCATCAAGGTCGTGGTGTTGGATGTGATCCCTATGACTTTCGAGACTTGTATAGTACCCTTTCTAGTACAGAAAGCTTTGCTAACAAAACGCAGCCAAAAATGTTTACTACTACAAATGCGATATCACATCCCCATCGACGATCGCTGCTGTTGCTGCTGAGATCCGCAAAGATGTTGGCGAGCCTACAGTCCTAATCAACAACGCTGGAGTCGCACGCGGAAAGAGCATCCTCGATGCCGCTGAAAAGGATGTACGCTTCACATTTGAGGTAAATACACTTGCGCATTATTGGATGGCGAAGGAGTTCGTGCCAGATATGGCGAGGAAAAATCATGGAATGATTGTGACCGTCGCATCATTCGCAGCATATATAACTGTGCCCAACATGGTTGATTATGCCGCCTCAAAAGCTGCAGCACATTCCTTCCATGAAGGTCTCACTGCTGAACTTAAGACTCGATATAATGCGCCAAAGGTCCGCACCGTTGTGATCAATCAAGGTTACACCAGTACTCCACTATTTGAAGGCTATAGGAATGACAGCAAGTTCCTGTTGCCGACCTTGGAGCCTGAAACTGTAGCAGAAGGTATTGTTAAGCAGATATTGACTGGCAAAAGTGGCCAAGTCATTTTACCTGGGCTGGGCGCAAGCTTGTCGTTCTTGAGAGGATTCCCACACTGGTATCAGAATCGTCTACGGAATGAAGGTGAAAAAATCATGACCAACTGGCATGGCAGACAGGTCATCGATGTTGATAAATGGAAGACAGAGGGTGAGAGGGACAAGGACTCTGAGAGCGCGTAAGTTTGAGATTATTTTGCCATTATATAGGCTGATATCAAGCAGATCAACTGTGTTGGTGCCTCCTGCGCAAGGCTGAGAATGGAATTTGACAGAATGCAAACAAATTGAAAATGAGACGACATTGAAATATGTTTGTGAGCTACTGTGTTTGTAATAAGTGTGTTCTATATCATAAATCTTTCTTCGGCACAATCTGGTACCATCATCTTTCTGTCTTTGTATTTAGGGTAGTGGCGCTGTACGAGAAATTTTGAAATCAGTTGGCAGGTTTGGAGTCCAATGTATTGTTGATTGCTACAGGGTCTGATGGTTCTCAAAACTTGTGGTATTTGCTTGATGTCGATGGTTTACGTTCAATGCGGCCAATCAAGCTCCTATCCCTTCTCGAGTTACATGATGAAGCTGAATTAGGCACAATCCTAGAAACCAAGTGTAGAGCCCATACAATTAGCCTCTCAAGAGATTTACCTTTGCCAAGTTGCTACGCAGTGTGGGATAGAACTCGAGTGACAAGATACCTCTGAACTAAGCGAGCCGTTATATGTCTGGGTAGAAAACACTTTCTTGAGCATATATGTAAGTTCAAAGATTAACACTCACAACAAAGTGTATCAACCCTATTTCCCAACATATGGCTAACATAAGTCCGCAGGGGAAATGCTGCGCGTGCTTGCCCAAGCCTTTGTAGCGTCAAATACTATGGCAACTAGGAAAACATCTCGGGGGAGCATCGTCCAGTTCACTGGCATGTTTAAATTTTCAGAGTAGTACTTCCTGACTGAAATATCACGGGAAAGCTTAATTAACAAGAGTATTGGACGCTTTTAAGTCCTCGAGATGTATGCAGGCTCTCCTCCCACGAGGTGGCCCGCCCAATGTCTCCGGATAGAGAAATCCGGATATAACAAGTTCTATATATCAAAACCCCAAAACAATACATACGACGGCAAATGCCATGGGCGATCCATAGAACCATAGGCAACCCTACTCCACACCTTTAATTCACAATCATAAAAAGTCAACGCTAGAGAAATCATCCCTCCCCCAAAACTCATATACAGACAGCGGTACCGACAACGAAAGCGACACCATCGACCCTCTCCCTCGCCGGGCTCCTACCAACATCAAATCCCCTCCTATCCTCCAGACAGGCCTCGCGGCACAGGCACCAAGATCCGTAAATCTCTCCAGAGGCTACCGCCAGGGCATACCCCCCGCGAACTTCGGCACCGTAAGCCTTATACGCGCTTCGATCGAGAAACAGATGCTGCTCTCCGTGGATTTCTGGGCTGTTTGAAATGCTATCTTGTGAAAAACGTATCACATAATTTTACACCCTAAAATGTAGTGCGTCCGAATATCGTAAGGAACCTTGACTGTTTTACACAAATGGCTACAAATATTGACATACCTAGCTTATCAAGACGGGGAGAATTGGGGCGCGACAGCAGTGCAAAGTTGGAAAAATAAAGACCATGAGTAGAGGCGGTAAGAGAACATAGATAACTATAAATTTAAGAAAGCTAGGCGATGCGAGGGAACCAGACTATATCAGCTGGCAGGGCTGGAATGGTAAAACAGAATAACTTAGACCTTAGCAGGAGATAGGTGAGTGGCATTCAGAGCCAGTGCGTCCTAGTCAGAAAGCTTCCAGCCTGGAAGGCATCTTAAGGAACGATTCGTTGGTCGATCATAACGCAGCGACCGCAAGTCCTGTAAACCCGAGCCCTAAGAAGATGGTTTCACATTCCCATATGGATAAAGGGAGCCCACACGATAGGCTGATCCGGAAATCTCATCTTCAAACCCTCCACCCAACGAGTCTCCTCTCTCAATGCCCTCAAAGCATGATGCAGCCCCTCGGCTGCCTTCCCAAAATCAACCGCCACGCCCCCGACGGTAGTCAACATCGTATCCCATACTATCCGGGACACCACCGCGCTCCTCTCATCGTCCACTTGCCACAAAGATCCAATCGCCTGCGGGAACCCCGCCATCTGGAATGCGCCGGTGAGATGGATGCCCTCGTCCAGGAGGTCTATGGCCCTATTACTCGACGCGTGGCAGGCTGAAAGATATGCCAACCGTGCATTGGAGAGTTTGAGAGCATTGATATCGGCGACGGTGAGAGGGCTGGTTTCCCAGTCCGAGAGCAAGAGTCTGCTGTTGGAAGGATTTATGTGATCGACGATACCGTGGCAACTAAAGTGCGCCACGCCACAACCTTGAAGAGCTGGTAGCACATCATGTTTGTAGGCCGGGCTTTTAAACACGACTTTGGTGATGATTTCCTCTGGCATATTGGAGAGAAGCTGAGTGACTTCTGTGTCGGCGCAATTCAAGTCTGCTTGGTTAGGCGTTGACGACATTGCTATAAACACGGCTTTTGTGGGGTCGGATGAGATTGACTTTTGGTTGATTCTTCTGGAGTGGCTCAGGGATTTTATTGTTGGCGCATAGGAAGAGATCACTCGATCCAGTGCATTGTTATCTGTTTTGCCAGAATGGTCTCCAGCAGCGTGGAGGGGGAAGATAGACATCAGGCCAACTGGAATCCACCAAATCCGTGGCCATCCCTGTGCCTTCCCGAAAGTACCCAATTCGATCAATATCGGACCAACAATGGCATCCCATAGCCATTTGAGTATGCTATGAAGAGATTTACTCGTCTTCTTGCGGCTGACCGGGGTATCTTGCTCGAGTGTCTTGATGTAATTTCCCGCATGTTGTAAAACGTCTGCTTGGTTCAGATCTTGGAGGCTATAATGCCATGTTCTGTCTTTCGTTATTATGAGTGCATCGCTTCGTATAAACGAAACATTAATGACCACGATCGTCCCGGACTCTGAAAGAGATTGTAGTTCATCCTTCGTCGGTCCCAGGAAAACACCATTCGTCTTGTCATCAGAGCGAATTTTATCAAGTATCTCGTTGAATCTCTTCGAAGCCGTAATTCTTCTTTCCATATCCAACTTTGAATCAAATAGAACGTCTGATGCTTTGACGAGCTCGTTGGGAGATGAGTCAAGCTGATCTCGAAGTGCTATGAACTCTTTTGCCAGATCTGGGTCATGATTTTCCAGATCAGTAGTGTCTATACGAGCATCTAAAAGCATAGAGCTCATGACACCTCTACTCAACTCTAAGATTTGGAGAGCCTCAAAGCATTCGCTACCGGATTCAAGAAGGATAGACGCACCGATGCTGGCAAGTCCAGAAAAGGTAGCGATATTGTCTTGTTGATCGGCACGGTTAAGAATACGAGGACTGACCATATGAAGTAGTTTCGTAGCCGATTTCAGAAACATGACTGATGTTGGGGGGTCTTTAGACCATGTCAAGACCATTCCTCGATATCCGGCGGTGACTCGTAGCACGGGAGTTGCTGAACTCAAATCCAATGCCATTTTGTAACTCCTCGTTGCTTTGTCAAAGTCATCATCCATCTGGGTTCGCTCAAATTTTAGCTCATAAGCTTTGCCAAGATTATTGAGGCACATGGCTCTCGTGGAAGAATATTTTGGCATCTCGTCTGCGGCGGTTTGAAGGTTCTTGATTGCTGCACTCAGGTGCTCTGAGCCCTGTATGGATGAGTCCCTTATTACTCGCCTAAGGAAGCAATTCCCTAAGTTGACTAAACATATAAAGTAGGTTGGCCCTGTATTCGAAAGATCTATCGATTTTCGGCAGCATCGAACAGCTTCTTCAAAATCTGTGTCTAAGCCCTGAGACTCGAAGCGGATCTGCAGAGCATGTCCCAAGCATGACAACCTTCCTGCATGCAATTGGTCAGTCTCTGGGGTCATATCTAAGGCTTCTTTGTATACGGATACTGCTTGATCCAATGTGTCAGGTAGATTCAATCTTTCAAATTTCCTCACAAGGACATTACCAAGTGTGACCAACGACGAGGCATGACCAGGGATTCTCGCGGTGGAGGCCTTAAGCCCTTTTTCAATGGCTTCTAGTGCATTATGTAAGTCTTCCAAAGAACCGCGGAGCTCGAATCTAGTTTGCAACGCTGCACCAAGGTTGTTCCAGATATTAGCAGCCGATGTAGCATCCATTCTCCGTTGTAAAGCTTGCTTGTACATCCGTACCGCCTCATCGAGAATGTCCGGCAAACCTGTGAAATCATATTTTCTTAAGAGCACATTTCCCAGAGCATCTTCGGCTTGAGCTTGAAGTTGCATTTCTTTAAATCCAAAGCTCACGGCTTGTGTGCAGGCATCAACACCACGAACCAAATCCTCTTCAGCAGCGGTTTCCTCAAATCTCATGCGCAATGCATTCCCCTTGTTGAAATGAATTTTTCCATAACTCGGATTATGTGGATTCATTTCGTCTTCGGCGCGAGAAAACATGTCGATAGCGTCATCCAAGTCAGCCAGTTCTCTGTAAATTTTGAATCGAGACGCTAACGCTCCACCAAGATTCAAACAAAAGGTGGACACCTCTGGCAGACCTTGCTCTTTAGCTAAGGACACTGCGGCTGTGCCATGCCTGATAGACTCGTTCAGGTCAGGAATCGAATTTGTCCTTGTATACTGAGTACAGAGAGCATTTGCAAAGCTATCCAGAAATATAGCTCTCATGGGATGTTGTTCATCTGTCGATGACACTGCCTCACGCCCAACTCTGCAAGCCTCGTCCAGATCTGATTGAGATCCGCTCAATTGAGACCGTGTCATCAATGCAGCACATAAGTTACTACAAGTCTTCGGCCTGCTAGCTGTTGGCAAGCTCAAAGTATCTCTGTATGCGCCAATGCATTCATCGAGATCCTGCGGATCACCATCTTGGGAGAATCTAAGCTGAAGTGCATTTGCGTAGTTTTGCAGAGCAGCTGGTCGAAACTCGTCTGCGATGTGATCTTTAGCCTGTTGCGTGCAATCGAGAAAAGCGCCCAAGTCAGATGCATGTCCTGTTTGGTTATATCTGTATTGATAGACGATACCAAGATTACCGAGATACCTGGCCTTCTTCGAAGTATCGGGCTCGCATTCAATAGCCTCTGAAAACAGTTCTCTGGCTAAGTCTAGATCCTCGCCAGAATGATTTATCTGGAATTGATAGAGGTGCGCTTTAGCAAGCTCAAATAAATCCCATGCCCTACCTGGGCTTCTGACGGGATGCTTGGGAAGTTCAGCCTCCGCAACCGGGACTGAAGAATCTGAGCTCATAGATTTAGTGCCACTAGAGTATCTGCGTGTGAGTTTTCACAGTTCGGAACTGGCTACTTTCGAGAAGTTAAGGCAATTGACTAAATAGAACACAGTTTAGTTTAGTAGGGCGTTGCAGGAGTCGGTTTGTCTACTTGTTTTGACCGTGGTCGTTATTAATGCTTTCCTGTGGCTAATCACCGCTCTTTGACTACCTACATGCGGAGAGTGCTGGGACAGGTAACATTAGAAACTCGTTATGTGCAGATAGAAGTGTTGTTCGTAGTCCACCCGAGAAAAAAAGCAAAAGTATAGGAGGGAGCCTGAGGTGGCTTTTAGTGGCGTACAGAAATCGAGCGAATCGGGCGATTCAGGTGCGACATGGCACGCAAAGCTTGACAACGACGCAGTCTTCGTTTTTTGATGCGTTCACCTCGTTGATATATCTCACACCAATAAATCACTACGCACGTCCTTCGAGCTAAGCAACATCCAGCAGTTAACCTGTCGTGATGCCTCAAAGTTCCCTTTCCGTGCTTATGAACGGGTATTTAGCCCCAGAACAGGTAGCCTTAGGTCGCCTTGTTCTTGATATGAAGAATCCGGGTCAAAATTTCTGCCCCTTTGGCGCTCTTCACCTACAGGAAGGCGATATATCTAAAGCAGAATTCTCAGACTTGAAGTCACTTGCCAATGCGGAATCGTCGTCTCGTTTCAAAAGCGCCCTCTCAGAAGTTTTTATGGTCTTTGCTGAAAGGTCTCAGACCACTATTGATGACATCTTTACCAAGACCGCTATGCGCCATCAGTTGCTCAACGTCAACCTGAAGTTCGAAAGCATTTTCGAGGATAACAATGTTAAAAAGTGGATTGAAAAGGTGGTCTTGACAGGTGCGGAAGTATACATGGTCGTAGGCTTGCATACGCTTGAAGACGCTTCAATCAGTCTCAATCGAGACGCTTCTACGGAGATTAGTGGCCGCATCCAGGCCCCAATCACCGATTCTGTGGCTCCTGGAGCTTCGAAGCTTCTAGGGAAAGGAACAGTGCTCGATGTCAAACTTGAAAGTGAACATAAATCCAGAAGCTCCCTGGGAGCATCATTCGTTACTCCTGGGGAACGAATCATCGCCGTTCAGTACCAAAAGGTCGCAACAACAATATTCTCCTCAAAGGGCAGTAAGAATCTTGTCGAAGCTAAGCTAAAGATGAAGGCCGTATGGCGATCATTTGGTGCTGTCAGAGGCGAAACAGATTTGGATACCTTCGAGGCTGTCTTGGAAGAGGTGACAACCGCCGGCGACATCGGAGAGGATGTCGAATTTGAGGCTGCTTCAGTTGAAGGCAAGGTGTTCGTGATTCTGGATTGACATGTTAGTTATGCGAGCCAGTTATTGGAGCCAACTGATAACTAAGTTCTTTGATGTCCAGTCATCTATTTATCTCCACATTATTGACTACTTCGATATGCATTGTTCAAAGGGTGTTTATTCTTCAGTTGGCGGCTTTCGTGTTTATGAAGCATGTATGTACCCCTTGTGGTTGGACGAGCCGCGATTGAAATAAGTAATGCTTTGACCTTAAGGGTGCCTGCATACTAGTCCGTTTGATCCTTTATATTCCCTTGGATTTAAATATTTACACCGCTTCCCTTCCCTTTCTTGTTATCAAGAGATAGAAATGAGCGACTGGGTAAGCTGATCCTACGACTCATAGCTTAGGAGTGGGTAGAAGAAGCACTAACTGACAGCAGATTCTGCAGAACGCCATGGCTAGAAGCAAGAAGTCAAAGAAGTCGGCAGCAACTGCAAACGTTGGACTAACTGAGAATGACACAGTTCATATCACCTCTGGCCTCAAGAATCTCAACTTTCAAGACAGCACTCACGAGTCCGAGCCGGAGAAGGAGAAGAAGAAGAAGCGAGGGCTAAAGCGAAACATTGTTCAGGAGTTCACTGCTTACTTTGGCAATGAGAACATGTTAGAGAATTGGCTAATGCTCTGCCATGACGTTGGACTTGAGACCCAGGGTTTGACTAGCATCAAGAAGTGTAGAATGGTATGACTTCATATAGGGATAAGAACCACAGCGGCCCAATCGTCAGCACCAGCTAATGAAAGTAGGCACTGAAGAAGGAGGTCTGGGTTAATATCTATGATTTGATTGATGCCAATAAACTCGGACAGCTTCCGAACCGGTTCGTCGGTGAGGCTGCGCTAAGGAAGTACACTATTAGGACCAACAGAATCTATCCAAAGAGGATGGCGAAGGATGGCGGACCTGTGAAGGCTTTGTTGGCACATATCTTTGCTCATGGAGATATTTAATCCTAATGAGACGATGATGGAAAGACTCTGGTAACCACTCCGTGTCTCACAAAGTATGAAGAATGCTATCATATTCCTTCCATGCCTTTTCGATGACCACCAGAACTCGATGCACTTATTCTAACTCAATTTGATTTCAGCGCAGCAAGACGAGTAGCTCCACACTTTTATGAAGTTTGGAGTATACAATTAATGATACCTCACTTAAGGAGGAATAGATAGGGATGCTGCGAAAGTCTAAGCAGAAGCTCGAACACTGAAATCTTCCAAAAGCCGTCACAGCATTGTGAATGTGAAATCTACTGAGAGAAACATAAAATTATGCAGGATGGATTACAACTAGCAAAGAAAGAGATGTGAGACCTGTACAACTGCAGTGTAGACACTTGGGCCGGACTTCCTGCATGGAATTGGCTGGTAATTGAGGACATTCGGACTTCAGACGTATGATAAAGACGGAAAGAACCGTCAATTCTCATCTCCTTTGCAAAGCAATAGGCAGGTATGGTCGTTGCAACTGGTTATCAAGAATCCTCTTGTGCCTTGCGCCCCATTTCCGTCTTGAATCCGAGTCAGCATCTTCTAAGCTTACCCAAATTAAAGGAAAACTCGGACAGCACCCGAGTTTTATGTCTTTCACATCGTCTGATGATCGCCTACAAGTACAGCCCATATCTTGTAAGACTCTCTCAACCTCGGAAATGTCGAAGCTTGAAGAAGCTCCCCCGGCCGCTTTGACATTGGCATAGCGGGGTTATAAAATCCTCCTGCAGCAGCTGCATGCTGACATGACAGGCGTCCGAAACATGCAGGTGCAAGCGATGCACAACGTGATATTTTGTGCCTTGCACTGCATTGCAGTGAATTGTGGTGCAGAGCTGCACGATACTTAGAGCTAAAGCATGATGATGAAGGTGAGTCTCATGGCAACCGTGACAAATTGAGCAATGTGATCTGGAGTTTTAAGATGTGAAAATCCCAAAATCCACAGAAGTTAGGGTCGGGCCCCCTGATCGACCTCATGGGTACCAAAAAGGAGGGGTTCATTGTTCGGATAAAATGTCAAGCTGAAGCTATTCCAACAAGGTAACGTCTAGGGGGTGAAGAACTGCTGGGGGCGTTTTTCTTTCCCCCTCCTCGTGACAGCGCGTAACTTAGGCGAAAGGTGTTCCAGATTTTCGTTGTTTACAGCCCACCCTTGGCAAATCCGCGTTGGCAACAAAAAGAGCTTTGTGTGTCTGTCTGTGCATGAACTGGAGCTCAAACACGAGTGACAGTCGAAACAATCGGCATTTATATAATGAGCTGATCCGCAAACACGGCTCGGGAGCCTGTATCGTTTTCAGACTCGGCCCGTAGCAATAGACCCTTTCTTCCTTGAGGGATCTGCTGCTGATCTAAGAGCTGTTGAACCTGTCGGGTGTCTTGTGGTTTGTGTAGGAGCTTGAATTGAGGGTTAACAGCATCATTGAATGGAATAAACAATACACACACGCGCGTGTGCGTGTTATTGTTTCTGGGCTTTTCGCTAGTCGGAGTTCACATAGCCATCCTTCAGATCGAGATCTGAATTGCTTTTAGTCCACAATATGCGATCGACACAGCCTTACTGTAGTTGGTGTCTAAAAACGTGTTCACTGGCTGCACAACAAGGAACCTCCTGTTCAAGAGCAGGATTCCGGTTCGTGAAGCTGTCATGATGTCATACACACTCCCTTCGACTACTATGTACAGTAGATTGCTACTGTCGGCTGCTCCAGTGTTTGGCAAAATGCCAACTGTTCAGTAATTCTACAGTTAAGTAACTAATTAGGCAGTTCAAGGATGATTCAACGTAATGAGCCCATCCCAGTAGGGAAAATCAGTTGCTGCAGAGGAAATTTTGACGACCATTATCCCGGCGTATGATCGTCATCCAAAGGCTGCAACTCGGCCTGCCTTTTGTTTTTGCATTTCCTAAAACGAGGATGACAGATTCAGGTGCTCGTCTCTCCCGCTCCACAGAACTGGGCCATGGAAGCGCCCGGGAGGGAAAAGATGGAGAACTCGCAGAGTTTGTATCGGCTATAGTAGTTTTGACGCCGGTGGTTTCCAGAACGTTGGAACACCTGTTTTTGGACCGGAAGCATCTAAACAATTAGAAGTCTGGGGGCGCGTGTTGGCTCGACCATCCATTGGCGGCTTTCCTGCTAAGTACACTTGACCGCTGGTTCGGGAAGTTTGTTTTAACTTCTCGGACGTCTTGCGGCCAACAAGCTGTTGTCAGCTCTCTAGAGCTACCACGCTAAGTCTTGGTACACTCGCTTTCTGTCCATCACGACATCTTCGAGCACTTTCTCCTGTTGCTGGTTGGTGTTTTTACTGTGGGGTAGGCTGACCGCGCTTGACTTGATATGACTTGATAACTTGAGGCTGAGTTGAATCCTGAGACTTGGTGCGTTTGACGCACAAGGCTGGCTGCGAATAGGGCTGCTGACTGGTCTGCCGTACGAAAAAAACACCCCCAGCACAACAAGTGCACGCACGGCCATGGGCGCACGCCCGATAAGCATGCAGCCGCTTCGAGGGCGGTCACGATAATGGGCTTTTGTTGACCTGCGGATGCCGTTGTCCTGGGAGACCACTCGGCCACCCACAGCAATCCACGGAAAAGCAAAAGTTGGCCTTGTGCGAGGCCATCAGGAAAATAGGTAAGTTCTGGAAAGAAAATACTGTATAATGACGACAGATGCGGCCCTTGACTTGGACGGCGGTTCCTATTCTGTCCAAGCTTCCTCTTCCTGGATTTGGAAATGGATTTGGAAATGGATTCGGGACGGGGCGCATGTTTCTTGGTAGCCATGTCCCGGCTGGTTACTGGGTGGCAACCGAGAGGAAATTGAAGGCATCCCGACCCTTAACGAACTCACGTATTTTTGGATCAAATTGCTTAACGTTGGCGAGACGCTCGTTCTTGATGGAGCATTGACTAGCCTGTCATTGGCTGCTCGCAGATTACAGTACAGTAGAATTAGAAATTGTTGCCAGCGAAGAAGGGCTGAATGAAATTTCACGATGCAAATCCTGTTCCGATCTGGCTGATGCATCTTCCAGGTTTGGGAGACGCGTTTGTCAATATTTACATCGCGTAACCTGCGGAAACTTGAAATCGATCAGAATGACGATGATGGCGTATTGATGGGCGCGCAACGCATGAAGATTACCTGAACGCATGATGATGATGGGACTTTTAAAACCTGGAGTAGATGAAGCATGAAACGTGAAAATCGCAACAAGAGATGCGTTGTGGTCACAATCATGCACGGGAGTGAAAAATTTATGAAGCTCGGGCAGAATAATTTTCCGTACACAAGTTCCCCCCGCCGCCCCAGCTAGAGAGAGAGAGAGAGAGAGATGTGCAGGACCAGTGGCCATGGCGATGTCGTTTTCCCTCACGAACCGTCTATAATTGTAAAGCCCTTGTTGATAATTGCCCCAAAACACTCAAATGTTCCGATGGAGTGGAATTCCTTCGCCCAGTAAGAACTGGTAGAAGGAGTCAATGCCATTGATCCTGGGGAGTGAAGGGGAGAGAGTCTGACTACTACAGCACAGTACCCGTCTGTGTCCTTCTCAACAGCTGTTTGTGAAATGTCGCTGTGAGGCGTAGCAATTAGTTTAGTTCTTTTTTACCGTGGTAGGGATAAATCTACTGCTACTACAGTACGACTGTACACAGGGCTGAGTTATCTGTGCAGGTGAAGCTGGATTTCCATACTTGTTGTCGTGTACTGTAGGGCTTTGTGACGCTACAATTTTAATTATTATAGGCTTACATGTGTAGGCTGACGGTGGGCCTTTCGGGGGGGTGTTTCGGGCTTCTTCAGCAGCAACAACAGCCTTTCTTCTCTTCTTCTTTTTCTTCTTCTTCCGTGGTCGGCTAAACCTAAGAAGCTGCGATAAGAAAATGTGATACTGCACCTGTTGTACCTTGCTTCAACTCGAGGATACAGGACTGTAAATAATTTCTACAGCAAACCGTTAATGTGATGAAAGGCTAGTTAACTCATCTATCATTTGCGCGTTGAAAACTGCTTCACTACATCCTGACTGTAACCTACCTACTCGTTGTATTTGAATTTTTGTTTTTCGTGCTGGCTGTTGCGCTCTCCGAGTCTTGACACAAAAGAGTTTTGGTGGCGCCTATGATCCTTGGAAGGGTTCTCTTTTTTGATCCCTCGTCACTGTAACTCTCTCTCTCTCTCTCTTTTCAATTACTACTGTATTCCCTGGTTGCTCGGCGCGCAGGGAACCCAGCGACTCGCTCACTGTCCATTACTACAGCCCAGCCCAGTCCTGTACCCTATTGGAGCTTCCCTGGGAGCTAACCAACAGGGAACCGCTGACAGGGACTTACCGTCGTAACCATCACCCCCTTCACCCCTTCAACCCTTCCATCCCTCCCCCCCCCGCTCACTTCCCCCATTACCCTATCAACCCTCTCAGACTGGCTCCAGTTCTCTCGGATGCTGCTGCTGCTGCTGCTTCTGCTACTGTTGCTTGCTCCTCCATTCACGCTAATTAACGCTACGGCTACTACCACCCACAACATCGCCAGGTCAACATCCTCAAGGGTGGAGACCCTCAGCCAAAAGGGCCCTTTGCTTGCTTCTTCTTCTCTCCTCCTCCTCCTCGTTTGTTGCTCTCTTTTAACCCTCACCTCCCTCCCTCTCCTCAAAAGGTTTGCTTCTTCCCCTTCCAACCCCCCCCAACGGAGAAGTTTCATTTACATTTCGATTGGTCCTGTCCAGCCATATCGTATGTACTTATCTTCGACAAAAGGGTACCGACACACTACACCTAAGGAAGAAGCAAGCCACCACTCGCGGTAGCTTATAAGGGAGCATACCAACCAGACGACGATCCCGAAGAAGTCTCGATGCATCAGACATTCCAGTAGGCTTCCCTCCCGACCTCCAAATCCCCGGGCCTCTCGATTCTCCGGTCGTGTCTCCGCTACTCGCGACGACCAAATAATCGTCTTCTCACTGTTGTCGACCAGCCACCTCTGCCAGGGTTATTCGAGTCAGCAATTGTCTCCACGACACAATTCCCAGCAAGGAATTGGATCCTCGGGCTGCTCAATTGAATGCACAAGAGTATCACCCGGCAGTGATACTATCATCTTATCTGCCTTCATCATGGAGTCCTCACCACTGGCTGCCATGCACCAACCTTCTTTAATGTCAAGATGGGGAGGACGAAACGACATGTACACATCACATCCACACGCACATATAGCTGTGGGAGGAAATAATTTTGGGCCAGGGGCATTCGACTTTCGGGATCTGAGCTTGAAGCAATCGAGCAAACCAGATTACTTCCAAATGAGACCTGTCAGAGGTTCTTCACCCACAGCTAGTCTAGCTGCGGATCTTTCACAAAATTTTCATATCGATATGAGGTATATGTTCCTTCTTGATAGAAAAAACACGGCTGATTTTTTGTAGTCCTCAACTGCCAACACCTCGTCGGTCTCTTTTTACATCGAACCTTTTTGGAACAATAGATGGCAGGGGTAATTATGGACTATTGGTATATTGGCAGAAGAGTATTAACCGTTACTAGAATGTGTTACAACTCCTCCCATACCATCTTCTTCTCCAGGCCCATTAGATGAGCGAATGGACATCTCGCCTCTTCCTCACAAGCAGCCATACCACACATTAATGCAGGTCCAATCACCATCACCTCAACCACAGGATACGGATATGGAGATGCTTCAGTCATCCCCACCTCGTCCTGTGGAGACTCCAAGACCTGGCGTTGAGTAAGCTAGATTGCACATTCCACGGCTCATATACTAATTCTTCCAGGCGCCGAAAATCTATTTTAGTTCGACCATCGCTCGCCCGAACAAAGGGATTGACTACCAGTAATCTAGGCTCCAGTGCCCTCGGTCCTTGGAGTGCAGACGGCCAATTGCCCCCCTTCAAGTTTGGTATCGGATCTAGCAAGCTGTGCACATCGACGTCTATGTCACTTGACGAGTGCTTTGGAGAATCACCAGTGCAAGAACGGAGACCACAGTCTGCTAATAGTCCCTCTGCGTCCGCGCTTATGGGATTTCCCCGAGTCAGCAAACCTTTCGGCAGCATGTCGTCGTTTCGAAATGGCTCGCCAATCGGCAACCATAACAGACGTACTTCAAACCCAATGTTCCGGCCAAGAAAGCAATTCCGTCGGTCATTAAGCATGTTCGAGAACCCTGGAGATGTAATGAAACCTAAGGGGGAGACTGTTCAAAGTAGCTTGAACACTGTTGTCGACATGGAAGAGCCGCTTCATCAACCAGTCCTGCCACATTTCTTTCAGGAGGGTCAACCTGATAGCATTCCTAGGATCACGAAGGATACTCTGCTTGAAGTCCTGGGCGGCCAATATGATAGAGACTTTGATCAGCGATTGATTATTGATTGCCGATTTGAGTATGAGTTTGAGGGAGGTCACATTAACGGTGCTGTGAACTACAATGACAAAGAACACCTCGCTAGCCAACTTTTCGAACAGGGCCCTGCAGGTAAAATGCTGCTAATCTTCCACTGTGAATATTCTGCCCACCGAGCACCAATCATGGCACGTCACATTCGCAAGCATGATCGCTCTATCAATGCTGAATGTTATCCCAAGCTCACTTACCCAGAGGTTTACATTTTGGATGGCGGCTACAGCAACTTCTTTAAGGAGCACCGAGATCGTTGCTATCCCCAAAATTACGTGGAGATGGATGACAAGGCGCATGCGTACACTTGCGAGCGAGAGATGGGCAAGCTTCGTCAAAACCGTGCCAAGCTTGGCCGATCACAGACATTTGCTTTTGGCCAGCATAGCATGGAAGATAGTCCAACAGCACCGAATCGATCAAGAACGACTGATGACGATATCACGTTTAACAGCATGGGATCACCAATGTTAGGGCATGATCGAGGCAAGAGCCTAGGATCGCCAATGCCTCGGCGTCTCGTGTCATTCTAATATTTTTGCTTTGGGTTTCGCATTGCATGGCATTGCCGGAGTTTGTGATTTCTCCCATCTACAATTCATATTCTCAACGTTCGTCCTCGACCTTTAGACGGGCGTTTGCTGCTTTATTTTCGCAGACCGAGCGGCATTTTACCTTATTATTATTATTTTTGCTCTGGCGTATTGGCGTGCATATTGCATCGGCATACTTTTGAGTTATTCAGCGATCCTATATCCTATCAGTCCTTGCATACGGGCATGGAATGACCGCGTTACTCTTGGATCAGGAATCCTTCCACTATTCGTTTTCTTTATTTTGGGCTGCGGAGCCTTGTCCCCAATACCACCAAGAAAATAAAACTACACATACGACCACGATCGCACATGAAAAATTGACGATCATCGAAACTAAACACCTTTCCTATGAGTACGACTTCACGTCTTATCACAGACAGCGACTCGGCTTAATCTCACTCTTTCTCGTTAAAGAACTTATCGAGATCTCCGACACACACACACATACCGTACATATTATTTGTACCTCCGTCATGGCTTTCTATATTCGATTCGACCTTAATACGGTTCGATTCCTGTTCACACTTCCTCATACTTCCATCTTAATTTTCGTGCGGAACTTTTTGCATTGCGTTGTTGGTCTGTTTGCTAGTCGCATGAGAGGGTGGGTCGTAAAATGCATGGATCGTGGAAATACTTAGAATGGAATGGAAGGAGCGATAGAGAGATAGATGGATGCTCGAATTCTGAGCATGGACTTGTGTGTGATGATGGATTTGCCTACCTTAGTGTAGCGGCATAAGAGCGAGATGGCTGGGTGGTAGCTGAGATAGCTACCGCTGCTGATATATGAAAAACTTTCAAAACACTTCTTGACATTTCATCTTTGCGTGATAGGTGTTCTCCGACGTTTTTGTTTGCTATCAAGCTGCTTAGCATTGCATTTTCTACTTCTGAAGCTACTAGTCAAGCTGAGCAAACTCAATCAGGAGGTATCAGGTCATGACTTGACCATCCCGCTTCAAACTATTAAGTGTCTGCCAAGTGACAATATTTGCGGTTAAAAGGCAGATGTTTGTTCGAGATTTGATAAGGATCAGCATCCCACTAGCAAGACTTTACAACATTAGAGTTTCTTCAAATCATGGTGCGTAAGTTCTCCAAACGCAACAAGTCGTTAGCTATCAAGGAGTCTTCTTTGCATGTTTGTATCATTGAAACAAGCAAGACGTGTTTAACAGCCCTCACGACTAACCCTACTCAAGATGTCTCTCGACTTTCGGCACCAACACCCAGCTAACCCCCATCAGGACAATCAGTCCGGCCACTACAGGTTGTAATGCCTTGACACCTGCAGCATTGGCGATTGCGCCTATCAAGCTTGGGAAGAGCGCGCCGCCGGCTTGGGCTGTCACGAAGATCATTCCTATCTTGTCAGCATCTCAATTTCGTTCCACAAACGGTGAGCAACCCACCTAGGGCCGCAGACTGTACATGTCCCGGCAGTAATTGTGAAGCCACGGAGATGCCCTATTCTTGTCAGTCTTCGTATTCTCGTTTCCTTCCTTGTAGTCAAAGAGGAGCTGGGGTATAGGGGATAGACATACTGCGGCGAAAAATGGACCTAGGAAGAATCCGATGAGGCTGAATGCCACGGCGCTGCTCACCAGATTCGGGATGAGCCAGAAGAGGAGGTGCGAGGCGAAGCATAGCAAAGTGTAGAGACACAACATGGACCGTTCTCCATAGCGATGCGCAGGTTCGGCGAGGAGGAGCCGGCCCAATGTCATGCCGCCGTAGAAGCCCGAAGGGACATAGCCGGCTGTTGTGGGGGAGCCGTGGCGGAGTTGAATGAGGTATTCGACCACCCATCCTATCTGTGTTAGCTTCCGTATGGCAAGCAAGGAGGGAAACGTACCAGCGGTGGTGGAGCACACACCGATATGGAAGAAGTAGAAAAGGCTCAATAGCCAAAAGCCACGGGACTTAAACACGGTGCGTATTTCTTGCCTCGCGCTCCTGTTACTGTCTCTTTCTGCTCCCCTATCGTCAACCATGAACGGCCCCGGGAACGCAAATAGAACCAATACGACGTTCACCGCGCTCAGCCCCAGAGGGAAGACATAGAATAACATCCATCTTCCATCTCTGGTCCCGGCGATCCCTGTGGCGACGAAAGGACTCACGAGACATCCCAACCCGTACATGGCGTGGATGAGCCCCAAGCGGTTATGCGTCCCACTCGTGGGGGTGGAGGCCACGAACGTATTGGCGTGCGCGTCTTGATATGCTTGGCCCAGCGCAGCGAGGAAGAAGGTGAAGGTGTAGAGGGGGAATGGCGGGTTCCAGGGGCGAAGCGCTTGGGAGAGGAGTTGGAGTGTCGCGCCGAGGGTTAGCAGGGCGCGGAGGGTGAGGTGGTACGGGAGGGGGGCGTTAGTTAGGGCTGCGAGGAGCCAGGCGAGGAAGGTCGCGAGGTACAGGACCGAGACGAGCCCTGGTCCGATCTTGTAGGAGGCCAGGATATACGGTAAGAGCGCGCCGATGCTCCCGTCGTTCGTGCCGGCTACGAAGAACGAGAAGCTTGCGCTGAAAAGCTTAAGATTTCCATGAGCTACACATGCCTCCGTGCCGTTCGTCGCTGGCTCCGTGGTTGCGTCCTCATCATTGCCATTTCTTGTGCCGAGCTCCATGGATGCCATCTCTCCGTTTCTCTATCAACATTTCCGTCCCGAAATCTCACAATTGTCTTTCACGTGAAATTTTATGATATCACGGTTCTCAACTTGCGCGAAGATATGGATATAAGCATTCTCTTAGGAAAAGTAAGGCTAGAACTACTAGTTATCAATATTTTAAATGTTAAAGGGGACGATGGGTGAAGCGGGTAATCATTGGTACGGTTAATCTTCGGATTCGTCCGGGGCGTCGGGCCGTGATCCCCAGGATTTTTATGCATGGTACGAGCAGAGAACGGCGAATTGGCAGGGGTTGAATCTGTAGATCATAAGTGAAGATTAGTAGAGTACGGAGAGGAGATCACAAGCCTGACTGCCGCTTCCTGCATGTTGTGGTGATTCCCTCGCTTAAGTCAGGGGGTGACAGGATAGAGGAAGGCGAGGCGAATGAGTCGCTTATCAACCGCTGCATCCCGATTGTTAACAATCACATGTCTACGCATCATGGGGAAGATTTTGCAGGAATCAATGGCCTGCCATCAAGCTGTAGCTGCGAAGAGTTTCATTCAAGTGGCTCATCTAATAGCTCCGTATCTCCCACAGTCTGATCTTGCCGGCTTCGTTTCCAACGGCTAGCATATCGCTGCCTCTCGAAAACGCCACTGCAGTGATGGTGCCCAATGGTGTCGAGCTCGTAGGCCAGTTCCGATATACCTCACAACTGGGCAGGTGCACCAACCGCAATGCGTCCTTCTTCCATTTGCTGCTGAAGGCCAAAAGCTGTCCGTCGGGGCTGAACGCCAGGTTGCTCGTTGGCGTGACAAGCTGCTCGAAGCGCTTCTTCGGCTCGGGTCGCTCCTTGACCGTGATCTCGTTGCCCGTGACGAACGTGCGGCGGTCGTAGATGTTTATGATTCCGCTTTGCGAGCCGATGACGACCCATCTGTCGCTGCCGAGGGGCTTGGGTCCGCCTGAACCGCCCAGCGCGACGACCGTGGCGCCGATAGAGCCGTCATCTATCCATCGAGTAACGAACGATCGGGCTTCCACGTTGTACTCTCCCACGTCTCCTCCCTTCCCGACAACAGTGAACCCTTCTCCGTCGCCCCACCATGCGAAGTCCGCGACACCATTCTTGCCCTCTATACGTGCTGCAGCTATCCATTGCGTCGTGCTCGCATTTAATATATTGATCACGCCACCACCTTTCTTCGACGAGCCCACGAGACCCATGTATCGTCCACAAGGGCTGATTTTGAACCTCTCCATCGATTTTTGTTCTTCCTTGTGCCCGTAGACCCGATTTACCTTCTGAATGGTGCCGGATGGCATATCCCACGTGTGAAAATAGCTGCGGCGGCCAGAGAAGAATATTTTCTCGCCATTGGGATGGAAGGCAGACGTATGTATTGGTGTTCCGCGGATGTGGACGGATGTGATCCGTGGGTTGGGCGTGGGAAGCGCTGCGGGTGCTATGTGGTGCATATACAGCGTAGATGCCAAGCCTGAAGAGAGGAGCACGGGATATTCGGGATGGAAGGAGAGCGATGTGACGGCTGAAGGTTGCGGTCCCGGAATCGGATGTGTTTTCTGGATGTTGAGTTTTTCTGGGCGGAGCTTGATCTTCTTTCCTGGTTCTGGAGCTGCTCTTGATAGGGAACTTGCATCTTGGAGGAAACGCGCAAGCGGTAGTGTAGATATATCGTCTTCATCAGCCGATATGGATGAATCTGAGCTTTCTGACGACCTCCGGCGTCTTTTCGATGGTCGAGATGATTGTTGTGCCCATTCTGGAACAGGGTGTAGGACTTCGAATTGTCGTCGTAACCTCCTTGTATATTCCTTCCCACTAACCACATCTTCTGCTGCATTTACTCGAAGTTTTCGCAAACGAGAGTTTCCTGCTAAGGATATATTGAGTCGGTCATCGTCGCTGTCCTCCCACGCCGGCGCATCTTCGTTCTCTTGTTCTTCTGGTCCATTGAACGGCACCAATGCCTGTACATTGGGACCTGCCGGACCTGAGTCGTAAAAAAATAACTACAGCCTGTTAGCCTTTGATCTTCTTGCATCAAAAAAGGACCTTACATCAGCATCATTAACGTTTTCCAAATCGGATTCGGCCTCTACATCCCCCTCTTCCGCACCCTCTTTCTCAGGCTCTTCCTCCTCATCCACTTCCATATTTCCCATACTTAAATGCGCCCGAAACCCAGCATCATCGCCCATCACCAGCCTCTCCAGCTCATCCTCTTCTTCATCCTTGTCTGACATGTCCATGCGCTCGTTTTCGCTGTCATTTTGAGCCGATCTCTCGTCAAAGTTTATGGTCACCTTCGAAGATGTCTTACGGATTCTGCCATTCTTTCTTGACCGCTGTTGAGGCATCTTATCGTACTATATTGTTGCGCGATGTTTCTGTCCGCATTTTGATTTATTTTTTTCTTTAAAGTAATTTTTGACAAGGATGTTGAAGTTCAGCCTTGGCCCCACTATATTGCCAAGACTTGGACCCCGGCTTGTCACTTGTTAGTCTTCGAGTTGGTATTGTCGACAATTAAAATCGCATCTATACTATAACACCAAGTGTATTCATCCAGAAAGCAATGCCTTCTTCCCCTCTTTACTTACCTCATCTGTTCTGTCGATGATCAACCCAATATGCTTGTCACAGTTCAACACAGGAGACCATCTTAATCAGTATCACGGGACGACAGCATTTCAGCAGTTTTGATAGTTTCTAGGCATTGATATATTTCTAATAAATTATGTCTATTGCACCCATTACCGAGAAACATCGTGCTCTGCTGATCTCCAGATAGCCCCAGATCACAACCAATGAGGCAAGATAATCTAGAGGTAGTCCAGCACTATCTACCTGGCGTCTGGGACAAGTTAGTCTACTTTGAGTCTGCCTAGATCCGACAATCTAGGCCAGATCCAATTGGGGCTATAAAGCCATGGCATTCTTTCACCTTTGATCCATTTATTCCACCCCTTCAGAATTTATATACGCATAGCGACAAACTCACCAAACTGTTACCACTTGGCTACGATGTCTGGCGTTTCTATCTTTTCCTGATTGTGGAACTCAACAGTGAGTGTTTGTATCAATATTTCTAGTATAGATTAGTTACTGAATGGGGGGTGGGTCATGTGACTCTGTCACATGACTCGGGGTGAGGCATATCTTGATTCAACCTTCAACAATCAGATCACATTCAACCCAACAGGCAACTACGTAGCAATTACGTGGTGTTGCCACGGGTAGAGTGATTCCACAGTGAGAATCACAAAATTTTCAAAACTCTGATTTATTCTAAGCTCTTATCCATCCTCGAACTTTTGAGTCCACCAAAGACTTTATTCAGCTAATCATCGGTCAAAACCCAACCATCCCAAACCCGGACAAGGAACCCAGACCAGAAAGCCAAACACTAAGCATCGGAAACGCACCAGGCTAATGGACTTTACGACTTTAGATCTTAAACTACAACTCTAAGGATCTCACCATGCCAATACTATCAAGCATTGAGCACCTATAACCCTGTGCATGCGAACTTGGGTCTTTTACATTTTACGAGATCTCTCCCCTGTACCCGAACTCGAAGCATCTCAAATTTTTTGGAGCATTTTCAAAGCTATTCCAATGCCTCACGAAGCTTCAGAAATGGTGCCCCGGGACCACTGAGATGATCTTAGATATCCGGAATGGGCTCGCAAGCCTGTAACAAGCCTGGATCCTGATATACTTAGGGAGACCAGAGCGGAATTCGTGAAGAAAGCATAGCTCTGTAAGTAGTATGGTGATTACCCTCACTTAATAAAGGCCTATTTGACATACAGCCCGCATGTGATCGAATTTGGGCGTCGTAAAACGCTTTAGGCAAGTTATCAACTTAAGATTTTCTGTTGCAAACCGACTTGCTTTTGATGAAAACAACTAATACGGCTGAAATTGTAATTCTCTGGTCTTTACCGCCGCTTGCAAAGAATGATCACAACTTTATTACGATGACAGATATCAAAATGGACGCTTTTTTGCTGGCCCAGTACAGATAACCACTAACGGTAGGACAATAAGATCAGGCTTTATTTTAAGTTCACAGTTGTCTTTGCGAATAATCATCTCGTTACCTTGAATACCTCTACCCCTGACAATCAAAAAACCCCGGTCGCTATAGACAGAAATTCCAACTTTTATCTTTATTCAAAGCAATCACTGTCATATTTAAAGAATGGTTTCTTTTTTGCGACACCGCATATGACGGGAAGCACTATCTCCTCCGTGATTTTGCATAAAAGCAGACCGTCTTGCTGGCTTGAACAGGACAAGAGAAAGACCTGGGTGCTCTTACAAGTTCGAGGGATTGACAAAATGGAGTAATACTGAAGATACTGTTTTGTGAGTATTACTTTGTGCTGCAGTCAGGTTTGTTGAGCAACTACAGAGGAGAGAGGAGGTAGCTGCAGATCTCCTCAAAATATTACCCGCTGCAATATAGCTACTATATATTGACTTTCAAGATATGGAAAGACTAGATAATCGTTAAGGGAGAGATCCGACAGATCATAGCCGCTCAGCAAGGAGAGTTTTTTTTTTTTATAACAATTATGATAACTTCAAATATATTGTTCGCAACAGTTTCCGGTACCGGCGCATATATAATGTCTTGATGCCGAAATCAAACGCACTCACGCCACCAAAGGCTTTAATTACTATAATGTTTAGTGAATTTGACTTGCAACATTTGCGTCACCATTCTGCCGATTCTCTCCTTCCCAAGCCATTCTATCAGTACAAGACCATCCTCCTGAACCGCGCACCTGATGCTATTTCCTTCCTCACGGTTACCAATCCGAGTTTGCCGCTATTTTGCATACTTGAATCTGCTACGACGATGATTATGGTACGCCTATGGCCAAGAACAGCAAATATTACAGGACCTAAAATTGTGATTCGTGAGGACTTGTTTAGAGGCAGATTGTAAAACGGCTAGAACGGGTGATAGAATTACAGTAACTAGGTTCGAATAGAGCATACGTATTTGATTGTAGAATTAAAAGAGATAACTATCTAGAGAATGATAAAAAAGCGTCACAACACCAAGAGACTACTAAGCGTAAGTCAGCTAATAGGCGTGCCCGTTTCACACAGATAACCAGTAGAAGCTGCGATTTCTACTCTTAGTTTAAATGTTTAGATCTTTGGCATTTGGAGTTTAGAGTTTGGAATCTGGAGTCCAATGGTATTTTAGTATTTTGAGGAAAACACAGATTTTCTCGTCCCAAATAGCACTTTGTCCATCTAGCCCTTTGCAGCATATGGTTGGGTAGCTTGAGCTATTATATTTGCAGTACAAACTCTCAATGTTTTGGACTATTGGTTTTAAAACCTCTTTTTTGCAACTTTTAATGAATCTTCAAGATATGCAAGAGCCTTGCCAGTCGATGTTGCGGAAACGAACTTCCTGCTTAGAATTTATATGGACAATATATTCCAACGAAGATATAAAAGAGAGGCGAGTGAAAGAAAATTTCTTGGATTTCTGCAATAATCGGGATCTATGTTCGCAAATTCAAGCCCCCTAGAGTCAGTTTGACTCGACGAAACACAATTGCTCTCCTCATTAACTAAAGGATCACTAGGACCGGAGAATGAGATACTGTCATACCGGATTTAAGCAAGATTTCAAACACAGTCGAAACGGCGACTTTGGAGATGGTTAAGCCTTAAGGTTGTGATGGAAGCAGCAACAGGGAAGCATGTCGAGTTCTAGAAGATGCTTAAGTGACGGGAGGAAAGAGGGCTGACAGAGCCGCCGCCCCATCTCCCCAAAAACCAACAACAACCCATTCGCTGTGGGCAGAAAAAGGTGGAGCTACCATCTATTAAAAGGCTTGGATATTTGACTGTATCTTAAATTTTCAACCCATCCTGTATATTTACCCCGTCTGGAATATTAAACTTATAGCAGAATTGACGCGCGATGCCATTTTTTCTGTCTACTTCGCAAGGATAGAGTTGAGATATATAAATATAATGTTTACAGGCACCTCTATAGAACAAAACTGGCAATATTTATTACACTGAAAATGTGATTCATGTCAAAAAGTTTGATGAACAAAGTAACAAAACGAGAAGCAATTTCGAAACTAGAGCTCTTTCATTGAAATGAAACTTTTATCACCACTTAATAAACTTGTATTGCTCAAAAGTACTATCCATCGACTAACTCCTCGAGTTTTCTAATATGGTAAAACAACCCCCCCCCCCCTCCCCCCCCCGCAGAATAGGGTATGTTTCCTAATAACCAAAAGAGGAGAAACGTAATGCACATCTTCCGTCTCGAGAATTTCCTATTCTTTCTCTCGGAACTCTTCAGCTTGCTTGAAAAACATATCTTTTCTCCGCTTGCCGAACCACAAAACATCAACCCTTCTCGAAAACTTTGCTCTGTATTTCTCGATATTTCTCGGAATATCTAATAAATACTACGGCTAAAGCTCGGGTTCATAAGTTTGAGGGTTCGCAACCTATATATTTACACCTGGCAGAAACGGTGGCACCAATAGCAGCTTCACCTGCAATTGCGGACCATGCATTCCCAAGATTCTGAAACAAGTTTCAATAGCTGGATCGACAAAGTCTAAAACATCTTTTGTTGGTTGTGAGCAGGAAGCGACTTTTTGGCGCCGAAAGTCGTGTCTCCACCCGAGAGTTCGAATGCCTAAGTTGTTTACGTTTAGATATTCAGGCTTAACTAATTTAAGAGATATATCATTTGCAAATAAGAGCGATTTCCTTGCCATATCAGATCAAGCTAGCCATAGAAAGGGTTCCAGACTTGTGATCCCCCGAAATGAAATACGTTAAAGCGATAAAGCGCGACTGCTGCCTCGTTGGCGATAGTTTTGCTAGTTCGAATAAGACTGAAAACCAGTTTTTCAAGAACGGAAGCTTTAGAAGCAATAATGTACTTGTTCTTGTAGATCGTTCTTCCTTCGTCATCCTTGAATCAACCAGAATCCATAGGAAAGTTTTGTTCATGGCTATCGACGGCTATTGAGCATACGATGATAGGATTTGGCGAAATAAGGGCTTCAGAGTAGATTTGGCTTTGGAGCCCTCGAGGCAAGTTAAGGAATGTTGTACATGTATGCATGTAATAGCTAACAGGCTCGCCTTTTCGAAGTCGAAGGTGGCATTCTCGTTTTGCTGCCATATTGACAGTGTAAAGTGTGAAAGAGCGA
The DNA here is from genome assembly GCA_918026815.1 of Chalara sp. BL73. NCBI lineage: Eukaryota > Fungi > Ascomycota > Leotiomycetes > Helotiales > Chalara > Chalara sp. BL73. The sequence continues at coordinate 130,505 of CAKJVC010000003.1, read as the reverse complement.
GAATATTGAGTCCTGATGTTTACAAAAAAGCTTCCTTTAAGTTGGCAGGTTCGAGTGAGAGATGTTGAAGGGATTCGTACGTGTTGGAAAGGTTTTCACTCATGAAATGAGGTTGGATGAGCGAGACGAGGTTGGGTATTACGGAGTATTATGATACGCGTGCTGGGAACTCAGTTTAGACTGAGAACGTCGACACGGGGTATTGAGGCTCTTTCAGCAGAAATCTCAAACACAGCCGCATCGCAACTCAATCAATTTCACGTTAAACTGGAATTGACGCAGTTGTTGATGGAGCAATTTAAAGCGGTGAGCACAAAGCTTGGACTTGAGCTAATACCGCATGATATAACGACCAACTTGCAACAACGCAAAATAGAGTACATAATGTGTAGTCTGCTCGTTTCATGAATATGGGTCAATGACATCCTTGATTCTATAAGTCATGTACAATAGGCAAGAAATCATTGTTAGGAGCATAGATACTCGAGAAGCTATTTTTTTTTTTGGTTTACTTGTTAGAGGTTCAGCTTCCCGCTAGCAGCTAAATCTGGCACATTTAATAGCAGATTCGGTATTAGATACCATGTACAGGCTAGATGCAGTAGTATCTACCAGGGTATATATATTTGGTATATGGACCAATATAGGCGAGCTAAGAAGCGTTGTTTTGTAGAAGAAAATCTTATGTGACTTGGCGCCTGCAGCATGTGGAAACGGTATTCTATAGGAGTTGTCGTCTAGTACTAACTAAGCTATTTCATTTTCACGCCCTTTTAATAGGTGTATCTATGACTTAAATAGAAGTAAGTTTATTATCTTAAGGATTTGGATGACGGCGGCCAATAAATAAGACTCCAAGTGCTTTGTTTAGTTTGTTAGGGAGAACGGGTAAAAGGCTATGGGGAAAGCATGAATTGGCTAACTACGCCCAATGGAGCAATATTAACAGCGGTGGAGTAGGTAAAGCAGGAGGGAGCCAGTGGCTCTCTGCAAGTTTTCTGATGTGTCTAAATAGTAGAAAGGATAGTGATATAGATTATACATGCTAATTAAAAAGCCTCACATAAAAACGGACAGTCGGCGAAAATAGAGTGTAGTATTTGAAGTTAAGGGAATACAGAATCTGTGCACTATTCCCGCTCCGTACAATATTCCAAGCTTATATGGAAGTCCAAACATAATCGCAATCAAAAATAAAGTGATGCTGTCCCCCTCGGCCACACTGTATGTAATAAACTGTCCTCATCCAACTTGTGAAGTATCTCCGGGTTCCTATGTCTATGATATGTTTCGTTTTCCTGGTTGAGCACCCAGTCTTCGAAGCGCACTGTGTCATCTTGCAGGGCATAGCCATCGTCCGACAGATGATCAGATCCACTTGCAATATCCTCAAGCGTTCGCATAGGCCGAAATTCCGAGTCATTCCAAAGCTCTGGCACACCATCGTCAAAGCCACGTTCCGCTAACATCTCTTCTCCTTCTTCCTTGACATAACCATCCGAGTTCCGTTATTCATTCAGTCGACCACTGGCAATTTGTATATCCCCCATTTTCTTCCTTATCAATCTACTTCTCTTCGCTTCCCATTCGGACTCTTCTCTAAAGAGCTGCTCGTGCTTTTCCCGTGTCCTTTTCACATTCAGCCTCTCTTCGATATTGGCATAATATTGTGCTTGCTCTCCTTCGATATCCTGCTTCATTAATGCAGTTGCATCATTCAACCTTTTTTGGGTGGCAAACTTGCTAATCTCTTGATTGAACACGAGCCCGCCCATATATCCTCGAAGCCGAGGAGCTAAGCGGCAACCATCATATTGGTCGTAATTGACATCTAGCCTGAGTCTCCGAATAGAGAACCTAACTTGATTAAAGGTTTTCTCAAAGTATTCGCCATGTGTCTCCTTAAGATTCTTGCCTACAAGCTGAAAGACTGTTGCTGTGATAGGGCCAAGGTGCAGAAAGATGTTGTGGCGGATCTCAGCAGGAGGCATATTGAGGCAGGCTCATGAATTAGATGGGGACATCGTTAGCTAGCATTCTGATCCATTAGGTGCTAACAAATAAAGTAAGCCTTAGTCATTAGTACTAGACGCGTGATATGACAGCCGTACTCTCAGAATATATAGCTAGGATTTATGCAGTAACAGTATGATAATATAACATACTCCAGAGATTATTGATGGCAGTGGCTGAGATATCATTAATAGATCTTGCTCTTTTGCCCCTGATGTTCTTCTATCGGTATTATGGCGCTTTGCGGGAATATTGGAGGCTGACTGACAGAAGGAGAATGTGATGTCGAGGACAGCGTCTTTCAAGGGCGGAAGGAAATGATGCAGTTGGACTCACTGCAGTTTAGGACCGATTCTCAAGTGTGAAGATTTATTAAGGTACTTTGTGGGCAAAGAGATGTTAAAGGTTTAGCTGTTAAAGAAAAACGGAAAGAAAGGAAGTGGAGTAATGTACCTGACCACTTAGCTGGCCACATCATCAACCTGGCCGCTCCAAAACACACCAAAAAACACGATTTTGGCATGTTTATATCTCAACTACTACTTTACCTAACCTTATAAAACTTTATATATAACGATTTAACTGTAATTATTATATATAAGTAAAGGCTGAGGCTATTACAATTAATAGCTATTTAGAAACAGAAATTGCAGGAGTTATTTTAGGGTGAAATGCCATATTTGAATCTATATAATGCTAACCATTTTGAAACTCAAAATACTGCTTATCTAGATACTCGGAAAACTAAACTTTAAGTTTTGGTCTATGAAGATAAATGATAGTTGAGATACAAGCAGCTTAGTGTTCGGTCGATTAAGGAGAATCACCATATACCTCCATTGAGATTCGGAGAAATTGATTTAATAGACGTATTATTCTGTCACGCTTATAGGAACCGTATATATACTGGTATAATAGATACATGCCAAAATATAATTATCGTTATGTGACACGACCTCTGTATTCACTTAGAGAGAGCCTGCTTTTGAAACGTGCTTCCCGAAGAATGGAAGCCTCAATATAAGCTGCATTACCTTATCATCCTTACCTTTCTACTTATTAAACATGCACTTATAGTTAACCTTTGGAGTATTATGGCTATTTAAGTTTGTTAGACCGTAAAGTTAGAGCCTAGGGAAAGACAGATTCGATCCACTTCTAATGCACGCGAGCCATCCGTCTTGACAACCAAAAAACGGATTCCCCTAATCTATATACCACTTCCAATAGACTGACGAAGCATGGCTACCTCAAACTACTACGTATTTACGGAAAGACTGCAAGTCTGATCTTCTGAGGCGAGAGGGAGGAAGATGGCTATATATATAGGTAAGTAGAGAGGCGAAACGCATGTTTATCATTCGGCGTGCTCTGGCTGCTTGCTTTCAAATTTGAGAATTCTGCCGTTTCCCGACTTGCTGGAGGACGTAATGAGGTTTGCATGGTAGTCATCAATGTGAAGGCTCAATATATGAACATAGCAAACATGGACGCAATTAAGCGGATAACAATTTTTCATTAACTTAAATACGATAGATACTGAGTTATTTACGTGCCCCAAACGCCATCCGTAATAACTCTCTCATTGCGTGCCAACTTTATACTTTAACTTGATACCCATAGCTGCCAACTCAACATCCAAGTATTTGAGCACACCTGGCACCGCCACAATCGTCGTATCCTCACCTCCAATCCATCGTTGTCCATCTCCATCCTCCCAGATCTCGCCTGGTCCGGACCATTCCTCCGCACGATGTGCACACCTCCTACATCTCGTAACGCCTGTTCCCTTCTTCCGCGACGCAAACGCTGAGACTGTGGGTTGTGTGGAGAGGAAGGTGCCGCATTGCTTGCAGATCCAGGAGCGTGTGTAGTCGGAACAGTTGAGAAGTCGGTCTTGTAGCAGGAAGGCAGTGCCATGTGCGAGCAGGGAATCGCGCTCCATCTCTCCGACACGAATACCACCCCCCTTCTTCCTACCCTTGATGGGTTGGCCTGTCAATCTCGTTACCGGACCGGTGGTACGCACTTGGTACTTGTCGTTTACCATGTGACGCAGACGTTGGTAGTAGACGAGACCGATATAGATATCTGCATGCAGCTCCTCGCCTGTGATGCCAGAGTACATAGGCTCGTTTCCGTAGTAGTTGTATCCGGCTTTCATAAGCTGATGCCCGAAGTAGTCGCCTGCTGTATGCTCTTCATCGAAGCGCCAAGGTGTACTGTCTTGTGCTAGACCATGGAGCGCGCCAGCTTTGCCAGCAAGAGACTCGACAAACATACCGATCGTCATACGAGAGGGAAATGCATGAGGGTTGATGATTACATCAGGTTGCATGCCGGATTCTGAGAAAGGGAGATCAATCATTGGCCATTTCTGCGAAGCGACCCCCTTTTGTCCATGTCGGGAGGAGAATTTGTCACCAATGACTGGAGATCTAGGGATCCGATATTTCACTGAAATCGAGTGCAGCGGTTCCACGCCGTTCTCGCCACCGATTAGTCTGACCTCTTCGATGAATGCTGTTTCCGAGTCTTTGTATTTTTCGTAATGCGTAACCCCGTCGCGATTAACAAGCTTGCCATTCGCATCTAGGCTCACAGTATGCCAAGCATAGATCAAATCTCCCTCGGTTACCAGTCGTCCTACGAAAGGTAACCCATCCTCATCAATACCTCCATTCCTACCCTTCGCCTCATCCCCTGGAGCAAACCCAAATGCCTTCTTCATTTGTGCACCTTTTCCTGTTCTCGAGTTTTCCTGAAGCTCATATTTTGCGACCTTGTATATCGTACCATGACCGAATCCCCTCTCGTGTGCAGACTTATTCAATATCATAGCATCGTCCATGTCGTATCCAGTATAAGAAATGACTGCCACCACGGCGTTCATGCCGTTGGGAAAGTTGTCAAACCCATATTCGTTGTGTAGAGGTGCTCGTACGATTGGTGTTTGCCCAGTTTGTAATCTATATGTTTTGTTGTCTGTCCGGTACCTTGTCGCGGTGCCAGGTGTGCCCATACTTTGCTTACCCATCTGACATTGGTACATGTTTCTGGGAGACTGGTTGAAGTCGGAGAAGGGCGTCATATTTGCTAAGATAGACAGGATGTTTGTAGGATCAAATTCGACATGTGTGGACTCGCCAGATACGATCTCAGGCTCGGTGACAGCAATTGACATGAATGGCTGTTCCATAGGACCCACGAAATCTTCACTATCGAGGGGTAAATATTTTACAGGTCTGATCATTCGAGCTGGTGCCGAAGACATGTAAATGCCAGGGTATTGTCCACCATTTGACTTTGGGACGTAGCAAATTTCAAGTTCCTTGGGAACATCATTTGTTCCTTCCACTTTCCAGTATCTTAACGTGTCTGCGATCAGAAGGGACTGCTTCGGAGTACACCAGCCAAGAATTCTGCCATCCAGTTGTACCACAACAAATTCATCGGTAGACGAAGAGCCTGTAGCGACCACTCCGAGTTCAACAACGAGTTGAGGGACGGCAGAGGCATCGACAGCACGAGTCAAAATCTTGCACTTGTGGGCAAGGTGATTTAGCAGACCGCAAGGACTTCCATCGGGAGTGTGAACAGGACATAAAAAGCCCCAACTCTCAGGTAGCAGCTTTCGGACTGTAGTTGTCTTGAGTTGTGCGAAGAAACTACCTCTATGTACCATGCGGAAATGGCTGATAAATCGTAGAAAGTTGATTTTTTCTGCCACAACGGTAAACCCGGAGACTTGCTGCAAATCCAAACCTGTTGGGGACACAAGGTTTCCAGTTGACATAAAATATTCCATGGCCTGGCCAATATTCTCATTCGTTTTCTGGAACATCTTACCAGGGAAGTTTTGGAGGAAGTTGGGAGCCAGGAAATTGTGGTCTGGGGACTTCCTTAGCCATTCCCGAAGAACTAGACGTAGGTTTGTCCCAAGCCAGTCTTCGAGTCGCTCTTTCAGGATCATTCCGAATAGGAATCCACCAAGTAGAATCTCTTGGTTCTGTACTGCATCGGGATTGTCTGCAGCGCAGTCTCCCCCTACTAGCGAATAAAGCTTGCTCGTCATAAACAGAAGCTGTCTGAATTTGTCGTTGTCCTGCTCTTCCGTCACATTGACATTCCCAAGATGAACCAGAACAATCTTCCGAAGAAATTCCGTTCCACAATCATAGTTAGACATAGTATCTGGCACGCCTAGTGTTATTCGGAATTTCTTTCCTAAGAATGATCTAGTCTTCTGCTTTGTGTAGAGGCCATAGTGCTTGTATGACCGTAACAATAATTCTACTCGATCTGTCAAGAAAGAGTTTTTCGCGGCCGTCGAACCTGCTAAGCCCACTAATCCCTCGAAAATCTCGCGATCATTAGTCTCTACCAGCGCCTTCAGAATCATCATCAATGGTACCAAGTACTCGTTCTTCCGCCACGAGAACCTAAATGTCACATTTCCATCGTCCAGGTAGTGGATGACATTGGTTTGTGATGTCTGATCCGGCCGCACTGAACGTACGAGAATACCATATTCTGTAAATGCTGATCCTCTACCCTTGAACGACGGTCGTATAATAGCCATTGGATAGTTTCTTCTGTTAACCACAAGCAATCGTATGAGTTTCTCAATACCGTTGACTATGAAAAATCCACCCAGCTCTTCGGCTTCTTCTTTTCGGCGTACTAATTCCCCAGGAGAATTATTTTCCAGGTGGCATCGGTTCGACTTTTTCATGATGTTAGACATATCCATTCCAAGTCCATGAGTATACGAACCTTCAACATAATTGGCATTTGTCCCAGATCCCTCACAAACTCGTAAGGATCTCCATTGTTTACTCTGAATTGCAAGGTAGCGACTAGCTTGCCTCGATACGTAGCATGTCGTTCTCTGCATTCCGCAGGATAGATTTCTCTTATTTTCGAAAATTTATTCGAGGATGGTAACACGGGCTTTTCTAATCTCACATCCTTGATCTTGACAGTCAACTTGTTCTTACCTTTGGGTCCTGTTCTCTCATCGCCATCTAGGTACGTTTTGGTTCCAATGTCCAGAAGCCCTTGTGCGATTAGGCCATTAGGTTCGAATAAGGCATTGAAAGACTCAATATGCGGCGTTACCGTGGCCTGCAAGGCAGGATATGCCGAGTGATCCTCTGGAGGGTTTCGAAACAAGTCTTCTCGTCGTAAAGTGTGGAATTCATGGTCCCATTTCGTGCTGGTGGGATGTTTACTTGATGGAGGCATCTTGAAGCTGTGGGGCGGTCAGAACAAGCGGTCTTCAATCATAAAGCTCCGGGCAAGAACTGTGACTTCCAAAGGACTTACTGTGTATGCCTCTCAGCTCCAATGCAATGATAATGGGAGCTTTACCTTGAGTTTTACCACATCCTGGCACTCAGTCTCCACTAAAATTATATTTTTCTGCCGCAGGCGGTCACTCGATAAGGTGGCTTGGGTGGCTGGGATGCCTAATCGATAAGCGTGCCTGGTACTTCCCACTAGTCTTTCGTTAGGTGCTGTTGCAGATGATGTATGTTGCCCAGCGGCCTTATTAACAGCCAAACCAAAGCAGAGACCCTCCTTCTCTAGCTGTCAACAAAACAGAGCAGATTCTGCTTCCCAGCTTAGATTTTCGCGTCGCGTTGTGCTGCTCCCTTCGCTGGCCCAGTCACTGCATTGCTGCTGCACAAGAGTCGAAGCTTCACCCGCACGGATCAAGTTCGTGCTTCTTCTGACGATCACAAGCCCTTTCTTCTTCGTCCTATCGCTACACCAAAGCCCACTGTCGCAGTTTTCATACCAATACACAGGATAAAGCGTTGAATACAGATTACTTCATTTCTTGAGCTGAGAGCTTCGTCACTACATTTTCTATCGATTTTTTTTTTGAATGACCTGTCTACTCTAACTATCATCTATCCTTCCATTGTGCATCTCGCCTCACCGTATTCTCGCAGCCTTGCGCACACCCAGCAGCACAACTCCTTTCAGCAAAAATACACGGGCACCCCTAGGGCAAGAAATTGTGGAGTGATCGGTAATCATGGCGAGCATTTTCAAGCGGGTGTACGATTGGTTGTTGCGGCTGTTCTGGTGAGTCCATCTCCCAAGGTGTTGCTGCTCAACAATAAATTAGTAGTTCTTTGCTCGGACTGTATGAGTCCCACAGTTATGCTAACCAAAACTCTCGAAAATAGGGCCACAGAGATGGATATCACGATGATCGGATTGCAGAATGCTGGCAAGACCTCGCTGTTGAGAGTTCTCGCGGTTAGTGCCTTCCTACCATGATCCAAGCCTGTCTATACAATGCTGACCTTCTGCAATCGCAGGGCGGAGAGTTTACTCTTGAGTATGTCGCCTACCTCGATTGTCCATCCTCGTTGATGCGGGGTCCTGTGCCCCTCCCCACCATTGCGACCACCATATGAATCTTGCTAATCCCTGATGTGTCTCACAGCTCGATCCCAACGGTCGGATTCAATATGAAGCGAGTACAAAAGGGCCATGTGACGCTGAAGTGTTGGGATCTTGGTGGACAGCCACGATTTCGATCCATGTGGGAAAGATATTGCCGAGGGGTAAATGCGATCGTGTTCATTGTCGACTCAGCAGATGCAGGAGCACTCCCGGTCGCAAGGGATGAACTCCACCTCCTCCTTGATAAGCCTGTCCTCGAAGGTATCCCGCTTCTTGTTCTTGGAAATAAATCGGATCTCGATGACAAATTGTCGGTGGACGAATTAATCGATGCCTTGGACCTGAAAAGCATTTCCCACAGAGAAGTGAGTTGCTATGGAATAAGTGCCAAAGAGGAAACCAACCTGGATGCTGTATTGCAGTGGCTTGTAGCTCGCGCTGGCAAGTAAGCCTGCTTCGATTGACGGAAATTCTTCCCAGATTTTCAGGTTTTGAACTCCTCCTAATGACGATAACGACATAATGGAAAGACAAAACATCCTCTCTTCGATCTGCAAAGATCCTCTACATCTCAACAGCTCAGTGCCAACCCTCACAGCCACCGGAATTTTATTTTTTTGGCCAACAAATCGCTCTTCGCAAGACGAGAATTCCCTTACCTTTTCGAACCTTCATAATGAGCCATGTGTGCGACGACGAGACGATCTTGATGACTTGCGTGTCCATGGCATTTCTGTAGCGCTAGATTTCCAGCGTTTATTTTGCATTTCCCGAGCGAACAATGGGTTCGGCGGGAGTTTGCTTCAGGCATCCAAGGGTGTTTCGGTATTGGGGATTGTATTTAGCACTATTCTTCCACTCGGACTATTTTCATGGCTATTTCCTTCCATATACGAGTCTGAAATATAAAAATTCCCACCGCTGACTCTTGGAAGCTCAGGTAGACTTCGTAGGGAAAATCCGCGATTCCAGCATTGTCCTTCTTAAGTTGGTCGTCCGCATCATCGTGGGCTTGCAGGACATTTGCAAAATTGAAATGATGGTATAGAGGAAAGGGAACCTCCTAAACTGGCTGCGACGGTGAATGAGGGAATGAATTGGTGAATAGAGGAAGTGACGAGAGGATGATTCACGGTTGCAGGAGCACACATATATTTGTACGGGTTCTGCCACTCCGTTCAGCGCACAAACCACGGTTGATGCGTTGGCAGTTTTGAAAGCCATGGCCCCTGGCCCGCAGATTCACCAAGTGTGTGCAGGAGTGAAAGGCCGTTTGATTGGTTGGGTGTATAGGTTGTGATAATGGTGGAGAGCGATGCTGTGTTGCCAAGAGGTTGACATGGATAATGGAGGCCTGAGGATTGTAGGTGTGAAGAGAGAAAAATGGCGTGTATGAGGATAATATAGATGCTACTACTTTATACGAATCTAACTACAATAGCTAGGAGATGGCACTCTTTGTCTAAGAGCTACGAGTCTGGCGACTCGAACAGAGTTTCAACAGTGCTCTGAGGACCTTCAGAAGTTGCCAAAGACAATTCATCAAACCTAAGATTTGCAAATTTTAGTGTTTGCCTGAATTGCTGCACTCTACTCTGAGCATATATATATACATTTGAATTGCAGGAAAGCAGTGCAGAATTGGGAAAGATATCGCCATATCTAGGAAATGAAATAAGCCATGTTTGTGCAAGACCATCTGGTAAACGATGGCCACAGATATCTGACCTTGGTAGTTTGAGCCCACAAACTTGCATCTGCATTAGTTTGTTATGCTATCTCTGCATCTATATGTTTACTCAATAGCCAGGCCATGCCCCAGATAGTGACACCCTCACCACCTGCTTTAGCCAATCCATTTACTCCAAACACCATCGTTACGTGGAAAAATCGTATCTACAACCTTGAATTTATGCTTGGTGTAGAGACCCAGAGACCGTTGTGTTGTAGCACGAGCTACAACTGTCGTTCATCTTCCCCAGCCTGATCTTGCGAATCCTTGATTAGCTTCCCGGAATGGTCCTGCCGCTATCGACGACAAAGACTACTCAGAATGCCACCCTTTCTTTTAAAATGGCTTTCTTCTCACATTTTGCGGCTAGACTGGAATATTCGAGAAGGAACGGCGAAATCCTTCAGTACTTTCAGAATTGAACGAAAGACGAGATCTTAGACCTTACAACCAGAGATGCCTAAAGTCATCATCACAAATACTATGCCAGCCTGAACAACAGCCCATAGCTTCTCAATTTCCTCCCAGGCGACGTAAGTATTACCATAGAGCCACCGCCGTTAACCTCAAGTACATGCCCGTCGTACAACCTGGACGCTCTGACAAAGGCTCGACGCAATACGAAAGGAAGCGGCTTGCCTTGAGCTTTTGGACAGGCTGTGCATGAGAGAGATGCAGACTGAATCTCCCAGGAAGCTTGAGCAAAAGCCTTCGTCACCTTGCTAAAGCCTGGGTATATATAAGTTTGAGCAGCCACCAAAGCTGTATTGATATGCATTTCATAGAGCCTGGAAGGGCCACAAACTTACATGGACCACTTGTATGACCTTGTAATTGGTTCTGGTTAGGTATATTCTATTGCGCTGTACCTATTCACGGAAGTGAGGTAGTGTATTATTCCCTTGATTGATCATTATGAGAAGCAATGATTTACATATAAGGCATGCTCTTTAGAGTTAATATGCGCTCAAACATTATATCCATGGTTGATGAATGCAAACACAACTGAGGTGCAACTTGATTGAACCCGGCAGGTCGGCATCAATAGATGCACGCCATATCTCCTCTAAAATGCGGATGCCGTGTCCCGAACACTTGTGGAGGATCGTGATTATATGCCAAGATCTTAAATTCTATAACCTTCGACAGAGCACGAGTAAATTCAAATGTGCAGATTGTTGAACGACAACGACGCGTTCTTGAAATTTGTAGCATTGGATTAGGTGCCAATTCAGCTACCGTTGAATCCGGATTGTAACACTAATTTTTGGGAATAATCCCTCATTTTCTTATGCGTATTGGAAGAGTTATCCCCCGCCCCCCCAAAAAGCAAGGTCTCAGCCGACAAAGAGTGAATCGCTGAGTGGACATGACGCCAAGTGCGGAACAAAAGCAGTGCTTAGCCACCACCCTCTCTAACCTTAATAAATCAACCAGATTCCCCTCATCACTCACTCTCTTCCATCATTCGATAGTCGCCATCAACAAACAATACCTATACTCGAAAATTCGGAGAACCTCATCGTCTTCATCGAAAACGATACGACTGTTGTCGTTGGAGACTATCTCGTTCTACCTACCACTCCCATAATACCTCATTTCGTCCTTAAAGCCAGCCACTGATTATCGCAACATGGCACCAGCTTCAGTCGTAGCCTCGTCTCCAATAGAGAAGCGTTGGTACTAGTAAGCCCTCCCAACTTGCCGTCTACATGGCGCGCCGAATCACGGTAATACAGAAGCTAATTTGTCTCGTCTTGCAGCTGCACAGATGGGTATGGGATCACTTATAGGTGTGGCTACTCTTCTTGGGATAGTTGGGGCCGTTGGGTTGCTCTGGCAGTTATCGTTGTCACGGTGTTACTTGTCGCATTCCTGTTCTCGTATGTACCTCTCATCAGAATCTCGGCTGCAACCCAACCTCGAGATATCAACTGTCCGTCAACATCAGCTAACATTCGCTAGTTGCATCAACGCCCGCCGGCGCCGTAGGCGTGGGCTCCAGCCAATGTACGGAACAGGATGGATCCCAGCTGGCGGACAATACAAGTATGGTCAGAATAACAATAACTATTATCAAAATCAACCAGCACCACCGTATGCCCCTCCATACAACGGCCCTATTGGGCAACAACAAACTGGCAACACCTTCAATAGCAATGATGGATACTATGGCAATCATGGAGGTTATGCTGGACAACAGCACGGTGTCGAGCTCCAGCCCCCTCAGAATGCCTACCATGCTCCAAGAGGTGGTGAGAATGTTTACGAGGCGCCTCAGGGACCTCCACCAAGCAAGAACGATGGTGTCGTGCGCTAAGCAGGGATATTGAGGGATGGGGGATAATGTGGAAGGTTGATCATAGTGTAATGATAGGAATCGATGGTTTCGCAAGAAATGGGGTTCACTACCGACAGAATACAGCAGGATATTAATTATAGCGCTTTTTACGAATGGCTGGAGTTATGATTTCCCGGGCTTTCGGAGCTTTGATTGAGTGTTATGAGTGTTATACTGAGAACCAAGGCTACTTTTTATAGCCAAGAATAGTACATAGAGCACTTCTTTTCGGCCGCCTTTCTCCGTTTGTCTTCCAATATGGTGTGCTTTCTTTCTGTAATCTGTGATTTGCTTTTGCAGTCCTGTGAGGGAATCCGTCTTTTTCGCGGATACGAACGTCACTGTCTCCCATTTTGCTGATGGGCCACGCGTCAATCACCACTCCTTCGGTAGCACACTAATTATTGGCTACTACTGAATCTTACGTTCTTCCCCATCAGCAGCTATTTGTAGCTCAGCCACACTGGGCTCGGGAACTAAAGTGATGTACGCCACATGCTGATTCACGTGCTTGGACTGCTGATCCAATTAAAGTGTAAAATGACGGGAGCTTCAGGGGCGGGTCGAAACCCCCAAAAACCAGCCATCGTGAACTTCGGTCGTTCAACGAAATCCCCTTTCTCTTCTACCCGCCACCCCTTTGTTCCCTTCTTCACCCAGTCACTCTTTTCCGAGTTACCAACACTTACCCTATACGGTTGTTATCTACATTCGCTCCAACGGGTTTAAATATTAATTCGATATTGTTATTCCAAGTCACAGATGTTATTTTGAGCTTGTCGCGACGGTCACCAAGCCTGCATAGCCTCGTTTCATATTAGGCTTCCCGTGAATACCGCTCTTCCTCTGGACCAGCTTCATCGACATCATCATATCCAACGTGATATACCTATTATTCAGACGAATTCGAAGGTCCTGGAGAACCTAGACATTGAGATTGCGACGGGCTTGAGATTGTGTGTAAGCGGATCAGCGCGACGATCTCAAACAACCGGAAATTGAGGCCCTTGGAGATGGACTAAGCATAGGGATATTGTAACATTGGGAGAATCTTTCGACAAAACATTGGTTATAACAAAAGCTAGCTGTATTTTCATCATACAAGGACTCGACAAGATGCCACACATCACGACAACCATGCATCAGAGCATGAGGAGGAGTGTGGGAGATATAGTGGTTGATAGTTTGCTTGGGAAGAGACAAATTGTGGACAAAGTAAATAGTGTTAAGGAAACATTCTCGAGTTGGGACAACTGCATGGCCAAAACATATTGCAAGTGAGTATGTACTCGGGACGCGTTTGCTATATCACTAACATGTTTTAGATGGCCCATAATTGCTGCGATAATAGTGGGAGGCTTGATCGTGCTTTCAGTAGTATGGTGCATAGTACGATGTGCATGCTGCGGCTATTCGTGTTGTTGCTCCTGTTTCTCATTCCTAAAGTGTTGCGATTGCTGTGGTGGCCTCTGCGATGGTAAGAAGAACAAGCCTCATAAACATCTAGACGATCCCTTCTCCTCGCATGCTGCACGGAATCTAGGGTACCAGGCACCAGCCCCTATGGTCAGCGGTGGGCTAGGCGGTGGGCCTGCTACACCACAATTTGCGCAGTTCGAGGTGGGGAAAAATGGTTTCGCGGTCGAATCGAAACCTGCTGTGAACGAGGATGCTTTACCACCAATGCCGAGCTGGGATGGTGCCACGAAGAAGCATGTATTGTCGGAGGACGAGAAAAATGCTGTTGAGCTCGGGGATCTGGATCCGGCAACTGGCCAGAAAATGCCACTCATGACAGGTGCTGCAGGACCTGGAATTAGCGGCCCACCTAGTCCGATGAATGAGACGGCTCCTGGCCCATATGCTGCCCAGCCTGGACAGGCAGTGGATGGAAATGGATACCTGGGAGTGGCAGGTGATGCATACCCTCAGAACCAAAATCAGGGAGGAAGAGGTTATAGGGGTCCAGGCATGGCAGGTCAAGGTTATGACGGGCAAGGCAGAGCTTATGGTCCACCGTCACCTCAAGATCCATATGCAAACAACCGGGACCCGTACGGAGGCAATCAAGACCCATATGCAAACCACCAGGACCAGTTTGGGGATAACTTCGCCGGAGGCTATGGTCGCGCTCGCCGGGGCCAGCCTGAACGTCAATACTCGAACAGTGATCGTGGACGTGCATATCCACCAAATCCTCAACGACAATACTCTGGAGACTCGAGGCCTTCAAATCAATCAAGGCAGTATTCAGACCAAACTTATCAATCCAACAATTACCAAAACGATAATTATCAGAATGAACCTTACCAACAACAGCCTCCTCGTGGCCCCTCCCGTGGACCAGGCAGAGTTGCATCTCCACTAATGAATAACTCTGGATTCGACTTCGGAGGCGGGCCGCAAGACTATTCACGGCCGGCACCACAACATCAACAATCTTATAATTCAGGATATGCAGAGAGTACAGTCGCGCCTTCATACAGGACACGAGACCCACAGCAGGATGGCTATGGTAGAGGTTATGGTCAGCAAGGACCGCCAGCGGGCCCCATCATACCAGCAGGCACTTACGGTGGTAGAGGAAATCCCAGGGAACCACAGAACTGGGATCCTGTACAGCGGTAGTAAGTCTTGATCTGAGGGGAGAAATGGATCATGTATTCGTAATGTCTGGAACAGGCTATTTTCTTTTCGTGCTTTCCACATTATTTTGAAAGAGCTAGGGATTGGGCGAAAACGCAGGTCGCGAAAAGAGTGCTGAGGATTTTTATTTGTATCTACTGGATAGCTGCATAGCATGGCGTTTGCCGGGAATACTGGATCTATTTGTGGAGTTGGGCGAGTTGAGAATCTATGGAATATTTCCTGTCCAGTATTACCGAACGAAGCTGATTATTATGTTGATCTTCACGTGGTCTAACTTTTGTGCGTAAATGTTAATAAGTATTTTAAGACGCCGGGTCAAGTGACATCAATTAGTGGCTCCTTCCTTCATAATGTTGCTTTCCTATCCTAGCTAGCGCGGGGGTACTGCTGTTCTTCAACTTTCACCAAGCTGTCCTTTCTCCATCGAAGCTTCATGCTGTACTACTGCAGTTTGATATGCGGGAATAAGTTCTATCGACTATACGGCAACTACATAACCGGATAGTACACGGCTCTTTCGAGACTCATCGCTCATAAAAAGCTGCGTTGCTATCGGCTGCCACCTTGAGGTATTCCTATCTGCTGCTATTCTCTGTTCTCTCATCGCTTCACTTGGATTAGCAGAGCCGGAAGCTGGGTCATGGCCAGACACGGTTTCACGATCACAAAGTGTATTGGCGTGAAGTGAACGACGTAACCAGCGGACATTCCCCTGAAAAGATCAATGGCGGGTCGCGTACAAGTGGCCATGAAGAATTTCGCTTTCATATGCGACTGCATATGGTTACTAAATAAGACCTTCCAAAATCGGTGGGGTGCTCTGATGCCACCAGGCGATCGTTGGGTCTCGTTAGCGACCATCAGGAATATTATACCTCTATCTCTTACGGCTGTATTTTAGCAGCATGCATAACTGATAATTTAAAAGGTTTAACGGTCTATAGAACGTGTAGCAACTCTTCGAATTTCAGTGACTCAATTCAGAAAGCCATTTTCTGAAGAGTTGAGAGACAAACGATTACTATTCAAAGGTGAGTAAGAAGTTGAGATGAACTTCTCCTGCATGATATAAGCAAATGACTTATATAGATAGCTGCACCCTGATATTCTAATTTTTGGTGGAGCCAGTTGTCATCTGGACCTACCTCCCCTTCGTATGTCATCCCTCTACGAGGCCCCACTATTGAAAAAGAGGAAGAGAGTCACGGGGCCGTCAGAGAGTATGGGGTAAAACGAGTCAATTGCTGAAGGTTGTAGAACCTAAACTATAGGAGAGAATCTCTCTACTTATAGAGGTGTGATACTCACACGTAGATTCATCATCGAAGGCAAAATTACGTATGCATCTTGCGCAGGCATACCTACAACTTCCCCAATAGGCTAGGTACGGTCCTTAGACCTAGCCTGTTCAACACCCATCCTTATTCAGCATTTAAATAAGTAGACCCTAAGTTCGGAGGACCTTTTCTGCGGATATTAACTATAGCTTCACTCACACAGGCTACTCGTGGGTCGGCCATGGTTAACTGAGGAAAGACGGCCTGTTTGTGATGCAAAGGTATGTTTCCACCATTAGTTCACGCCAACTCTTCAATACATTGAACCGAAATTGGAACCCCAAATGAAGTCCACGGGGGAAGAGCCATCATATAGTAACTGCATATGACTTCATTATCAATGACATTGTGGTAAAACGCCTCTATGGAAGAGGATATGGTGAAGCGGGAATATGCTTTGGACGAAGAAATAAGCTAGATGTGTTTTTTTCCCGTCGTGCTTATAGAGCTGAGCTTCTACGTCATCTTGAAGCATACTTCTCATTACTTTCCTGACCTTGGCGTGAACCTTCACCTTTAAGAAGACATTCGGGGTGAATGCATCATGGGAAGATTTGAAGCTACGTTGGAAGTTTCGAAACTGAAGTGAATTCCATGAATTAAGTTACACTAGAAATAAAGGGGGGGCTATATAGAGGATCGCAAAAATGGGTGCTTTGTTTACGAGCTTGGCATACCTTGGCAGGGTCTTTAGCGAGCCCCATCCAAATTAGGACAATGGCCCACTTTCATCGTGATTGAAGTCTCCATAGATATCGTCCTCCAGAGCAGTTACTTTGGTGGTGAGTATGCTCAAGCTAGCTTTATAAACTATCACTACTGTACAACTTTGAACTTTGTGACAGGATCACCTCGAAGGGATAGTAAGGAGAATATTTGCAGATTGTTCTCCCATGCGCTAAAAGCCTCTAAAGGGCAATACTACCTACCTTTTTGTTTAATATATACAGCTAATATTTAAGCCGCGACGGTATTCAAATTGCACAAATGATATCAGGTTAATCGGGTCCTTACGCACAGAAGGTTGTTGTAGCGGCAGAACTTGAGGACAAAAAAAGTATGAGGAACAGCCGTGGCACTGGATAAGAAAGCCAGGCATTTTAAAGTAGAACCCCGTCCCTTACCTGTAAGAAAGCGAAGTATTCTGATCATTAAGTAAGCAGGCATAAAATTTGCCTCGGGTTGATTAATTCAACATTACGGTGCGTCACATGTGATTTTTTCAGATTTGGTTACTATTAAAGAGTATTAGAAATGCAGTTGAAGGTTGTAATTTTGATAGTTGGAGGAGGCACTTATGATAAATTCCAAAATATGAAATTCCCCCTGCGCCAAATAGTTCTCAATTTCATGGTATACGAATTAACCAGTAACACAAAACACCTTGACCAAAGATATCCGCTCCTCTGTGCGCGTGTTCGGATAGACCTCCGCACTTGGGATAATCCTCGCTCTCAATCCCAAAAGTGACCATGACCCCATGAATTTTTCCCCACTGTATATCATTAAGAGGTCCTTCTCTGATACAAGTTATAAATCCCCGAATCCCTGACCTTTTGAACAGCTAAAAACCTCGGTCTTAAGCGATGGAAGGATATCATATTCAGACTAAACCGGAAGTTTAATTCAACTACTGCCAGGTCGAAAGCTATGCCAAATTTCTGGCAGAAACTTAGGCAAGATAAGTAAGCTATAAGCTTGCTCAGAATTGTAAAAATCGTAGGGCGAAAGCTCTGCATCGACTACCGGGCCGTTCCCGTGCATGCTAATATATCCAGTTTGTCGCAGTAAGTAAAGTTCATAGTTTCATTGAATATTAGGATGATCCAAACCCACACCATTAGCAGCGATATCCAGCTCTAAATTTGTGTTAAATAAACGAAACTCCCAGCGGAAAAGGATGATACCTCTATTAAATTACGCGCTGGAGCGAACAATAAGACTCTAATAGACAGAGCGCACCGCTAACTAGGTGGAGACTCCCTGTCACTAATGCTTGCATACCGTTGTTCTGATCACCAATTTCTCTGGCTCGATCTAAAGCATCCTGAATGGTTCGTTCGCATAAAACTGTAGCCTTAGGATCAAGATTCCTCCAGGTTTCGGCATAATCACGTTGTATCTCTGCTGAGAAGCGCTTTGTCAGATTCCTGTCTCCAAAGGGAATTAGCTTGTATTCTATCCTTCGGTATATTAGCGAATACCAATTCTTGTTTCGCCATCGCGCCTTTCGTCATATGTTGTTAAAATGACGTATTGTATATGTATTCTATGATACTGTAGAGACTCAGAAATAATACGTAGAAGTGCAGCCACGTCTCGTCTTGAAAATTGACTAAATATAAGAATGCGCGTGGGAGTAACATTATTACTAGAGAACATTAATATGCAGTCTACATTTTACGGGATAGACATCACGGCCTACCTTTGATTCTCCGCGACCATTTCAGCGAACCAATCTACAGCATGCTGTAAGCCTATCTCATTATGCGCTCCATCAAAGAACCAGTGACAATCCCGCTCGTTAATTTGCTGATAACGCCCTGGCCAGAAAAATTGCGAGATGCCGCGAATCATATTATCCTCCATGCTACATTGGCCTTTAGGCGCCTTTACAGATATCCAAGCGCGGACTACTGCGAGAGCCAGAGAGCAGTTTGTTCTCTGAGCTTTGGCCTTTAACGCCCTGGCGTCAGTTGGAAGTGTAGAGTCGACGCCGATAAATTCCAGCACAACTCCTTTCTCAGCTGCTCGCTGTTCGAGAACTGTAGCGACATTTGGTTCCTGGGAAGCTGAGAAGGCTAGACTTCCTGATTTGAAGATCCCTGCCTTATGCCAGGCAATTCTCTCGACTGTTGGGCCAAGCAGATTAGCATGATCCATTGAAATTGGCGTTATGGCTGTCACAAGCGGCATCTTTATAACATTCGTTGCATCAAACTCTCCACCAAGGTGAGCCTCGTATATTGCGACATCCACCTTTTCCTCAATAAATATATGGAATGAGAGAAGGGCCAAGAGCTGGAGATATCGAGGTATTTCTAGGGTCGGGGTAGCCTGGCTCAGTAAATTATCCCAGATTTCGAAAAATCGCATCGTGAAAAGATCTTTCGATATCGGCTCACCGTTGATACGGATTCTCTCACGTATATCTTTCATATGTGGTGATGTGTAGAGCCCAATCTTCCGTGGGTATCCAGTATCGCTTCCGTGCGCCGCGAGCAAGGATGCCGCAAATGCGCAGGTACTACCCTTTCCATTCGTCCCTGCGATGTGGATAGCATTTAATCCATTTATATCTTCAGTCTGTTGTTATATTCAGCAAAGTATTTAGGCCATTGAAGAGTATCAGCCTGTACTGAATGACCAAGTAGCTCCAGCCATTCGACAATACCATCCGAGCCCCGCATGTTGTCCAAGTTGGGCTTCGGGAACGCTCTCCTGCTATTCAGCCACCTTATGGCTTCCTGTGATTGATTAGAATCCCAAGAAGATATCTTGTATTGATTCTCTAACCTCGTAGCTTCTCTCCATTTCCTTGCTTTTCGTGATATGAACAGGAAGATAAGGTTTTATCTACAGCCTCTTCATGTTCCAAAAACTATTGCACATTGACACACTAAAACCTGTGGAACACCCAAGTAAACACCAAGGGCGATTCGCTAGCAACACCCTCACATAATCTAGAGACAAGAAAAATTATAGGAAGACGCTTTCGAAGCTAAATGTAGATCCCATAAATTTTTCTATGGCTTCTTTTATGATTTAGTCTTTCTGAAGATTAGTTATAAAGTGCTAACTAAGCCATATTTGCTATGTGTTCTCAGTACTAGAGCGTCTGAACCTATTATATTAGCAAGAGCACTAGACTAGATTTGTAGGTTTGGGCATCAGGACAATAAGCCACAACTTTAGGCAACAGCGCCCGAGATCTATGCAGCTAGCGTTGATTTCTTTGCGGCTGGGTTGTGGGTGCTTGGTCAGCGGCGAATAGGAAATAGTTCTTAAACGGCCGCAAGTAAAATCCTGGTTCCAAGATGCAATGTTAACTAGATCTGTGAGCCTAGTTTCCCCAACCAATGTATCTATAAGTATAAATTTAACATAATTCCTGGTACATGCATGCATTGACTGCCATGAATTGGGCTATCTCAAACTACTTTGCCACCATGAGCCTTGACAGGTGCTAGCCAGGCTCACGCTCAAACCAGACAGCCCTGTGCAGTTTGGAGAAGAGCGGAAAGCCTGTAGTCTTTGTTTTCGCAGCGGCGGGGAATGTAATGGAACACAACCATTTGCTTGGTGTTCTGAAAAAGAAAGGTGGTGGGACCAGCGAGGGCTATGAGGTTAGGGTTAGCAGATCAAATATCACCACGGCAGCAAATTGGAAGCAGATGTAGCAGAGATTTGCCTTATGGCGCCTGTATAAAACATGAATTGCTATGTGGACAATAGGGTGAAGAAGTACGCTCAAAGCTGGATTAATATGCAAAGACCAAATAGGACTTACAGTTACATCGTAGTAATGGAGAATGAGCTATGGCGGCTTGATTGGGTTGGCTGATAATACACAGACTTGTGTCTACGAATTTCGGGAAATTTTGTGATATAGAACTGATTAGCACTTTGCATATCAAACAAATATATTGTGGCTTTGTGATATGGTTATCTATCGACATTTCCCCTTTTAATCATTTTCTAATAGCTCCTTCCCTCGCTCTTCTACTATCACCTCGCACTCCTTACTACCTGTTAAAGCGAATTGGGCCGTCTAGTCATTGCCTTCAACAACCATCCATGCAGATTGCCTCCCACTATAGATTGAGAGTCACCTGTAATCGGGCTGTCATCGTCCAAGTCTAAATTGTCTATCCACTTGTGTTCGCGAATAGCTCTCTCCGTGACAAGAAAGCCACCCCCATCGCGCAGCCAAGTGAAAATGTTCCTAGTCACCATTTCTGAACAGTCGTCATCCTCGTTGTTGAGATTGTTGTAGGTAGCAGAGATACTGCCATCTGTAGGCTACCCACCGCGACAACGCTAAGTCTAGCCTTCGTATTCGAGATTGCGACTTGTCTCACATCGTTCATGCTGACGAACGTCGGTGTTGGTGTCTGTTATCGCTGTAGATCCGAAGCCAGCGAACGGAAAGAGCGGGGGGACCACCGTAGTATTGGTAGTGGGACAAGAACATCAATCGATATTCGTCAGCAAGCGAAGTTTCTTCTATCCCTGGGAGAAGTGTTTACACAGGTTCTTGTATGAAAGACATTAGCGTTCCGGTCCATGCTGCCACATGAAGGTCGACTTTGCACCAGGCCTAACGAGCCTCTTGAAAGACACGTGTATGTGCACCAATGATGAAGGCACCAAGCCAGAGAAATGGTAGGATCCCGTTTCGTTAAAACACGTAATAGGATATGCTGGCCCTGCACGATATCCGAGTTAAGAAATGCGAAAGCCCCTTGCAGCCATGTTCCGCAGACATTACACGCCACACCAGGCTCGAAGGAGACGTTGTTTAGAAGTTCTTTGGTTCCTATTGCGTTGCGGCTCAGTGAGGAGCCTGTCCTGTTGGTCGAGATCCTTACTCCATATCAGGGGCTTGCAGATCGTCTTCTTCCTGAACCCCACCTTAATGCAAACCCGAGGGGTAGGTAACGGAACCTTTCTGTTATTAATCTGGCTACAGGGAGAAGCAATGTCGCGGCCAAAGCAGCATGGCTCTGCTCAGCCACTTTGTGTAATCCGCAGTAGTTAGAAAGATGGTACAAAGCGGTAGCGAATGACGCCGCACAATACTTAGCTGGAAGTGGAGGAGGTCTCGCGCCAAGTGAAAGAGTAAGGCGTTGTTTCGATACAGGTTTCGTATACCAGGGTGAGTGGAGGATATGGCCACTATCACTCGAAATTGATGCATTCTAACCCCTTCCAAGGCGAGGACTGCTGCCCACCACCGAGCGGCGTCGTTACCAATATTAATTAAATGTATAATCTTTGTGGTGGAACGGTCGGGGCTGTTTCAAATGGTGTGTTTTTTGTCATTCCATTCGGCGCTGTAATTATTGAATCCGGGCCAAACGCTCCGGGAATGATCTCGGCCCATCGGGCAGAAAGTATATAGCTTCAGGCAAGTATAAGTAAAGTAATATGGTCGTCGTCATCATTGAAGCGTTGCGGGGAGATAAATGCGGACTGTTGCAGATCCGAAATAGCGAGAATTGTAGGACAATCTGACGCGACTGGGATAAGGAACTCTTGATTAAAGGGCGGTAAATTCTTAGTTCCGTGTGCGGTTCTCCATGTAGATATCCCTCTTGCAATGGCAGTATTCGAAAATGACGCGTCTACTATAATGTTTTCTGGAAATGAAGGATAGTCGAGGAATGAATTCTTGAGCTGAAAGAGACAATCATACTGAGGAAGATTAGTTTTGGTATCTGCTCATAAAGACTGAACCAAGTGCAATAACATCTCTCATACATAGCTTTAAACGCCTGTTCATTTGGACCGACCGCATCCTGTACGACGTTAAAAAAGATCCTGCGATTCAAAAGCTACGACTCATATCTATATCTCTGTTTATGCCTTGTAGGTATATGTGAAGATATACTAATTACCAAGAGATCACAATAACAGAAAAGCCCATGCTCGCACTGAGCTAGCACCCGACTATTGAGGCCGCCCCACATTCAGCACAAACAAGCTTTCCGTCTCCCGAGCCGCTAGAATGAATACAGTTAGCGCTCTGTGCAGCCAACTCAGCCTCCACCTATATAATATTCAATATTCTAAAGGTTTAGTTTGTAAGAAGTCTTGCTCTTGGAAGAAATAATCACAGTCGTTACTCTGTGACCGATTATTACCTTTCGCTGAGCCACTGTAATCAACGCATTGCCTAAAATACGCGACCTTGACAAAGATTACTCTGTAGCTTGCCCAGGTATTTCAAGTTCAAGCTACGGTGCATTACATCCAAACACTCTTTGTTGCCTTTTATCATTTTGAAAGCACGAGTCAAAACTGAAAACTGAAAACTTCAATCGGAAATCTTCCTTCAATTCAAATCGATTTGAATGGCACGTTTTAGTATCGGTACACCGAGCTCATCTTCCTCGACCTCTTTCTCTTTCCCTATACAGAGCGAGATGGCATACCCTGCCAGCACAACTCTACCCATATCAGTATCCTCCGTTTGCTCGTCCGGAGTTGAATCAGCCTGCAACTCCTTCCAAGACCAGTCTCATCTCCTCGAAAGCCTCTCTTCCTCACTCGCTGATAGCTGCGGTAATTGGGAGGCATCAAGCAACAAGATTAAGTCGCTCTACAGAGATGATATGAATGCGGAGTCATTGGCCCACCAGGAGCATAATTTATCGAAAGGCATCACTTGGGTTGAAAATCAACGCTGGGATAATCAAAAAGCCCAATGGGCATACTCACCAGACCTGGTTATCATTAAGAAGATTGCATCGCGAATTTTACCAAATGGACCTTTCACTTGCGAGTTTCTGGCAGAGGGAAGTTTCAACAAAGTATACCGGCTAGTGGACCAAGATGGTAGCTCTAGCTTATTATGCGTGCCGCTCTACCTATTGACCCATTCTACAAAACGGCCAGCGAGGTTGCAACGATCCATTTCGTCCAACAGGCTACACAGATACCTGTGCCGGAAGTTGTAGCATATGACTCCGTTGGAAATGCGTTGAGTTTTGAGTGGATTATTCAGCGTTTTATGCCTGGTGTGAAGCTTAGCAATATATGGACTGAGCTGCCGCTGGAAGATAAGATGATCATCGGGCGGGAAGTCACGGTTTATTTGCATGAGCTTCGCAAGCATCACTTTGATGCAATTGGAAATCTATACTTCTTTAGAGATGTAAACGTTAAGTATGTAGGAATCTCTATAGTCTTAGTTGTGACTAACAAAATCAGGCGTGCGTCAGCCTCATGGGAATGTGCAACTTGCTTATCAGCCTCAATCTCCAGCTCACAACCACAAATGTCCGATTTCGATTGCGGTTAACACCACCATCGCCGGTGTGGCCCTCGACAAATACTGTAGGTCAACTAGCAATGGCTGAGCTTTATATGCTAGATCGCCCGCAACAGCATCAACCGTTACCATGCTCCCCATCCTCTTCGTAATTTCCCGCGAAAGTCGGCCGACGACACCTGGGATCCTGGCACCAGACCATTATGACTATACTCTTAGTTCCTTGGTGAATGCGGAGCGTGCCGTATCAGGCTACCCTGTCAACTTTGATCGCGGTCCTTACAAGAACGATCTGGAATATCTACGTTCAATGATAACGTTCGTACCGGAATCTATGCAAAAGCGTGCGTCTGAACAGAAGCATCAAGACCTGAAGATTAATGATATGATAATGTTTGCGGTACAAACTAGCAAGCGCCTGATGGAAGTATTGCACCTAGATCCTTTCTCAAGTCCGAATGTCACAGACAAGCACTTCGTTCTGGATCATTATGATCTTCGGGCTGCGAACATCTTGGTGGATAGAACTACCTTGAAGATCACGGCAGTCCTTGACTGGGAAAACGTGTCAATTGTTCCGCGATGGGACACAGATGAATTTCCCAGTATTTTATACAATATCGAGCGATCTAAAGAGCCGGATCTCAGTGCTGACTTTTGCACACAAAATGGCCTCTTAGCGAGAAATTGGAACGCTTGGATGAATACCATTGCACTTGCATTCGGCGTCAACTAGCCAGTACTTCTACAGCTCGATCTGCGCGAGATAAACTAATGAGGCGCTATATGTTCTGGAGGAATCAAACGTCGTGGGGAGATGAGGCCGCCGAGAGAATTACAAATTCTGTTGAGAATTTCAAAAACAATGGAATGTTCAGTCCCGATTGATAGTTTATAGGAGGATCGGCTATCCGCTTAGGTCATATATTGGAAATCCGTGCTTTTGAGGACCGATTCTGTCTTGGGACTCGCGTTGCTACACACAGGGCTAAAAGTCTTTAGTGGTGACCAAGATGCGTAGTATAGCGCGTGATTAGCTTTCGCTGACATGGAATGAACATAATGTCGGAGTTACCGAATAATGTATTTCAAGACACAATATCTTGATTTTCTAAGATGCAAGAATCATTTATTCTATCTTATTTTGCACCGAACACTTCATCAAATGATAGTTCTCATGATACACCGTATTAGCCATCACCAAAACTCGAAAAGCGAGCCACATTGAAGACAACACTGCTTTGTTTCCCCTTTAGTCCCATTTAATTCCATCCTCTTTTATGCTCAGTCCACTCTACATTACCCACACTGGCCATTCATCTATTCCCCATTAAGACAGATCGCGGCAGCTCCGTGTTCTCTTGACTCCTGAAGCTTACACTTGTAAGCTTTTAATTCTCGGTCTGCTTTTCCGTTTGATCCGGTGATTAAGACTTGGACAACCGAATCCTTTTTTCCTCCTTGTTCTTCCTTCCATGCAAGCCTTAATATTTTCTATTGTTAATATATCAATTAAGTCTAGAGGAGAACTAGTGCGGATATGAGTGATTGTTTCGCATTGACTATCTTTCTAGATCCCTTGTGCACTCTGTTGAAAATCTTCCCGGAGTCTCGCCATGTCTAGTTGTCGATAATCAAGGACTTTAGGAACATTTAGTGATGCAATCGTACCTAGAGGTTGCCTTTTCGAGGATGATTGGTTGCCACAGATTTAAATCTGAAAGTTGTAGCCCTATAACCTTTAAATTAGCTCTTTGGCACTTTTGGAGTTTCATTAAAAAAGGTCATTAAACCATTCCCTTACCTCAATTGCAGTGGAGGAGGTTGAGTTTTCCAGATCCAGGCGTAGCATGTCTTCTTTTTTTATTGTACGCCGCTCCGTGCTTCCCTGAAAATGATGCGTTTCAAGACCTTCGAGAAATTTTGCAAAATCACCTTTACCGACCTTAGGTCTTGACATTATGTTTAAGAAAGATTTGTGGCTGGGGTTTCTTTAGAATCAGAAGACAAAATCGCCGCTATGAGAAGCGGACATCGATATAAATGTTTTACTTTATCGATAATTCTTATTTGCTGCTTGAAAGAGTAATACAAACTATCTCCGCATGGTCACTTTGTGTTTTCACTCCATTTTGATCTACCTTAGTATGATATAATGAGCATCGTGCAAAGAAGCATGGCAATTTGACCAAAGCATAAACGTCAAACAGTGAATGACCATTGACATGTCTACTAAGCCTAGAAAGTTTTTATTTTCTAGGAACATATTCTTGCAAATAATTTTTGTTAGAATCGCACATTCTATGATTGATGAAACATTGATTTTCCTGTTGCCCGTTCCATGATTTACTATGAGATTACTCATCAGGCACTATGAGTAGGGCTCTTGGCATATGGGTCGAACTACTGAACTATAGTGATTTCCCAATGGCTTGTTAAGAATTATTAGAGTGTCAAAAAGTGACTGGAGGCTCCAGTATCTTAAGTTACGAAACTTTACGACGCCTCTGTAGTCCTTGGAAACCTACTTGAAACCTACTAACTAAAATTTTGGGTCTACAAATTTTAGACTAAATCCTATCGGTTTAAAATGAAGAGGCTTACTAGGCCTCCACCGTAGGTTAATGATACCCACTTTAATGGGTTAGATATTCATCAAATTTGGACTCGTGGGTTGGATTATAAACTTTTGGACTCAGATCACCTGGTTATGAAAGCCGAGCAAGATACCCAAGGCTATGCATACTAGCCTCACAGCCTTAGCACACACGCGAAAATTATGTGTCAAGTGAACCAGACCATAACTACATTAAAATTTGTTACTTTCGCCACGTCTTTGCCGTTATATATGCATATTCCTGCGACCTTCTCCGCGACGGTTCTTTGCTTTAGTTTTGATTCTGAACACTTAGCGGGCTCGCCGCCTCAATCGGCAAAGAAATGGCAGGAGTTACAGGCAGTGCTGTTATGTTTGGGCAGATTGTGGCGGCTCCCCGCTGTACATCTTACACTTTTCTTCCATTGGAATATCAAACGACCCTGTTACCTGGGCCTCGATATTTTAACTCACTAAACCATCAAGCGCAAGCAGCCCTCTGAAGTCCTTGGAAATTACGTTCCACATGTCGAAGGATCGGTTCATGTGATGCTGCTTGAAGACGCAGAGAGAATTGATGGCGAGCATGAGTGCGGTTCCACCACCTCAAGGTGTGCAGGCACATCTTCGACCCACCCATCCTCCATCCTCCCTTCTTCTTCAAGAAGAAAGGCCCACCTCCCACCACCGCACATTTCGCCCACAGGTACCCATGCCCGCTCCTCCCACGTCGGCACTCCCTCTTCCAGCCTCCACATCTCGCTGCCGAAGATATCCGCCAGGTACGCCTCGGCCGAAAACCTCTCTTGGTGTAATACCATATTGTGCCGCAGGAGCCGTACGGGGAAGCGGTCGATGAATTGGAAATGCATCATTGAACGCTGGATGGGCAGCGGGTGCAGAGACGATGGTAAAGAGGGAGGGGGTGGAGGGGAGATGTGTACGGATGTGGTGCCGCAGGCTATGTTGAGGAGGAGACCGTGCGAGAAGAGCGCTGAGAAGATGGATTGCGTGGGTGGTATGGGGATTATGTTCATACATGCCAGGCTACGTTCTGGGTTGGGTTCTGCTAAGCTTGATCTTAAGCTTGAGTTTAAACTTGGGGCGGAAGATGATGCGGATGAGCATTTCCTGTGTGACG
Organism: Chalara sp. BL73; assembly: GCA_918026815.1. Lineage (NCBI taxonomy): Eukaryota > Fungi > Ascomycota > Leotiomycetes > Helotiales > Chalara > Chalara sp. BL73. The sequence goes on along the minus strand of CAKJVC010000003.1, from coordinate 102,277 downwards.
CAACTCCTGATTTTGGACCTGCGTGTTGCGTTGCGGACGTTAGTTTACTCGCTAAGCGTTGTCCTGAGAGGAGGTCAGTGAGGTGTTTTTTTTGAAAGGGGAGCGGAGGGAATACGACGAGCCCGTTGCGCCAAGCGATCCTGTATTTTTTTCCGCGCCCGGGCGTCCTGTACGCCGTGCCAGTCATCCTCTTGGGGCTGTGTTTTCTTTGGCATTGCGAAATGTTGACTTTCTTTGGTGTGATGACCAATTTCTAGGTCCAGGCTCTTTTCGTAATCAATAGCTTGGGGAAGTAGGATGGGGAGTGCGAGGATTTCTGATAATGTTAGAATCAAGTGGGTGTTTCTATGATAAGACTATGTAGCGAATACGCAGTAAGATCAAGGCTCAAAATGTGAGAAGTGGTGGATTAAGAAGTGGAGGGGATCAAAGTGGAGGTGAGGTTGATTCTGATGCTGATGATAAATCATGCCAAGAGTTCGGGACTCGCTTCAAGTAATAGGGGTTAGAATCCATCCACTTTTACTATCTTGTGAAGTGATCTTGAGTTGTACCAGAACGATCGATCAATTCTCATATTCCAAATTTCGATAGCCGTATCTGACGCAGGGAAATGGCTATCGTGAGAAGTTTACTTTGACAGGGAACGCCTCAACCGATGAAAATTAGAGGTCGTGGCGGGAATAACAACATAAAGAACGACAAGATCATAACTCGTGTATATTAAGAACTAAACACTATTGATATCCCGAAAACTCCGCATAACGCCAAGAAGATCGGGTACGTAACCCAAGCCAAAGAAAGCAATTCTCGGATACGCCATACCAGTCTATGTAACGACTGACTGGGGAGCCTCGGTAGAGGCGTAAGATTGAGGGATCTGGCCAGTTGTCACACTTGAACCGCTGCTAATCCGACTTCGATCCTGTGCATTAGTTCTAACATCTTGCGTGGCTACGCTCTCGCCTCCGACAACACTTTCCCCTGTGCTTTCGCGCTGGTTCTGGCTGGCCGAACGTAATAGCCCGCTGTTTAGATGTGCGTTGCTGGGTATATCCTCAAGGTCGAGCTGCCATTCTTTCAAATCATCTTCTGCATCATTTAGAATTTGGCGAGCTTGGTTGGTGTGATCCCATGAAGCTCGGATATCTCCTGGGACCACAGGCGTATCATCGAGAAGATTTAGAAGTCTGCGACCGTGTCGTGCGAGGATGATTTGTTTTTCTGCACGCTCGATCGTGGCAGCAAATTCGGCGGCATATGCTTCCTTCAGCTTCTGGCGTGTCTATATCACACATTAACACCCCGGTATTTCTTTGGATAGCTGTAAACTTACAATATTGGTCAACTGAGCCTCAGCAACTAGATTCTCAGCCTCAGCGCGGACAAGCTCCTGTTCCAAGATCACCAACTTCGTACTCTCTGGCTCCTTCGCCTTCAACTTTGCAATTTCATCCGTGATCTTCGCCTTATGGTCTCTGCTTGGCTGCACGCTCTTCTCAGTATTTCGGATTGCCTTGAGGATGCCTCGGCTATCATCCAAATTATGCGCATATAGATCCTCCTGTTCGCCCAACTCTGATAGTAATACGCCAACCTTATCCGAGATGTCGCTGACTGCATCGTCATTCGTGGCTTCACCCCAATCAGAAAGCTGCGACGCGATCGAAAGGCGCTCCTTGCTGGCGTTTTCGTATGACTGGATCAATGCATTCTCGGATTTGATTAGCTTGTAGAGCCTTTTACTGAGCTCCGGCTGGACAGTCCCGCGAAGAGAGTTAAAGCTAAACCCACGGCGGCCACCAGAAGAACTGGAGCTGTTCTTGTTGGAACGAATGGATAGTGCACGATTCCTGAAGCATGGTCAGTATTTGAATAAGCCATCTTAAGGATATCATCTGCGAACAGGTGGTCCAAGGGATTCTTAAGCCCCTGTGACTTCTTCGAATCGCTCCGTCGCATCGTCATTGTAGTGGATTTCTTGTTGTTTGATAAAGAATAATAAAATTTGGATTTTCTTACATCTTGATCTAGATATTTGGAAACTGCCCAACGGTGTTAATTTCCTTTTTTGCATATCTTGTTAGCTTCCTTCTCTTCTTGTTGAAGCCTAGGAGATTCCGGGAGAGCTTCATTGGCAGGAGGGATCGGACTGACTTCTAAAACCGGTGGGGCTGTTACTGATCGACGGCAGGTTTAGTATGTGTAGAACCGGGATGAGAAACCGAGATCCTAGATTTATTTCGGAATATCAGGGAGTTTGCTTTAATTGTGTTGGCGCTTGCTTTCCATCCATGAAGATATTTGAAGCGGGGAGCTTGCGAACGATGATGTCATTCCAGCCTTGCCGCTTCGCCAAATCGCTGGACCTAGGCTTTGTACCACGACCTATCCAAATACAATATGAGAGAAAAGATCTATATATATCTGAATATATATTTTTTAAATTAAACCTGGTCGAAAACTAAGAAGTTATGAGTCTGGAACATGAACCAAAGGATCTTTGTAGGGTTAACTCAAAGTCAGCTTGACGCCTGATCTGTCATCTCCAGCACAGCTGGTGTTTCATGACTGTACACTGAACAAGGTAAGAATACTTTTAATTGATGTTTATACAATGAAAGCCCTTCTAGCATCATTTTTGAAGACTACTTCATCCATGAAATATTGTTATAACATCTCGAAATTGCCAAACTCCAAATATAACCCCAGCGCCAGAATCCAATAACCTTTCAGATGCTCAAAACAGATACACTTGCTCAGTGGGTGTGCTTGATATTAAACGTTTAATGATTGAGCGTAATGGGAAAACAAAGAAATGAATTCTTAATTTGTTAAGCCATACACGCCGAAATCAAGGTAATAAAACAGTCGTGAAGTCGTGATTAACATGCAAGTCCACCATCCATCCTATGTTTCTAAGCAAAACATCTTTCTTGAAAAACGAAGACCGAAACGCCTCGAAATCAACCCTGAAGACACAGAAATTCCGATCCCCATAGGGAACCAAGCCCAAGTCTATCAACACACACTCTTCAAGGTGTATCCTTGTCTATCGGTATCGTCTCTGCTCAACTATCACATCTCCGCTCCTTCGATAGGAGCCCTGGCTTAGTCTCGGGGACTGGTAATATGCTCCGCTCACCGGGCGGGCCGTCGTGCGTGTTACAGAAGAGTAGGATGCTCTTGGGGCGTGGCCATGAGAATGATAAGAGTGATGAGAGCGATGAGAGTGACGAGAGACAGGTCGAGGAGCAACATAGACTTCTTCCACGTAGACGTTAGATGGTCGGCTGTGCCGGTGGTGATGGTGTCTCTTTGGGGTGGAGAAGAGGCACATTTTGACTGTGTTTATAAATAATGTGTTATCCTAAGATGCTTATTCACGGACGATGGCGATACTCCGGCAGAGGATGAGGACGCAAACTTGAATTTGAACTGGATATATTAGAGTTCTGTAACTAAATGCGAAATGGAGAGCAGGAGCATGGATATATACTCAGCCCCAGGCAAGGCTCACAAAATGACGAAAATCGTCCCCACCAATGCCAGCCAAGGGTCACGGTCTGAGCAAGATTTGTCCTTGACAAATGCTTATGCCGCTGACCCCTCCTACACAGATATACCCCAGCTTACATTTGTACAGGGCCAAACTATTAGCAGTGGGTCATTTGCCACTCTCAAAATGCTTGGCAATGCTGCTCTAGTCAATTCTTAGTACGCGCGATGACAGGCTTCGAGTAGAAAATTTATACTACGAAGCTGGCTTTACGCAAGGTCAGATTTGCCTGCGAACAGGCTTTACTCTAAGCCAAGTTCGATATGCTTTTGCCCACCGTTTTACTCCACAAAAGAACAAAACAGGTCGAAATCTATTGCTAAATACACTACAACGCAAACGCTTTGTCGAGGTTACAGCTGATAAAACTAATTGATGAGTACTTTGGCTCGATATACTAGCTTTGTTACAATATGATGGCGGAGTAAAAACCATTCCAGCCAAAAAGAAAGCTACGTACGACGCTCTGAGAGAAATAACCTACTTTTATTACTATCGAACATAAGAAACCGGCTAAATTGAGCCTGGGAACATTTATTTTAGACCGACAAGCAATGGGATTCAGTGCTTTGAAGTGACGAAACTTAAGTGAAACCGGGCCGATATACACGTCTGCGCATTACTCGACGTATAAAAGATTTTGAGTTGTATTATTCTGATTGTATTAAACCCCGATATGAACGGAAAAGAAAAGAAATGTTTTGAAAGCGTATATTAAAGAAATACGGCCGACACAAAGAGCTATTTGGGAAAAGGATTAAGAAACTATTAACGAAAGATCATATTCTGGCATTATTGTACTTTTCATCCAAGAAGTTTTGCAAGAGCTCTCTAAACTTATTTTTCAACAAAATAACGCAAAAAGCTATTCTTCAACTTTTACAAGAAGCGGATTCAAAGCTATTAGAATTACTTCTATTGCTTAGCCAGCCCACTTTCCTGATTTTATCTTACTAAAATGATTTAAAATGAAATGAAGAAGTATTATATTGAAAGTAATCACTCCGAAGTTTAAGAAACTTGAGAATCAGTTACACATGCAACTATTCAAGGCTTGATTACAGAAATCGGTGATAGATGTATTACAGTAATTCTAGCAGATGGAGGCCATGCAGAATACAGTCAAGTTTCTTTAGCGTTTTGAGAGTTAGAAGGTGGTATGTTGGCTCCAAGGTTGATTTAGCTTAAGTTACAGTAAAAAATCCTAAGGAAAAACAGCGTGGGTAGCATTAAATACTCATTGGTTGAGACCCCTGGCAGGATGTCGACGTCATGCAGGTGGCAAAATGACCCGCTGCTAATAGTTTGGCCCTGTACGAACACGGAGTCTTGAACTACGCAAAATAGGCAGACCCTGGTGTTTCCATAAAAAAATTCTAAAGCTGAGGCTGAGGCTGAGGCTGAGGCAGAGCCGCAAACTTTTTGACTCACCGACCGAGCAAGGTCAAAAGCCAAAAACTCCGTATCAAGACAGCTGCCTAATGCTCCCTGTCTGTGACTTGTGTAACTTATCAGGCAGAGAGGCTGATGATCGAAATTTTGATCTTTGAAACCTTATCAACAAGCACCAACTGACAGTCTGTACCAAAAAGAGACGACCCAGAAGAGAGTAACAGATGAAGCAAACAGAGCAATTTGGTAACCCGCTTGATCAATTGCGCTACCACCAAGAAGATTACGTTAAACTGGAAATGAAGCCGGATCCGGTACCCAATCACTGCACTAGAAACAATCTATCCCGCCTTCAAAAAGCTGGAAACGGTATTTCAAGGAATAATCTTGGATAGAGAGTTTCATGGAAAAAGTCTTCGGGTGATTGGCAAGTTCAAGATTTTGCCAGGGCTGTCGTCAGGGTGCATTACCCTGCAGAATTTTGAACACATCCCTGTACAGGCTACATTTACAGGGTTCCGCAAATGCATCCCAAAATGCAATTCTGCAAAACGATAAGGCGTGTTTCCAGCGGAAAGAACCTTAGTACAGATAATTTCTGCTCCTTTGCCACTTTGTATCGATGAAGAATGAGTTCCTCGAGATTTCTTGGCTCTCATCCAAGGTTGCAAGGTTTCAGTGCTAGGCACCCGCTATAACACCCTAAGCAAGCCCCTGGTTAGATGTGACAGTGGTCAAGACCCAGCTCACGTATAGCATGTATGCCGTTCCCAGGACTCATCAGAGTTGTTAGAAGCAGAGCGTTTCACGCTCGATTTGTTATCAATTGAGGATTTGGAGAGATTGAGAGAGCGGGGATGTGCCTGACGCCTGTGTCCCATGATTCAGCCAACGCAGAGGATATCTCTGGACCTCGGATTCATACCTGTATTGTTGCTCACCATCAGACTGCAATACAAACTTTATCTTCGTAGAGATCTTCGTGATTATATTTATTAGAAGCTTACAAATTGTCCTAATCGGAACTACTATTGATTAAGGAGACACCATCTAAATAGTCCAGGATAGTTGTGTGATTGGAAAGGATAGGAAGGAAAAGAAATGTCCAGCTACCTCCGACACTGGAAGTCACCATCACGTACGTATTCAAGCTCAACCAAAGTGGAGTTCGTTGGAATAAAATATTGTACGAATGGGAAATATCAGTGTCGTGGTTATTATACTAGGGAGTGCCCCGTTCTTAAGTTGCCTGTAGAATTCGGTCTGAGAATCCAAAGTGATAGCTCCGTAGAGCTTGATTCTTTATCATTCAGTCTTCATCATAAACTTAAGACTAATCACCCTACAAAACAGCACCCATTCATTAAGCACATGCTTATTGATAGAAGTCTCATAGGGCAACAATTAAGCAGTTCTGCTTATTTGTTCGTGAGACGATGGATTTCCGAAGATCTGAATAAATATAGCAACAAGAAGCTAGCAAAAATCAAAGGATTATCCATGCCATGAGCTATAGTTCGCAGAAAAATTCCACAAGCAAAGTCGTGCAGTTCAAGAAGCGTTGATTCCTTAGTGTAGGGCTTGATTTAGTTCTAGAGCTAGAAGTGTGGTTTTATGTCCTCCACCCTTGTGGGCACGTGACAATGACATTCAACAAGATATGATAAGTGCTACAGATATTAAATACGTCTCCAAAGCTGCTAAACCAACAAGCGGTAAAGATATATACGAAACTAGAGGTTTTTTGTGGATCAGCGTATCTTCACCACATGTAACTCATCTGAAAAGAAACACTTAGACACACGGGGGCACGACGCCTCGGAACGAGTCAAAATCCACAAGAGGATCGACTGCTGGATTTAACGGATAGTCAGAACTCCGACACACAGGGAGCTTACGAATGTGACATCTGACTGGATGTTTGAGAACTGGAACAAAAATAAAAGACAGTTTTCTAACCCAAATGCAAAGTGCCGGATAAGTTGCCTTTGCTTTATCGTCGTAGTACTCCATTCCTTCTTCTTATAGAAGAACGCTAGTAGCTAAACAACATGGGGGGAAGAAATGTCGGCGAAGCATCCATGCTAAACAAATCTATGAGACATTCTTAGGTCACTTTGCGCCAAATTGTGAGGTTCTCACATACGATAGGTGAAATCTGAAATTGGTTAGGATCCTTGACTACTAATAAAGTGCATTTAGAAGTAGTACATCGTACTTGGATCTAGAATGGGACGGATCCAGACCAGCCTTCTGGACCGCCCCTAGCGTGATGTCAGAAGAATTGGTTTCCGCTACGTAACTCTCAACTTCACGCCGTTTGTGCACTAAAGTTCTTCGTTATATTGTACTGCCATGGAACATAACATGAGGAGGAGAACAACTGTAGAGAAAACTCGGGTGATTATAAGGTCACATCTTAATGTTGAAATACGTGTGCGCATTATTTTATAATTGTTGGGTGCTTTTCTAGGCAGGTTGCTCTAGAAATGATGTTTTCGGAACATGCCTGGCCTAGGACTGATGTTGGATATCACCTGCCGCCAAGACTATTCCCAACCTAACCCCAATAAATCAGGACCGGACGTAATTAGCATCACCACAAAAGTAACAACCTGTAAATGAAAATCCAAATTCAAATACCATGTGAGATATTGCCATATCACCTCGCTGTTCTGGGGCGAAGATGGTGAACAAATTTTGATTCACAAATTCACGACCTCAAGACCTCAGCCTCGCAGGCACCAATACGCAAAGAACCTATTGAAGATATAGATTATCTCAGCGGGATATATCACAATACTACTCTCCAAACCGTCGCAATGGCTACCGTCTCAGTAAAGAGCAGAAAACTGGTCAAAAAAAGACCCCCAGAGAAGGATAAGGTGAAGGTATTTCAGCCTTCATTTGGCCTTACATCTTGCGTTACACAGAGCACGAGACCATCATACTGACCGCCACTTTCAGGTCAGAGTATCAGAGCAGGCAACCTATGATGATAAGCTCACCTGCCAAATATGCTACAATCCCTACTACCGCCGTAATGCAGAAAACGTTATTGAGATGCCCCACAAAACCAGCTGCGGACACCAATTCGGCGACAATTGCTGGAAGGAACACGTCCAAATAGCAATAGAAGGTGTCGAGAATTATTGGTCGCCCATCAGGGTAGTATGTCCTATGTGTCGAACGCAACAAAGCATCGGGAGGCTTGGTGCTAAGGGCTATCTCTGGAAGTATCGGCTGAGGCGAGGCGTCCGAATTGTCGCCGAGAGGGTGAAGCAGGGGATATTGTTCAAGAAGCCAACTAGAATAGTTACTCTGCCCGTGGAGTATTTGTGTTCCCAGGCAGCTCCGACTAAAGGGGAGAAGGTTAAAGACTCGAAAGCAGCCCTGGACATCGAGAGAGAGAAGCCGGAGCCTAAGTTATCGCTGGCGGCTAAGGCGGTGATGCAGACCCAAGCAAAGACTCCTGAGTGGTACAGACCCATTTCCCAGACATCGGTCAGGAGCCGGAGATCCGAGAAATCGTTTGGATCTCGTGCCAGATCTAAAGAAGAAATGGATGAGACGCGTAGATCCTTGGAGCGACTTGCTGACCTTGCGTATATGGAAAACATTGGGGAGGATTTCATCGCTCAGGGGAAGGATTTTCGTCGGGAAAGAGATCTCACACGCTTGTCTGCCAACTCATTCATGTTACCAACCTCGACTGGGTCCGAAATCGCAGAATGCGGTGGCGGCGAGGGTGGGCAAATTCAAGATCGAGACGAAAGTGAGGAGACATGTCAGGAGAACCCATTTTTATGCTCAGCTAGCTCTGTTTCAAGTCTCTATCCCGCAACGAGCGACGTGCGCTTAGGCACTGAAAACGCCGAAACTGACCTTTCTAAGAGAAAAACAGATCTCTCTGTAGGAGAGCATTATAAGGGAGATCTCGAAGGTATCAAGAACTGATGCAGAAACTTTCACGGCGGCACAGGCTCTCCAAAACTTGATTCCAGATATCGCGGCGCCGTAGGAAAGTGCTTTAGAAACTTAGAAAACAAGCGGATAGTCTCGTGGAACTCCCGGAAAGCGGGGTGATTAGGGTGATGGATATAAGTTGTACTGAGCAGGATCGAATCTCAGCCTCTTTATTTTAAGCTAGGATGTAGGGATATATCGGGTGGCATCAGGATAGGATCTGGGATAATAGGGTAGCCAACGGAATTGCGAGGTTTTCTTACGCATATATATATTCTCTTGTTTTCATGTCATACAGCGTTCATTTTTGGTAACTTCCTCAAATGTACAAGTGCCAAAGCTGATATCCATTTAGATATCCAAACTATTATCAACACTTCTCCTACCAAATTTAACAAGTAAATACCGCTGGTCCTGGAACAGTATACGTCTGTGCCTTATATGCATCATAAGTTATTCCTGGATCAGTCCCCTTGTACGCACCTGGGAATGCAACCTTGGAACTCGGCCCCGTGCTGGTCCCACTGCCGGTCACCTGGATCTGGATACAACTTGGGTAGAATTGAGCACCAGGATATGTGTATGAGGCATGCAGCGCGATGAGCTCATGGCGCACGATGTATTGTCCGGCGGAGAGACAAGAGGGAATGGTGAAGGAGTAAACGCCTCCGGCTTTCATGAGTGGTGTTGCGCCCCAGACGTTGGAGGTCCCAGTGCGACCTGCCTCGTGCACCTTGAACCAAACCGCTCTAACCTCCATCAGATTTTATCCAAAATACTTTCGAGATCAAAATAAAAGAACGACATACGAGGTTCCAGGCAGATAAGTAGAGCAGCCTGCCGTTGGACACTTCGCCATATATGTGACAGCGGGTCCAACATGGCTATCGGGCCACAGCGTCCACCTCAGGCTTATAGCACTACCTGCTGCAACGGGACCGCCAACCAACTTCGCGGGGGAGGAACCGGACACCCCACCGGCAGTATAGCCGCCACATTGTAGGTCGATGAGGGTGACGTCTTGCACGGGACCGTTGCCTTGGATCGTTCGGATTATGCGGTCTGGAGTCGGGTTGATGTATGGATCTTGATATGGCTTGTCTTTGTGAGAACGTGGTGGGAGAGAGAAGGTTGTTGGGTACTTACTTGGTAGCCGATGTATGTTGTGCCGGCGATGGTTACGTTGTCAACATAACCGTGCGCAGTGACAGAGATTGCTAGCGAAGCAAGAACGGAGAGAGTATAGAACTGCATTTTGGCTATTTCTCCTATATTGAGGCTTGAAAAAGGAGGTCCATTGTCAGGAACACATCGAGGTTATATAGGTCACCCTTTCTGGTCGAATTCCATCTTCCGAATGTTCAAACGGGCCATTATGCATTCATCCGCCACCTCGAAGTACATACCGAGCCACTTGACGAAATCATCTGATCTGGTTTGCTCCCAGGCCTCCGGCCAAGGTTCACATTTTGTGTTTCCTCGAATCCGAAATCTCGAATTATATATTATCCTAATATAAACTTTGCATCAAAAGCGTCATTTGCTATCTCTTCGATCCATCCATCTGATCTCGCTTCTACAGCTTGCATGTCAGATAGAGTGACGGCAGGCATGCGATTCCAGAATTATGTTTCCTCGAATCCAATTTCGATGTCGATATTAGGATAATATGTGTGGCGAGTCGTGTACCGTGAGCCAACATGGCAACAAAGTTTATTTGCGCCACTAAACGTGGATCTTGTGGGGTGCATTGTGGGGTAGCGGGCCCCTGTGATTTGGCGGTATGCGGTGCAAGTGGATGGAAAATAGTTGCTGGGAATATAAATTGCCTATAACGGATGCAGGCATGGCGCATGAAATGGTGTTTGAGATGTGATGTTATGGCTTCCGAGGTACGGCCGGATGGTCGGGCCGGAGGACAACTCTCGATTTACTTTGAGGCAAAACCAAAAGCAACAATGGTGTTGGTGAGTTTATTATTATAAAGATAACCATGGGATCTATGATGCAATGAGAAGAGATATGTACTAATACCGTAGACGCCGAAATACTAACCCGTATATCGCTATGCTTTTAAAACAACCCTAACTCAATATTCACCTATTGTTTTGAGAATATGCTGCCACCTTTAAAGTACTTCGCTACCAGAATTCCAAATGATCCAAGAAGCACCACTGCACCACTGAAGTCCAACGCTGGCGTGTAGCTATCGTAATCTCTCACTAAAGCACCGTTGATTGGCGGCCCAATGAGAACTGCGAAGGAGACGCAGGCCATCCCCATCCCCATATAGGTTCCGATGTTTTGCGGGTTTGGGGTCGTATTTGCTAGAGCAAAGTTCAACAAGGAGACGATGGCACCAGAAAAGAAGCCATATAACAATGAGAACACAATGATTCCCGCATTTGTGGTAATTGATTGCCAGCAGAAGATCAAAATACCACTAGAGATACCAGCGACCATGAGCATGTTTAGTGCTCCAAGTCTGTCGGCTAGGATTCCAGGAATCACTCTTCCCGCGAACGATGCACCGTTAAGGATGGATGAAAGGTATGCTGCCAGCTGCGAGCTCATACCGTGCTGAACTGCATATGTTGGGATGTAGAAGAATGGCGTGAACAAGCCTATCAACAGGAAGAATGCGGAAGCGATGATCGCGACGTACAGTTTTAATTTGAATGCTTCGAGGAGGAAGAATGTTCCGTTTCGTGAAGGAAGGCGAGCTCGGATGGCCAGACAAGCAGGTATCATGAGCCCCAGCATTAAGAAGCCCAAAATTCGGATAGTCCATCCAAACCCGAGGCTACTGGAATAGAGCATCTTGGAGAGTGCAATAGGAAAAACGACGCCCCCTATGGACGAACCGGCAATTGCAAGCCCCATGGCGGCACCTCTTTTTTTGTAAAAGTACTGGCCCACTGCAGCCATAGCTGGTCCCATAGTCAAACCCACTATCATGTTGTCAGTTATCGAATCCTGAATAGCAATTCGGGCTCACTCACTTGCGACCCCGCCAAGTATTCCTTGAGCAAGCATAAACTGCCACAACTCATGACATAAACTAGTCATCAGCACAGAAAATATGTATACCACTGCTGGCGGCCAGATCACCTGAATACTTATTAGACAAGGCTGAAACATTGAATCATTGGTGGCAGCATACCTTTGCTCCGTAACGGTCAAACAATGGACCTCCCAATAGACTTCCTCCAAACAGGATGAATATCTGTATCGAGCCGATCCAGGCAATACCAGAGGGATTTTCATCTTTGAGCTGATGGTTTTGGTAATATTCCATGAAAACTCCCACGGAATTTGCATATCCAAAGGTACAGAAAAGCAGTAGCGAAGCCCCAGCAACCACGGACCAGGCTCTGAAACCACCATCCGGGAAATCTGGCGCCGCCGCTACGGGGCTCTTTTCTGCGGTAGACCCATTTTCGTTCACGATGCTATTATTGTTTGATTGTAATTCAGGCGTCGCTGCCCCTCCGCTGGAAGAATCCTTCTCCACATCTCTGGAAACCATTTTGTTCACGTGATTGTACCACCACCCACTACCACGTGATATTTTATCAGATATGGGGCCGAACTAGAAATTGTAAGAGAAAGGTTAGGTGTAAACGAAAGCCTTTAAATCGCCTAATGCTAAGATCCCAAACCTTCTGAACCTTCTAGTTATATGTAGACCGGATTTAGGCATTAGGGGTGATGTTGGTTTTCATTCGCCAGGATGAAACAGTATGATCGATACAGGCGGATATAAGGATTATACGGTCACCCCAGCAATCCGCATCGACGACGGTTATGCCTTACATAGGACCCGGTTTGCTGATAAATTCTGACTTCGGTCCTATTTATCCTACCCCCCTCGCTAGGCTTCCTGACCGCATTATTGGCTGGAGCGGTGATAACTATTACCAAAGCAGTAAGAGTTTAGCGAAAAGACCGTGCAGTTCGCCTTGTGGTCTTACATGGCATCAAGGACCAAAACCTTTTAAATCCGTCAGCCTCCCATTTTCCAAGGAAAATTATCAGATCTCCTTTTCAATTCCCCGACGGACGTAACATTTGTGAACTGATTTTTCGGTGGGGACAGGTGATAGAACTCTAGTTACACAGCCCTAGTTCAGCGAACGCTAACGGATATATACTTCATCTCATAAGCTGCTCTCGATGTTTGGCCAATTACAGACGGAATCTACGCTTCCAATAAGGAAACGCCGTAGGCCGGCCTTGTCGTGCGTTGAATGTAGGAGGAGGAAGATCAAATGTGACCGGAATCACCCCTGTAATCATTGCAAGTCGTCTAAGATTCCGGTATGCACGTACAAAGATGTACATACCAGTGTGGCCGAGCGAAGCGTCCCAGCAGACGCGGTACCAAAATCTTCACCTAGAAGTGAACGGTCTGGGGGCTCAGCTCATCAGATCGTAAGTATCTTTCCTCTTCTTGCAATCCTGATATTCGTGTCCAAGACCAAGCAACATGATGCATGGTCATCAAATATTTGGATGTTATCAGCATTTGGTATCAATAAACATCTGCTCATACCCATATGATAGGCTCAACCAAATGTAGTCGATTATGGATACGTCTCTCATGGGACATACTCAGATGGACCATCATCACAAACAACTCCCGGCACTGAGAGCAGCTCTACCTGTGATAAAGATGGGACGAGTTTATGCTTCAGAGACATTTTAGGTTTCGGCTCTGGCCCAACCCGTGGCTCTACTTCGATATCTGCCTCGGAGGCTGCTGCACATGATACAGAGAGTCTAGCGTCGTTCAGTTCGATCAAGCATCCGAAACGATGTCTTGCCGAGGGTATGAAAATGAATCTATCCGACGAAGAAAGGGAGGGCAATTCTCTGATGGGTATAAACTTTACGACATTCAACGATGTAATTGTACAGGATGGAATTCCACAAAAGGCTCAGTTGAGGATCAAGTACTTTCATAAAGGCAATGATGATGGGAGTAAATCTAAGACCAGGTTCTTTGGTGGAAGCAACTGGATGGTGGCGCTCGACCAGGTATATTTCTTTCCACGGATATGAGTTCCGGAGCTAACTTTAGCAGTTCCGAGTCATTTTTTCAGCATTTAGATCGCAGAGCAAAATCACCGGGGATATTGAGAGAGACCGTGTCAACGAAGAAATTCGGATGCTAATGGAAAAATGTAAAACTATGACCAGGAAGGCCAAGGCAGAGCGCCCTATTCAGTGGCACACGAATCCCAACTTCCGAGATTATGTTCCCTCTCGAATACTCGCCGACCAATTAGTAGATCATTATTTACGGACGATGGAGGGGGCATACAGAATCTTGCACATCCCATCTTTCAGGCAGGAATATGAAGATTATTGGCTAGACCCCCAAGGGGCGCCAACGGCGACCATCGTGAAAATACTGCTCGTGATGGCTATTGGGACTTGCTTTTACCAGAAGCCTGACCACGATGCAGTTCGGATGGCAGCTAAACAGTGGGTGTATTCTGCTCAATCATGGGTGACTGCTCCATTTGAGAAAGGGCGCTTGAATCTTTCGGGGCTACAGGTTCACTGTCTCCTGATCCTGGCTCGCCAGACAAATGTGGTCGGTGGTGATTTATTATGGATAGCAGCCGGCTCACTCCTACGAACGGCATTTCAAATGGGCTTTCATCGCGATCCCAAAACCTTCCCCAAGATTTCATTCTTGCACCAAGAAATCCGACGCCGACTTTGGGCTACCGTGCTAGAGATGACTGTTTCAACATCTCTTGATGTGGGCATGCCGCCACTAATCGCCTCTGATGATTTTGATACGGAGCCTCCGGCTAACATCGACGACGAAGATATTGGTGAAACAACAACAGTTGAACCGGTATCAAAACCACCGCACGTCTGGACACGGGCTTCGCTTCAGATCCAGCTCTTGAAATCATGGGGGACTCGCCATAACATTTCGAAGCTTGTCAACGGCTTTAAAAAAGAGATGACATATGATGACGTTCTTCGTTTCGATGCGGAAATGACTAAAGCCTGTAAGGAGGCTACTTTCCTCACCGCAAGCTACCCGCCCTCTCTGCCACACCCTACCGTTTTACAGCGCATAGTTCTTGATTTGATCCTTCGTCGGTTCCTGACCGCTATCCATGTTCCGTTCGCGGCGAAATCTCACCAAAATCCGCGGTATTACTATTCGCGCAAAGTATGCGCCGATTCTGGTTTAATCATCCTGTCCCACTCTGGGGATGATCCCGCCGTTCTCGTGCCGCCAGGGGAGATGAATGACTTCACACGGTTAAAGACAGTCGGTGGTGGGTTTTACCGTGAGGTCATCCTACACGCTGGGTCGCTTGTATTGCTAGAGCTGGCTAATTTGCTTGAGGAAGAACTGGCTCAAGGTTTGGGACTTTCTGTTGCAGGAAAGCTTACAAGAGGCCCGCTTCAGCAAGCAGTACATGGTCTTCTCACGATGACAGCGAAGCGCATCGAGCTAGGAGAACAGAATGTTAAAGGCCATATTTTCCTCTCCGCAGCATTGTCATATGTAGATGCATTAGAAAATAACAAGGATGTAGAGAAGGGGATCTTGGAAGGAGCACTAACAAGTGCAAGGCATTGTCTTGGACTACTGCGAACACGATTAGATATGCCGGAGACGCCACCTTTTACCGAACCACCTATTGAAAGTTCCGGAGATGGAGCGATGGGTGTGGATCAAGATTTTTCGTATGATTTCATGATGCAGGACGGTGGCTCGAGTTTCAATTTTGAAATGTCGGATGCGTGGCTCTACTCTGGATGGCAGGAGTATCGTGAATAGCTGGCTCGCCAGATATATTGAAAAGCATGTTGAGAATAGGCAGAAAGGGGGAAGATGTAGTGTGTAAGTACGAACAAAGCCTCTCAGCACCACTCAAATGGGAGAAAAGGAAGTACCTCCTATCTAAACATGACACACCACTCAATACAAACACAATACTCGCCTCAACCTTACCTCCTCCACAAATCTTTGCAGGAGAACATCTCGTGATGATATATATATATATTTAGTGGTGGAGGGTTTTTGTTGCACATCGCATCCCAACACTATTTATATCTAGCATCCCTCTTTCCTAAATATAAATACTCTGGCGGTATATTTAGAACCTGCTGCGTCAGTGGCAGCCACACGCTGCTTATATAACCACCCACACCAGGAAGGACTCACCAGCCACACATACACGTGATATTTACGCATCACTCCCTACCCTATCATGTATGAATTGCACTCCTAACCAATACCTTTGTATCCAAACAACCCCGCAGAAACCCTCCTATCGCTATTATCAAACAAGCCTCTAGCCGCCTCACATCTCACATCTCGCATCATCCCACATCCCACATCCAACATCCAACATCCACATCAAAACATCTCAAACATCAAATCTCACCCAACAATCCCACATCCCGCCCCCAACTTGACCTTTCACCATCAATCACTTCCCCTGCGTAACGCCCAGCCGTGCCGCTCACGCTGCACGCGCACGCACCCCAGGAAAAAAGAAGGAGGGGGGTGAGGGGATGAGGGGATGAGGATCCATAACCGGAATCGCTCATCCGCGACCCCCCCCCCCCCTACCCCCACCCCCTCTTTCCTCCGATCCCCCACTCACAAACCCCCCCAACCCCACCCCCAAAAAAAAAAAAAAAAAAAGCCAACGCAAAATACCCACTTTCTCCATAGATGCGTCTGGAAAAAGAAAGAACCTAGCAAAAGAGATCCTCCCACCTACCCCCCCCCCCCCCCTTCCCTTCTCCCCACCCCTCCTAGAAAAAGGGGGGAGGGGGGAGGGGGGAGGGGGTCCGAGAGAGAGAGAGACACAGAGGGACAGAGAGAAAGAGAAACATAGACGAAGAAGGGGGTGGAGCGAGTGCTCCACTGCATCGCATTTCGCATCGTGAGGGGGGACCAATCTAGGCTTACGCCTGCAGGCAAGGTGGAGAAGATGCGACGTGCAACAAACGCCGCTTTTTTTTTCCTGTCTCTTCTCCCTCTTCTCCTCTTGTTCTTTTTTTGTTTTTTGGGGGGGCGGTTGTTGGGGATGGGATGGGGCCCAGGGGGAAAGGTTACACAGGTTGTTGTTGGGCGATGGAAAGGGAGAACCAAAGGTTTTTGAAATGCTGAGTTTTGTGATGTCTCCGCCGGAGGAAATTATATCATATTGGCCTGTTGATGAGAAAAAAAACCCCCCCTCCCATACGTGATATGCCGCACGCCGCACCGGATCAACCAGCTATCATGAGCCATCGTTGGGGAGTGCCCTAGATCCGGGATCCTGGACGAGGCTGGGAGGACGGGGGACCGCGCATCTGACGCCCCGGCGGAATGAACCCCCCGAGCTATACATCGTAGGATGCTCGTGAGGAACGAGGCTGGAAGAAGGAGCTAGACGATGCCGGTTTTAAGGGGAAGCGAAATGCATACAGCAAGTTTGCGGTTTGCATAAGGCGGCTGAACCGAGAGCTGATTTGCGCTAGCCTCATGTGTCCTTACGTCACGTTCGTCGTGGTATTGTCGAAGCCTCGCCTTTGCTTTGTATTTCCTGGTCAGCCTTTCGAACGGTCGCGAATCATGAAGAGAGCATGGGATTTAGGCAGAGCCGCAACAGCTGTTTAACGTAAAAGCGGTAGGATTAAGATAGGCTCGAAAGGATGTGCAACTTGTAAACGACTCTCGAATGAGATGAATGCATTCCATGGTATCTATAGCTACAACCCGCTCAAAGTGCGCCTCTGAATGATTATTTTTTTTCTTTGTTCTTACATTAGTATAACGCCTCCTCAAATGCCACCAAATGCTCGCAAACGCCGATTCATATCCATCATTCATCTATTTGGTCTTCTTTGCCTTCTTCGGGCCTAAGATATCATCAAAAGTCAGAGCAGGCTTCGGCGTGGTTGAGTCTCTCCGTGCCTCTCCATCTGCCGATGCCGGGGGCGTTAGGTTCGAGGTCGACGCCGAATGGGTGTCTCCGCTGCTCATGCTCGACGGGCTCGCGACGTTGAAGCTCACCCTGTCGCTGAGCACCGTGGGGCTGCTCATGTTATACGACGGTGCTCTCTGATGGCCGGACCCACTATACCCCGATCCATCACG
Source organism: Chalara sp. BL73 (assembly GCA_918026815.1). Lineage (NCBI taxonomy): Eukaryota > Fungi > Ascomycota > Leotiomycetes > Helotiales > Chalara > Chalara sp. BL73. Next base: position 84,227 of record CAKJVC010000003.1, on the reverse strand, counting down.
GGACATGGAGCGGAAGTGCGATGTCTCGGAAACGGAGCGCATATGCGTGTCGTTGGATGAGGATCGGTAGTGCGATTCGCGCGATGTCCAAGCGTCACGGGATGAGGGACGCGAGCCTGGACCGGCGCTGTTTGGTGTCATGCTTCGGGGAGAGGAGGCCATCTGCCGGACTTGTTGTGGTGACATGGGGAGCGCATTTAGGGGAAACGCGATGCTTCTCCGCTTTTCATCTTGGGTGATCTTTCGGGGCTTTGGGTTGAGCTCGGTCATTGTATCTGAAGTGCGAGTCACGCCTCTGCTTGGTGGCGTGCCCAGCGTGCTAGGTCCTGCGTAAATGTCCGAAATCGATGGTGGTGCTTCAAGGGGAGAAAATATTCCCGTGTTATTTGGCGTTGGCGTTGGCTGATGGCGACTTTCCGTGTCTGACTGTAGGTTAATCCACTCAGCCGCGGCGGTCCAGCAATGGCTTTTACGATAGATAGCGTCTGAGCTGTGTAAGACGAGGTGGGAAGGTAACACCGCTACTTGTTCCGAGTTGATTGTGCTATATACCTTGACATCGGCTTTGGTATCCATCCAAGGCAAGCTATCCATGACTGGCTCACATAGGAAGTATTCTACACCCGTAGAATGGTTGACACCGGGAGCATCTATGGAAAGCAAGGGGAGGGACTGGATAACAGCGTAAATGAATATCCAGTGACCGATTCGCTCATCGTACATTTCCTGGCAGGACATTGACTTGGCCTGTGTTGCTTCAAATGATGCATAATGCTGTGGAAACGGCTTCAAGTCCTTGTGCTCATTATGGCTCTTTTCGAGAATGAGGGCTCTTTCCTCTTTCTTCAACTTTCGGCTAAACGCCTTCTTGTGTTCCTTCTGTGTCTTAGGATCAAAAAATGGATCGACGGTCAACATGGCTGGGAGTAGTGGAACATCGAAAGGTATGGGAGGAATCACTGGTGGAGATGATTTGTCAAACTCGCCCATCAGTATTCTTAATGCAGCAATGGGAGGATCGTCCTTCGCAAGGTCCTGCAACTCTTGATCTGGGGTCTTTTCGAGTGCTCGTGGCGTGAAGGATTTTCGGTCTACCAACAAGTCGTAGAGATCGCACATGTCCGAATACAGGTTTCTCAAAACCAATCGATTGAGCCCACCTTCCGTAAAATCGTTCTTCTTGCTGCTCGCCTTTGGTGGCCAATGACCAAATGCCGATTTGTAGTAGCTTAGCACCTCTTTCCGCATCGCCATGTAGCCTGCCTTCCAGGCTCTAAAGTTGACCGAAATATACTCCTCATTGGAAGTCGAAGAGGCGATGCCAGCAAAGAGAGAGGGAAAATCAAAGGTCTGTAGCCTCTCTGAGACCAACATGTGACGTCTCTGAAGGTTGATATGGGCCTTCTCCATTCTATTTTTGGTATTGGACGAGATCAGGATAGCCAAACGAGTGTCGACATCTTTCATATCGGTGAACTTTCCGATTGCGTGAGCGAATGCCTCGCAATATAGCTCCTCCGACTTCATGCATTCTCCCAAAATCAAACCTCGAGCAATGTTATCTTGGCTTCCTTGGAAATCGGCATATCCCATTTTTTTCATCCACTTATTGAAACTTTCGGTAGCAGCTTCTCCAAAAGTTGATTCATCAGAGTTGCTATACTCATATTTTCGAAGTAACTTGGAGACAGCTACAAGAGCCTGGAAGACAGTTGGTTGTGCTGGAGTGAGCACTAAATCTACACCCGCAAAGAAGGCGAAGAAATTACGAACGTCAATTAGTAACTCAGTATCAGACGATTCAGGCATGGAGGCCGCATTTTGAGATAATTGGCCGACCGGAAGATGCAGTTCCAAATCCTCCGAGCTCTTCTCGGTTCGCAAGGAGGATCGAGTGCTTTCTTTGTCCATGGAGGCATCATTTGTCCTAGTGGAGCTTGGGATTTCATTTCTTTCGGCGCCATGGAAAGAAAGTCCTTGAAAAGCTGCTCCAAACTCTCCTCCCGTGTCCAAGTCATCTTGTACAAGAGCCTTCAATAACGGGGACGAGGCGAGTACGGACGAGCGAATCTTGAATGTAGCATCACGACCTGAATCTCTGGGGAAGAGATAAATGAGCACATTCCCCTGCTCATTATCCCAGAGCTCCGGAACCTAAAATCTTTAGCACCAAACCATGATATCCATCGGCGGGCTCACCTTGTCAAAATGGAGGTGGTTCAATTTGTATTCCTTCTTTCCATCTATGCCGTTGATCCATGCTGCAACTCCTTGTGTGCTTGCTATGTCTGGCGAAGAGCTGCGAGTACGACTCTTTGGACCTATGCCTGGCAGCCAGCTGGCTCTCTTTCTGATGGCGCTGGTATCCGGAGTCAATTGGCGGGGCCTCGGGTTGGTATAAGTTGATGGTGGTGCTAGACCGGTCGCTCCTCTGGTATCCAGAGGCAATAAGCTAGAATCCCCAGCCTGTCTACCACGCATTTCTTCTGATACCTCAACCGAGGGACCGCCTTTGTTCGTCGATTCGGAAGGGTCGGATTTTCGTAGTTTAGTTGCTGAGGATGGCTCGGAGCTCTGCGATAGAGGTGCAGCTTTGGCCGCCGTTTTTGGTGGTGGAGGAGGAGGTACAGGTGACGGAGCTGACTTTCGCAGTACCGCAGAGGGAGGAGCTTTTTCTAGCTCAGCTGGGGTCTCTTTGAAACAATTGAGGGAGGAAATGAGGCTTGAAAAAGAGCGTGCTTTGGAAGACTTCTTTGCAGCTAGAGGCTCCATACCACTATCATCATCCACAATTTCTGTGTGGGTAATGATAGGGGTTGGGACATCCGCTCTCCTATTCAACAGATGATTAGATTTAGAACCTTCAGTCTTACCGTTGGACTCCATGACTGTGGCAGATCTGCTTGATGGTGAGTGTTTATTAGGAGTCTGGTGCGCTGGCGTGAATGTTCCCGAGTCTGTGATACATTCGGAGGTGTTGTCAGGTCGGCAGGTCACTTCGTTTATCTGCGGGATCAAGCGGTCGGGTGACGACTAGGCGGTCTGTGTTTTCGGTACCTTTCGAATAACAATGTGCCGGAAACATTTAATACATTGAGATGATCACGGAGCGAGCGGCAGAGAGGGAAATGAATTGTGTTTGTGACGCGGAAGGATTACATGGACAGCCAGCGCAACAGCGGTTCATTGGCTGGCCATGTGGACAAAAGCTTCTGGTAAATTTGTTTTTGTACAACAATGCTAAAAAGCTCTGGAAGGAAATGGGGATGTTTGCGTAATAAGTTGTCGTCAGTTGCCAAGAGATCCTATTTTGGTGTTTGGGGTATGAATCCAAAGAGTGAGAAGGCTGGTCGCTGTAAAACTAAATACGAGAAATAAGAGTCTTCCCATTCAAAGAATTCTGGTTAGTCTAATGTTAGAACTACCGTCGAAGGGTGTGGGCACTGGTTTCTTGGAGATATGCAATGTTTGTGGTTGGGTGAAGTGTCAATTGAAAGGTTGAACAACAGCCAGCACAACCAAGTTCTATTCTTGGGGACATTTTTTTCTTCCCTCTTCACGAGCCATGTGGAGCTGCTGAAGAACCTGGAACACGCGTGCATGTTTCTAGTAAAACATTTCCCCTCGTCCCACGTCATTCCGCTTTCCCTCCTGACTGCGATTGCTTTGCCAAGCCTCTAAAAGTGGGTGTGCTAACCTGTTTTGATGGTTTGCCACCAATTTGGCGGAACTAAGCCCGAAATGGTTTGCTGAGCACTTTTGATGAATCTCACACAATTTCTTTGAGTTTAAACACAAACATTGAATGAATCTACTTGGGGAAACGTGAATGAATATAAAAAATGCATCCCCCTTAATATGTCCGCCATTACCGGGTGAATAAAATGTCCTGAAGAAATGCAAGACCTTAAGCTCACAACTTTCCGAATGCATCTTCCGGCTTGGAACTCCCTTTTAGCTGTGTTGTCAAACTTCTAAGAACACATTTTACAGTTCAAATATTATCATATCTACTGGTGAACACTTCACCTAATAAATAACTACGAAGCAAGAAAAATAAGGGGTAATGTCCATCCCTACATGGCGAGGAACCTACCGTGCCGAGACGAATCCATTGTTCGAGAGTCTTAAATCTCTTTCTTGCAGATATATAAAGTTATAGTTAATTTGTTATTTTTATTTAGCCACTTCTTTTATAAAAATTCAGTTTCCAACAAGAAAAACACTGCGGTCTTGTTACATTGTCGATCGTTCCGTTTACAGTGTCGAAAGCTGTGAAACGGCCAGGCCACTAGGCCAAATATGGCCTAGTCGTACTTGGCAACAGGACCCCTATTTTCTTCGCTCTGGATAGTTGATTCTATTAGCTCTACAATCAACCTATTCTGTGATAAGATCACCTACAATCTATCCGTTTGCCGAAAGCCATTTCAGCTGTTCGGCTTTTTTTTTTGGCTTTATTACAACTAACGGCCGGTGTTGAAACTTCAGGGCTATAATACAAATGTTCTATCAAATATATATATATATATATATATATAACTTCAAACTTTAAGAACCAAGAGCACATAGAAACATATATGCCGGGTTTATCCGGGAAAAAAAGGAGAAAACATACAGCGTGCTTATAATGATATATTTGCAACCACGCTAAATATAACATTGCAAATTATACCCAACTCATTTAAAGTGTGGCGTGTCTGCTCTTGCGTTTATTACACGCCTCACTCACGAATCAGTTATAGAGTGGTAACTGAGGAGAAAGTAAGAAATACTTGCGATGAGGACCCTATCGCACGTTTGTAATGCTCAGGCGAGAGCTATATCCCACTTAGATTGTTTGAGTTGTGAAGCTATCTTTCAAGTGCCTCTGAATCTGTTGTGCTGTACATCTGCAAAAGTTTTCACGCACACATTTGATATCACATAGATCTCTTCCAAGCACTCCGAGTTTTGCATTCAGAAGCAGGTTGAGAAGATCACCTTGAGATTTTATAGATTGGATTATAGCATGTAGCTAACAGCTTACATATATGTGAGATCAGCTCTCTAAAAGCGGTTGCTATCATCCAAAGGAGGCCGAAGCGAGTGCTTTCGATATTTTCACAGCATGTGATTGTACAGGAAATTTGAGATTGAGAAGACCAGTGACAGCGACAGGTTGTGCATTATCCGTATATTGAAACCAAATCATATTACAGTGAAACCTGGTTATATCGGAATGCCACGTGCTACTCCAGCATTCCGATACATAGAGGTTTCCTGATAGTGAGCTTCATAAATACGTATAAACTAAGCATAAATGTATAAAAGTACAAAAGTGTTAAACGTATCACGTCTTGGGGGGGGGGGGGGGATATGCATTATTAAGCAGGATTCCTACACTTTTATATCGGAGCCTACCAAATTTTCAGCAAATCCATTTCGACCACGATATAAAAAGGATTCCGATATATACAGCCAAAAATCGGCCGTTTCAGCCTTCCTTCTGGATGCATAGAGGTTTCCGATATAAGGAGTTTTGATATAACCAGGTTTCATTGTATCTCTATATCGCGGCTCACGAAGCGAGTGCCAGAGACTTGAAGGAAGCAACTGTCTGAGCAATTCCCACCGCAAGAGAAAATAAAGCAAGAAACATGCTCGAAGTCCCAAAGATAATGACTCCCCAAAAGGTAAAATAATTCAGCGAGTCTCTGTTATCTCTCCAAAGTTGCCGCAGCCCTCGTGGTTTCTGAGTATCCATGTAGTGGCGATGCTGTCGGAGCCGTGTCTCGAACAGAGGGAAGTCCGAGTAAGGCAACTCATCTTTCTGCAATGCCGCATTTTGTGTTTTTCGGTATGTGAAGTTGTATGAGGTGTTGAGAGCTGTGGATCTTCCCAGATGTAGATTTATAGCATCCTTGTGGAGAAAGTCTTTTGCTGCTGTTCCCGCGCCCGGGATCAGCTCATCGTGGTCCAGGGCTCTCTTCTTCGAACGTGAGTCAGTAGTAAATAGAATAGCCCAAGAGCGGACAATTTCATGATTAGGGCTAGCGTATTCATGGCTATCCGGTAGGCGGAGAACGCTGTCTATCGGACGATCCGCGAAAGTTCCAGGGAGGTTGAAAAGTAACCTGCATTTTGATGAGAATTTGGTCTGGTGCCGCACAGATTGTTGAACTTACCGGCCCTGCCATGTCGCCATCGCTGAATTCTCAGGAGCCAGAGTATTGTAGAAAATATCGAGTGTTCTATATCGAGTGTCCAATTTCAGGTGATCTTCGAAAGCACATGACCAACGAATGCTAAGTTTCCCAATTGATTTCAGTGTTCTGATATTCAAATCGTCAATGCGAAACGTGTGACCCCCAGCAGAATCCTTTGGGACCGATTTAGCCTTTGATGCATCCAACTTGATGATGTGTAGAATTCGGAAGAAGTCCGATATTTGAATTCCGAGGACTTCTTCCAAAGAGTTTCTGGTTGTGAGATGCCAAGTAACTCTATCGACATCAGATGATCCCCCTCTATAAAGGTCTCCATAAGCATTAGAGTGATTCAACTGAATTCTTAGAAGTTCAAAATCATAAATATCATTGATCGCGAGAAAGCAACGTAATACTTCAAAGATATGTCCTAAATAATTATCTGGCTGCCGGAGAGCACCGCTCCGATAGCAACAATCTAGGATATAGCCAAATGTGACATGATCTTGTTGATTGGCGGCAATAAGACAGACCGCCATGGCCTGAGAGAGATCATTGTAGTATTTACCCTTCGTGTTCCTCGATTTAAGAAGGTTTGTGTATATTTCCTTCCACACACGATCTCCATCCACTTTTCCGTGAACATGGTCGACGACCGGTCTATCTAAGGGTAGATTATTCAGATTTTGCCACTGTTGTATATTTACTTGACTTAAGAATTCCTCTCCCATACCGGGAGAAACAGGAACTAGTTTCCATGGCTTGACCTTCACCCACACCTCCTCTATTTGCTGGCTGCTAGCGCTGTCAAGCTCAAAATCAAACTTTTGAAGTTTGTCCTTGATGCCAAAAAGATCTACTGAATCGGATCTACGTGTATTGGGTTCGATTCCAGTCGCATGAACATGCAGTTCGTCTGGAGGAAGTCCTTTTTCAAGATCCGGCTGACTCGTTTGGAGTTCTCTGCTTTCTCTTAAAACCTGGGCAAAAAGCTCCGTCAACTGCTCGAGCTTCGAAACCGGGACTGAAATGAACTCTTCTGACTTTGATTTGTGACGCGGATTTGAAGCAGGGCTGTTTAGCGCCGCCTGTGCAGAGAGTCCACCTTGAGAAGAGACAGCTGCTGAATATGGCTTAAGCCCTTCCTCTGATGCGCCCGAAGCTTGCGCTCCTAATTCTGGTTGGATACCTTGAGTTACAGAATTGTGTGCGTATCCAGCATTCGAGCTGTCGTTGCAATGCACTATACCAGGCTGAGGGCTGACGTGCTTGTCAGAATTTCGAGGCGCTGCAGGATCCGCCGTCATATCTCTGATTTATTTCAGATGCTATTTAGGAATGATTACAGCCAAACTCAGTAGTGAGTGCTGAGTAGACTTTTGCTGATGATTAAAGCCGAAGGTGTGAGACTGAAACTTCCAACAAGGAAGCGAGTTTTTTGGTGGTGGGGGAGAATCCCCTTACCCGGCTCCCTATTGGTGATCTCCCCGGCCATACCTGCATCTCAGGATTCTTTACTACGTTCATAATAGATCTAGGTATACGCATAGCGACTTCATGCCAAAGAAAGGGTGTATACTTCTAGACGAACGCGCATCCGAAGGCCAAAAAAAGGGCAGGGACAATGTTGGAACTTTCCAAAACAAAGCTGACAGTCAGTGCTGCAAATGTGGGGCAAAAAATTCATTCATTGAGTGTTCGGAGTGATAGCGATTTATAGTATACGTGAAATTATATCGTAATTATTATAGCAAGTGCAGGGATCGTTATACACTAATCAAAAATCGTTGAGGTATTGATCCGCGTGGCGAGCTGGTATGAGTTTGCGCGCCACAGCAACTGCAAGGCTGATAATAATTTCTAGTAGTAGTAAAGCTTTCAAACTCGGATAGGGCCCATTTTATAAGTATTATGAGTTATAAGAACTCTGTTCCGCTATAAAAGGAGACTTGTCACATATCAGGTGCGAGGGCTATGATACGAACATAATCTCCTACTAGAAAGGGTTCAGAGTGTTCAGGAGTGGCCACAGAACATAACTTATATAAAAATATTAGAGATATCGATGTGTACACAGAGTTTGCAATACTTAAAGTCAAAGTACCCATCATTTTTCTCGGCACGGCGGGTTTCTCGCAGGCAGGGACGGATGTTGGAGATCTTTGCCGAGTCTTAACCGAACCTTTAATCAGACTCCACCATGAGCCGCAAAGAGTTCTTCTATTAGAATCCAACTAAAGTCATGGTTGTAATTCTATATCTACGAGGCTGTTCTATACCTCAAGAGTGGGGGAAATTAAGAGCCGACAGAGTGCTGGAAGGCACAGGAATGTTGCAGAAAAGTGGGAAGTCGAAGAATGAGAAGCATTGAAGTGACGGAAGTCACGGAAAGCTAGAATCAAGGTCCCTAAGTTGCAGCGTGTATATATTACAGCCAATGACAAGATATACTTGATCCTCCCCTACCAATGCCCGGAGAAAATTGCAATGCAGGTATTCGTCCCTAACCTGCAGCGCGGGGTAGTCCATCCAGTGAAGTCATCCTATACCTACCGGTCAAGCTCCTCGGCAGATGATCACCGATCACTCAGTCACCTTGAAAACGCCATCTCCAAGACACTACGGTAGCACACTCCAATTCAGAAACCCCTAAGAAGAAGAATATCTCTGACTGCGTCTGACTGATCCTAAAGAAAATGTCGCGGCTCTCAAATTTCAAGGAGGCGCGGTCGACAAACGATATCACAAATGCCGTGACGCACCTTTCCAATCCGGAAAAACAGGAATTTTCGGAGATGGAAAACTCTAAGGATGGTGCGATGCTACCAGTGGATTCTCATTTGAAGGCGGAGATGGAGAGACGGGTTGTGAGGAAGTTAGATAAACGGCTGGTCCCTCTTGTTATGGGATTATGTAGGTTGTCGAGCACCATAGCCGAGCAAGTTGAACTGACTTTATTTAAGATGCGCTTGCATATCTAGATCGTTCGAATATAGGGTACGTATTCCTTTCAGACTAGCCAAAACGCTACTCTTCGTTATGGCAACTTAGTTAGGGGGTCTCAAATATTCTAAATTTAGCCGCTTCAAAGCTCTTGATGTATCAGAACGAGCTCTAAAGCTAGAATTCATTGCCCGTTCAAATCGAAAATCCTCACTAACCAGACTCTAGGAACGCCAAGATCGCAGGAATGGAGGAAGACCTCACCCTCTCTTCCTCGGAATACGAGTGGCTCCTCACCATGTTCTACATCTCTTACATCCTCTTCGAATGGTTCGCCCTAATGTGGAAGATCCTCCCACCACACATCTGGGCCACCATCTGCGTCCTAGGCTGGGGCCTCACCGCAACGCTGCAATCGGCCGCCTACTCGTTCTCCGGCATGATGGCAGCACGGTTCTTCCTTGGGCTCTTCGAAGCCGGCTATGCGCCCGGCGTGCCGTATCTCCTGAGCTTCTTCTACCTGAGGCACGAGATCGGCGTACGGATCGGGATTTTCGTGTCGGCAGCACCTTTGGCCACGTGTTTTGCTGGCGCGTTGGCGTATGGAATCACGAGCGGGGACGATGACGGCAGGATCGCGAATTGGAGGTTGCTGTTCTTGGTGGAGGGATTGCCGACGGTATTGGCTGGCGCGGCGGCGTTTTGGCTTCTGCCCGATAGCCCTGAGAAAGCTTCGTTTCTAACGGAGGAGGACAAAGCTATTACCAGGGCGCGGGGAGTACGGCAAGTTGGACAGGAGACTGCGCACCGAGTTGGTGGCATCAATTTCAAGGATATTGGGGCTGCATTACTAGATTTGAAGGTCAGAAATTCTCATATCATCTTGACTCTGTGCTATTAGACCCTTGGCATGCTAATTCTGAGGATAGAACTACTTCACCGCACTTATGTACTTTTCCTGTAACGTCTCCTACAGCTCTCTTCCTGTCTTCCTGCCTACCATCATCAAAGAAATGGGTTTCTCCTCCATTAACGCGCAAGGCCTCTCGGCACCCCCATACTTCCTTGCCTTCCTCCTCGTGATCATAACAACATACATCTCAGATCGCACTCAACAGCGTGGGCTCACAATCATAATCTTCTCCTTCATCGGAGCACTAGGCTACATTCTCCTCTCTACCACCTCCGCAACCGGACCAAGGTACACAGGTGTGTTCTTCGCTGCCGCCGGCATCTTCCCCTGTATCGGGAACATCCTGCCCTGGGTGCTGAATAATCAGGGCAGCGACACGAAACGAGGGACAGGTATTGCGATATTGAATTTCATTGGGCAGTGCGGGCCGGTCCTGGGGACGAGGTTGTATCCGGCGAAGGAAGGACCGTATTATAGGAAGGGGATGTGGGTTTGTGCGGGGTTTATGATTTTTAATGGCTTCTTGGCTTTGGGTTTGAGGACGCTGCTGGTGTTGGAGAACAGGAGGCTTGATAGAAAATACGGTGCTGTTCAGCCGGTGGATGGCGAGGTAGGGAAGGAGAACGATGGCCCAAACTTTCGCTACGTCCTATGATCGGATGTCAGATTCCTCAGGAATATAGGAAGGCTTGAAAAGAAAGGAGACTATACACTAACGAGCTTAAATAATGCTCCTGTGGGAAACTATTAAGGACTAACGCCCACATACGCTTCAGATTGAAGCTCACCGAGCACCCGCATCTACGCCAACCACCTATTTATTCAGTTGATATACACCCGTTCCCATCCTCACCACAAACTATATTTCCCGGGCCTTTTGGCACAGCGAGGAATATCATGGTCCATATGATACGCGAGAAGAACGCCGTCCGCAAATTGCGTGTTGCATAGCCCGCACATGAACCAATCAAAATCATTGTGCGGCGGAGGATGATCTGACAATCGTATCTCAGGCATACGCAGCCGGTCTTGCGTTTCTCTCTCCAGGTCCCGTAACATCTCTGCTTGCACTGCGAATTCGGAAGCAGTGCATGGCCAAGGAAGAGGCTGCTCTGTAGGCGTGTCCTGTTTGAAGTCGGGTTTGAGGTCGGGTTTGAATAAGTCTCTTAAATGCTCGAGGATACTATGAGACGTATGCACCCGTTCCTCATACATGGCAGCCTCTAGAGGCATGTACCCGTTATCGTCAGCTTCTTCTTTCTCATCGCCCTTTTCTGCTGGACTGCTCGTCGAGCTCGTGAGTCTTTCTTGGGTAGATCGACGCGACCGCTGGCTTTTGTCGGTTTCGTAATTAGATGTGCGGCTGCTTACGTCTATGTCGGTTGATCTCGAATATTCCGAATGTTCCAGACAAAAATGCTGTGGATATGGGTCAATAGAGTGGATCCAGAGGTATCTCAGATCTCGTGGCTCTCTTTTTATCGATTCCTGCATCTGCATGAGGAGCTGGTCTATTTTCTAAACAGCTGCTTGTGTCGGCTCAAATCTTTTTGTCTCGTCGAAATATTGTTTATGGAAGAAGAGTGAAGCAGGCATGTATACAAGAGGTGGTTTTAAGATGCATTCAGAGCCTGCATGATTCATATTTGAAAGGTCGAATATAGTGACTGTAATCTGCCTGGAGCTATGAAACAATTTCCTCAACTATGTACAATCTGAATAAATTTATGCCAAAGGGCAGTTGTCTGAGCTCTGGAATAAGTCCTGGAAAATGTGCCTCAGGAGAAAATAGTACACGATTCAGATAACAAGCTGACTAAATTTTGAGCTACCAACAGACTTCTAGTCTCGCGTATTCTAAAGTATCACTGAATGTAAGGAGAATGAGATCTTGGAACAAACTTAGCCAACCCTCCCCCCCCCCCCCGGGGCAAAAAAAAAAGAATGCGCCACAAATCCAATGGAGTATTTTCAATCCAATAACTCGTTGCGAACACCTTAAGCCTTACTGATTTAAGGGCAACCATACTTCTATCATCAACTTGCCTTATTAATTATCAAGATCTTGAGATTTCCACGCATGATGTCGTAGTGGTTGGCGCGGCCATGGATGAGAAATATTCACGACATCTGGCCATGGGATTAAATAACATGCACCATAAAGACAAGGCTTCGATGTGTGTTCAATGACTTAGAGCCTCCATAAGTTCTCCTGTAATACTGAAGACGTCGGGCCAAGGATACCAAGCCTTAACAGGTTCTAAATACCTGCCATCTACATATTTTAGTTCTCGGATACTCTGGCGTAGGCTAAATAGGCAATGCGTTATACATAAGCCAGTGGATTATCCTCCCTACTGAATAAAAGCTCGACCAGCGCCAACGGAGTCTGGGTAGAGAATGTTGAGTATCGATGACTCTAGTATCTATTCAGGCATGTTGAATTAGACAATTTCTGTTATCGAGCAAATAGTATCGATATTGAGCTCGAGATTCAGTTTCGTTACTCTCGGCGACACAAGGTGCTGCATGCACAGGAGCCCAATCATAGCCCATGTATGAGTGGTGAGAGGAAGGTGTTGCAGCAAAGGCTTTGGTCACATGAAAAGTGGGCTGAGATGTAGGACATCGAAACTTATAATCTTCCTTCCATCTGCATTTCAAGCATACTGTTTCCGCAAATCTGCCAAAACTATTTATTTAGTACCAAAAAATTCACGGAAGAATACGTCAGAGCTCTCTATTAGCGCACCGGAATCCTCGGAAACTGGAACAGTGGTTGACACATTCACTATACAGCATCTTTTGAGAACTTTTAGCCCGTTTGACTGTATCGCAAAGACATTCGGTTCTTGAAGCGAAGAAACTCGTAGATTTCATCATGTCCACTATTCCGCGCTTCAAGCTGGTCTTCTTTGTGCCTCCCGAAGCGCTTGAAGTATGCAAGGCTGCAATCTTCGGCGTGGGTGCTGGTCGGTATCCAGGCCCAGGAAATTACACTGAATGTGCTTTCACCACTTTGGGTACAGGTCAGTTCCGCCCCGGAGACAAAGCAAATCCACATTTGGGGAGTGTAGGTGTTCTTGAGGAAGTCACGGAGGCGAGAGTTGAGACGATTTGTGTTGGCGAAGAGGTCGCGAGAAAGGCTGTGGAGGCACTTAAAGGGCAAGTTCTTCGGTCTTTCTTGACACCCATAAGGATCCATTACGAGCCGCTTATTCTTCATGCCGTTTGCTAATCCGAAATTTAAAGTGCTCATCCATATGAGGAACCTGCGTACGAGGTGTTTCGATTATTGGACTTTTGAGTTCGGAATCCAAGTGCGGAACAAATTCACGGACTCGCGCCGGTAGACCACAGCTATAGCTTGTAAATTCAAGAACTAGGGTTACGGTTTTCATATAGGCGCTTCATCTTGAAGGACTATGTGCAATGCGGGAACAACTCGTTTATGCCTCAGGCGACAATGCTATTAGACGCCAAGACATGCCAACCTCCATTTCTCAAGACGTCTTGATACCATTATTTCAAGCCCGTCCCGCCTCTCCAAGCCTCCACAAACTAGATACTCTCACATATCCCACTTTTGACTTAAGTTGCTCCAAACTTTATGGTGGGGGGCTGCGGGAACGGCTTTCGGCCCTTCTGAAGCTCCAGGAAGAGAGATGAAATGCCCGAGCCGAAGCCAGTATCCCTTTAGTCTAGCTCGTTTCCTAGGACTTTCTACCGGTTTTCTGCTCTCGTTATTATGTATTATCGGGTTTCCGTTTCCCACTTTTGAAAAGCGCCTCGTAGTCGATGTTGGGTACCCAACTCATTAATGGTATCATCAAGCTACCTTACCGTCGTTATCGTTATTCAATCTGCGAATCTCCCTCTGCTCTCAGTAGTCTTTCAGTATCTTTTCAGTATTCCACTAGACATCATTGGTGAGTCTATACATTACCTGCTGTCTCGTTTGATCCGCCTGCATAGCAAAGCAGTGTGCCTCTACAGTTTGCGGCAAGCACCTCGGCATCTATCCCAATACAGTGGCTCTATGTGCTCTTTCCTGTTGTACAGCTTGCGGATAAATATATTATTAATACGGATCATAGCTTAACATTGGTCGAAAACGGTTCGTGAAGCGTCATCTTTCACCTGGAACTTTTTTTGTTGTTTGTTGTTCGGCCCTTCTTCTCCTTCCCCGCATTGGCCCGCGTGAAGAGACCTGGAGACACCCCGCAAAACCATTCGCCGGGGTATAACCGGCATCCACAATAACGACTCTTGAGGAAAACGTCCGGAGGATAGTCAAGTTTGCAAGGGAGGCACCGCTTGCTAGATCTATCAAGTGATTTATACTTGTGGAGTCGAAAAAATGACGTGTGGGTCGTCAATTTTTGACCCGGCATCATGGCTCAAGATCGTACTAGCGGGCATACCAGAAAATATAAAAGCCTCTATATCTCTGAATGATACTATCCATAGCTGCACAGAGAGTACCGTCACTAAAGCCAGCTCGAATCCCTTCTTATACCTGGCTATGCCTCAACTCCAAATGTTGTCAAATCTAGCCTTCTTAATCGTGCCTTTCCTGGCTACCCTGTCTGCTTCCTCTCTCTCATCTCGTCAGGATTCTCCAACGGTGCAAACTCTCAATGGAACATACTCTGGTATCTACAGCTTGGAGTACAATCAGGACTTCTTCCTTGGCATCCCATATGCGCAGCCACCCCTGGGTGATCTTCGCTTCCGCCAAGCACAACCTCTAAACACGTCATGGACCGAAACGAAAACCGCAACTGAGTATTCACCGGAATGTATTGGCTATGGAAGCGATCAATGGGTACTGGGAAACAAAATCTCGGAAGATTGCTTGACGTTGAATGTTGTTAGACCCAGTGACGCTACTGGATCTTTACCAGTCGCTGTATGGATCCACGGAGGTGGTTTGAGACAAGGAGGCAATGCTGATCCACGATACAATCTATCACGTATTATTCAGCAGTCGGTATTTTCCAGGTCTCCTATCATCGCCGTAAGCATAAACTACAGACTTAGTGGTTGGGGCTTTCTGTTTGGCAAGGAAATCGCAGCTGCAGGCGCCGCGAATATTGGTATCAGAGACCAACGATTAGCACTGCACTGGGTTCAAGAAAATATTGCTGCTTTTGGAGGAGACCCAGCAAAGGTCACGATTTTTGGAGAGAGCGCTGGAGGTTGGAGTGTTGGGACTCAGTTGATTGCTTATGGAGGTCGAGATGATGGACTATTCCGTGGGGCAATCTCTCAGAGTGGTGCTCCAGCAGGTTTGGCACCGCCCACACTGACTGCGGAGTTATGGCAGCCATATTACGAAAAGATCACAAAGGCAACAAACTGTTCTGGTACCGCGGATAGCCTCGCCTGCTTGCGCCAAGTTCCTGTTGATGTCCTTAGTAATGTTTTCAACAGCTCAGTCACCACTGGAGCTCCCCTTCAGCCAGTTGTAGATGGCGACTTTATTCCCGATACTCCTACGACTCTGCTCCGCGATGGCAGATTCCTTAAAGTACCATACCTCCTCGGCGCCAACCACGACGAAGGGACCGCCTTTGGGAGGCGAGGCATTAACACAACCGAGCAATTTCTCGGTACCCTCACCACAGCTGGAATTGACAACGCAACAGCAGCCACAGTAGCCGCTCTCTACCCTGATATCCCAGAAATTGGTATTCCTCCAACCTTTGAAGGACGGCCGCCTGCTTCTTTGAGATATGGATCCCAATTTAAGCGAGCTGCTGCTTTTGGTGGTGATACAAAGATGCACGCTCCACGTCGGTTGACAAGTCAAGCATGGGCGAAGCATAATGTCACTAGCTATAGCTACGTCTTCAATGTAATGCCGAACGGAGTGGATTATACCACCGGGGCAACACACTTCCAGGAAGTTGCATTTGTGTTCTATAATCTTGAAGGAGACGGGTACAAGAACGTTGTGGCTGTTCCGCCATTTGAAGGGAAGCCAGAAAGTTATGCGCAGTTGGCAAGATTAATGTCAAGGATGTGGATCAGCTTCATCGTGGATGGCGATCCAAATAACTCTGGCGGTAAGTCGACCAAGATCCCCATCGGAAGGCAATGACTAACCGTTTCTTGTAGTTAGCGCTGTTTACTGGCCGAAGTATACTTTGGACAAACCTCGAAATCTTATTTTCGATACTAATGTCACGGCACTGGCGTATGTGCAACCGGACACCTATCGTGCGGAAGGCATTGAGTATATATCAACGAATATTCTCACAACCCTAGGGCCAATATAATATATGCGTCCATAGAATATAATGAATAATATTCCTCAAATCACAACGCACTGCATTGCCACTACCATGTCCCTTAATGCAAATATTAGAAAAGTTAAAGTCATGTTGCTCTGAAAAGAGACCAGTGACCACAACCATCTTGAGTTCTATACTGATTGAAAGTAGCCCCGGATAATCCAAGATAAAGCATTGATAAGAATAGAGAATTTCTAATTTACTAGCTAGAAAGGTCGCCAGACAAGCATAGGGCTCGCCAAACGCAAGGCCGTTATGCAATAATAAGTTGTATTCAATGTATATTTGCTATGACAGCAAGTGCCAAAAGAAAAAGAGAGGAGCATTCCTTTGCGAAGTTGACCAACAAATTAATACCTTCCGTAGCCCTTTCAGATATATGGAATAAAAGCTACTGTCTACTGAAAAGTATTCTAGAGCTACTCAAATCTCTCGTAACCTAACAGGCACTAATCCGCACGATCAATACTTGTAATATCCCTCACAGAGAGGATGTTCAGTATTGGGAGGTCCGGACCTACAGGCAAGACGCATGCATACGAAAGGCTTGTGCGTGCCAAAATTAGGAGCCGAGCATATCTTACATGTCTTCGGCCGCGCATTCGGCAAGAGAGGGAAATTGCCGTAATTTTTTCTGTCTACGAGAGTGGATGGGGCGCCTGAAATTGGCGAAACTGCTGCTAGGAGCAGGAGTACGAAGATGGTGATTGAGAACTTCATTTGTGTTCTGTATGTTCTGGAGGTCAGAAGTAGATGTCTGGGACTGTCAGCTGGAGCCCCCCGCAAAGAGATATTTCTTCGATTTAGGTGTTCTAGAAGCCTTCTTTGAGCCGAAATACAGGGATGAAATTTGCCAGTGGCGTTTGACCGTCAGTCAGCAATACTAAGGTATGCGTTCTAGAACCCTTTTTTGCGCATGGGTGAGTTGTTTAGACGGTCTAGCCGAGATAACCATACTATGGCAGGGGCCCGCTTGTTTTGCCGACAATGGCATCATACTCCTTTGCCAAATTCCTAAAAAGGAGACGTGCAATGACAGAATGTACCGTGTTAACGTGGTGCACTCGAAAATAAGACAGAGAGCCACTGAAAGACATTCAACTAGACTCAAGAAGATCCTCCCTCTAAAAAACTTCTTAAGAAATTTATATGACCATGAATACGGGAAGGATTGAGAAGCCAAAGTGATCATATTCAAAATCTGTGTAAAATTTTGTGTTTGAAGATTATTGAATAGTCACTTGCTGATGCACTCGCCATGCCACCACGTGAACTGTGACGCTCCTCGCTCAAACCACGCGGCTCTTCCTACTCTTTGAACACCAAGGGTGGACTCATACTGGGGTAGGCGAAGTATCAATCATGATGTTGAATGAGAAGATAGGGAGATAAATGTTGCACATTTCCGGATTTGGGAGAGAAAGACGATGAGTACAGCATTTCGGTGTGAGGCAACCATAATTTTAAACTTTCTAATTTTCACGCAGTGCATTTCAGCAAGACACGGGATATATTCTTGACTTGACCATGGATTGTTCTAAGACTTAGGTATCATCTAGAGTCATAAGAATATCGGATACGACAGTTATTTATGTCCAAACCGCAGCGTCTGAGAAATAATCTTGCCCCTGTTAGTATTCCTAATGTGACCGCAAGCTCCAACGACCCCAACCCCCCCAACCCCGAGGCTCCGATTTGACATCCATGTCCATCTATGTCCTTAGTCCAAGGACATAGATGGACATGGATGTCAAATCGGAGCCTCGGGGTTGGGGTCGTTGGAGCTTGCGGTCACATTAGGAATAATTTCGCACAGAGCCAAATAATTCACCGTGGAGAAAGCCAATTCAAGGTTGCACATCTCAGTCGTGCTAACCACAACACGGTCATCGCCAAAAGTACTCCACAGTGAATTATTTGGGTTTGTGCGAAAATATCAGAGTGATCGCGACAAGATAAACAACCCGATCCCCGGCTTCACCGCAGAGCAGAAACCTCTTTCATCTGAGAGGATTAAGCCCCGAAAGTATATGTCGAATCCGATCCATGTTTCCGCAACTATCGAAGTGTGACTAGTTTAGTTAATGTTGTATACATATAAAATGGAACTTGACATACAAACAATTTTTACCAGAAATGGATTACTATGATGTAGACCGATCCATGCAGATCAATCAATGGAATCTCTCAAGATGGCGTTTCAGCAAGTCTTTGCGTGCAAAACTACTCTGACTACCAATTTTCGAGTGTCTACCAGTTTTTGCGTGACAACCCTGTACTGGGCACTCATAACGCCTTGTGTATGGGTCATGGCGTTTTATGTGACGGATAAAGTCTTTGTGAGTTTCAAAAACTTTTGAGCAGTCCGGCACTTGGCAGTGATGAATATGCTTGTAGATTTGGACATGGCGGCTGAGGAGGTCAGTAAACAATATTTGCTTATGCCGTACAGTTATCTTACCGTGCTTTGCCCAAGTTGTCGAATGTTCGAGTGCAACTCGGACACTTGAAATGGCCATTAGAGAGAGTGCTGAGGTGGCCGTTCGTTCCAACATCATAGCTGACTGAAGTGGATGAGATTGAAGAAATGATGCTCCCCGTGAGTGGCTCAGAGACAATCAAAGCCTCAGTAATTGGTCGTAGGAGGAGGGCGGACGCGGCCGCTTGCCCGCCCTCCTCGTTGTTAACAGAATGGTTGGATGAGAAAAAAACATCGCGCACATCACTCTCATCTGCGACGTATTGGCTTGCATCGGAGACCGACTTTCCGCGATCACAGCTACGGTCGGTGCTAACATCGTGAGGCTCCTCGAGAGGCTCCGAGTTGGCTTCTCCCCAAGTATCATAGGCCAGAGATTCCAGCTCCTGATCCTTGGAAACGTCTTTCAGTGAGGGTGGATCTAATACATGTGGGTTTTTATGAAAGATGGATCGAGGATCCACCGTGGGTTCGTTGTCGTTTTGAAGATAGCAGCTGTTTAACGGTGTCAATATTCCTCCTAGGTGACATATAATGGTGTGATGTAGATGACGTACATGCGACAAAATGAATTGAGAATTAGTTAGTGTCACGGGCTGACCGCTTGAAGGAGCGGCCACCCGCGAGGTAAGACTCGAGGTTACCCTCGGGAGGAAAGGCGCCTTCACCTGGCGCAGAAATAGTTTGCTTCCCAGAGCAAGTAAATATTGCGGCGACGAACCGAAATCTGTTAATGAACAAAACTCGCAAGGAGGTGGAAAGCATGGATAATTATACTTGATGGCTCTAGAAAGCAGGTTGATTTGGAACTGAGAGTATAGTGAGGCCACCAATTGTAACTTGAGAAGCAACCTATATGCATGGCTTGCATATATGCTGACGCTACACTCCCTAGCAGAGGCCACCAATAACATTCGAGCAGATTTAATGCCTTAGTAGCAATTCAAATACGACCGTAATATTGTGCTGTCTCTATTGGCGGCCTCTTGAGGTGCCCAGAGACAAGAGACAAGTCGGAACAACGGAAAGAGGCACTTGCCTGGTTTGAGAAAATCATTCGGGCGTCGATAGTCGTGAATTGGTCGATGCTGCTAATAGTGATCAAGGAAAATTTTATTGTTCATACAGTGTATACATCTATTGTGCCGCAATAGAGTAAATGCTTATTTCCCCTTCCCTACCCACCCCTCAACAGCCTCTCTGCTAGAGGATACCTTATCATCTACAATATGAACCGCTTGTTGCGAATGAACTCGGGCCATATACCATGCCTTCTCAAATCCCTGCCTTGTCCTCAAATGTGCATCCGCAACAGCTGGAAATCTTTGCTCGTATTTCCATAGTAGATCTGATACATTCCGCATTGTAACTGGGAGAACAACCCACCCAGCACCAATTCCGACTGCAGCAGGCACAACCGCTCTCAGCACAATATTCTGGTTTCTAGATATTATACTTCCAGTCATGGCAGCCACTAGAACATAGATTGATCCTGGCATAAGTTTCTCTCCAGTCTTTGGTTCGGGAGCAAGGGATGCAATCGTGCTGGTGAAGCTGGATTCGAGATGAAGGGCTTGATCCATGAACTCATTGACCTTGTTCTCCCCAGCTGCTACATAGCCATGCAGAAACACACGTGCCTTTCCAATTTGTGCTGCTAATCGATCTGTGGGAGTGGGTGATCTCACTTTTGTGGTGGTGTCTGATGGAGATGTAGGGGCAGAAGTGGGAGGTGCTGGGGGCAATTCGTAGTCATCGTAGATAGGTTTTTTTGCCTATAGGATCTGTTAGAATCATAAATAACAATGGAATCACCCTGCCGGCATACATTAATTTTGTCCGGCGCCTCTGCAAAGAGGTTGGTTTTAGGGTAGAGAACGAGGCCTGCGAGAAGCGCTGCGGGCGCAACGCGCTACATTCTGTTAGTTAAGCGCTTCTACTACGGTAAATACTGACCTGCCGCAGGAACAATCTAGAGGCCATGGTTCAATTGACGTTGATGTAAAGTCAATTGGGACGTATTATCGCAGTCTCCTTCCGAGGGTCAAGAAAGCTTGAAGGTACGATCTTGGCATTTTATGCATCCTTGCATAAAATGCACAACTTGTGTGCCGATGTCAAATAATTATTTCATATGTACAACAACGAATGATTACCAGAAGATCTGCGAAGAAGGATGCTAAAGAGCGTCCAGTCAAGGGCGTGGATCTGCTCGAGATGCATTCAACGGCAGATTCAAGGACGGAGAGGTCTCAAGATCGCCGCCTCACAACACAACGAGTCTCGACCTGTGAACAACATCGCGCCAGGGGCTCAGCACGATGACAGAACATTGCGGCAGATCTTTGATTCTCCTAATATCTGGAAAGAGTTCTCTCAGTCTGCCAAATATGGATATTCAGGGCGTGGTTGCGGACTTTTCCAGAATCGATATCTTACAGATCCGCAAGGATTTGAATCCTTTGCGAATATAAGTTTATGGAAGGCAAAAAGGATAGTGGAAAAAGTTTTGGCAGCGTCTTCGGTGGATGAATACAAAAAAATTGCGCGCGACTTGGATAGGCTCAGTGACCTGCTATGTCGAGTTATTGATCTATCGGATTTTGTCCGGGCTACCCACCCAGATGATAAGTTCCAAGCGGCTGCTACGAAAGCATATATGATGATGTTTGAATATATGAACGTTTTGAATACCACAACAGGATTGTATAAGCAGCTTCAGGTTGCTATGAATACTCCAGAAGTTATGGCAAGTTGGAACGAGGAAGAGCTGGTGGTTGTGCAAATTCTGGCAAAAGACTTCGCCAAGTCAGCCATCGATCTGCCTCGATCACAAAGGGAACGTTTCGTTACACTTTCTCAGGAGATTAGCGAGGTCGGAACAGAATTTGTGGATGAGATGGAACCTGCCCGACATCAGATTACCTTCCCGAGCAGTAGGCTACAAGGAATGGAGCCGATGTTGGTGAGGGAGTTCACAACTTGGGGGAGAGTCTCCTTGCCAACTATTGGCGGAGTATCGCTTGCAGCATTAAGGTCAGTGCATGATGAAGATGTCCGGAAAGAGATCTTTATTGCCAGTAAAACTGCATCTGAGAGAACGCTGGAAAAGCTAGAGACGATGCTGAGAAGAAGGGCTGAATTAGCAAAGCTGTCAAGGTTCGAGAGTTTTGCTCATTTGAGTCTAAGTGACAAGATGGCAAAGTCGCCGGAATCAGTCAATCAGTTCTTACAAGCCTTGTCAGCAGATAATAGCCCAAGAGTCAAGCTTGAGATGGCAGAGCTCTTAGAAGCGAAAAGATTGGCTACAGGATCTCCCAAATTTAATGCCTGGGACAAGGAGTACTATACTAGCCGAGTTCTGGCAAATGTGAAGCCGAAAGCCAGAAATTCAGACTTCATTTCTGCATTCTTCTCGCTTGGCACGGTCATGCAAGGTCTGTCCAGGTTGTTTACGAGGCTGTATGGAATAAGATTTGTGCCTCATGAGACTAGTCCAGGCGAGACTTGGAATTCAGATGTCCGCAGGCTGGATGTAGTGTCAGAGACAGATGGACATGTTGCTGTTTTGTACTGCGACTTGTTTTCGCGACCAGGGAAATCGCCAAACCCAGCGCACTTCACTCTGCGGTGTTCTCGAGAGATTGCCGAGAATGAGCTTGAAGAAGCATCATTGTCACCGAATGGCCTGTTCAAATCTGCGCAAGAGGCAGCCAATGATGGCATGGCTACTTCTATAGCATCTGGCTCCTTAAAACAGCTACCAACTATCGCTCTTATATGCGACTTCTCGACTAATTCCAGTCCTAGAATGCCTCCATCTCTTCTCAGCTTCCATGAAGTTACAACATTATTTCACGAGATGGGTCATGCGATTCATTCTATACTTGGTCGGACGTCTCTTCAGAATGTGTCAGGTACTCGATGTGCTACAGACTTTGCAGAACTACCTTCCGTGCTTATGGAGCATTTCGCAAGTGATCCTGAAGTATTGTCATTGTTCGCACGTCATTATGAGACGGATCAACCGTTGCCTTATGAAATGGTTAATGATAAGTTGGCTTTGGAAAAGAAGTTTGAAGGCTCAGATATCGAGAACCAAATCATACTTTCTATGATCGATCAGGAATACCATTCACACTTGCCATTAGAGAGGTCTTTCAGTACTACCCAGATCTATCATGACATTCAGAATAAACATGGTGTACTACCTTCGGACCCTCCTGGCACTAGCTGGCAAGGATTCTTTGGCCACTTATTTGGCTATGGAAGCACATATTATAGCTATCTCTTCGACAGAGTGCTTGCGAAACGCATCTGGCAGGTAGTCTTTGCATCGGGCCAGGGAGGAAAGTCTGTAGATAGAGAGAGCGGGGAGAGAATGAAAGAGAAGGTCTTGAAATGGGGCGGTGGTAGGGATCCTTGGCGCTGCGTTGCTGAAGTGCTTGATGATGAGAGAGTCGGGAATGGCGATGAGAAAGCTATGGGTGTTGTGGGCAGCTGGGGAATTCAAAGGAGGTGAGACTGAGCACTAAAACCGCTCATGTAACTTGTAACATATCCTCATGTATGATTAGGGTTAGACTTCCTGCCGACGAGGCGATTGAGTCATTTGTACAAGAAAAGACCAAATGTATATATAATAGACCAATCAAGACCATTTTATCCTTAGGAACTGTAGATCTTCCACAAACTTCAAATGTATCCTATATACATACATCTAATAGTAACACCAACACCAGAACCTATGTGAAAATGCACCATCCTCCATGATACTCCCCTGCCAACCAAACTCCGCCGATTCCCCGTCTTATCCCCGATTGCTCGTAGCCAATGTGCTCTCTACCCACATTTTCGCATTGCTCACCGCATCCCTAGGGCTCTTCTTCCAATTAATCAAGAAGCCTTGCAATTCCGCAGGACTGATCTTCCTATCCGGGATATCCTGCGCAAACTCCTTGGCCATCTTCCTCAGCTCCTCTATATCTAAATCATCCGGTATCTGCACCTTCTCCTTCGCCACCTCCTTCACGCTGCCGTTGAGTCCGACCTCGTCCATCGACGATATCTGTTCCGCAGCGGAGAAAATCTGCAGAAATAGCGTCTCGGCGTGCAGCTTCGTTGCCAGCTCGAACTGTATCCGAACGTCAATCCGCCCTGGCCTCAGGAGCGCGTTGTCTAGCTTCTCGATATGGTTGGTCGTCATGATCAGCACCCTTCCCTCATGGCTCGCCACGCCATCGATGATATTCAGGAGGCCGGAAAGGGAAATATGGCCCTCGTTGACCTTCGCTCTCTTCGGTTTCGATTCGTCCTCATCGCCATCTTCTGATTTGGGCTTTGGGGGAGGCGGGAGCGCGGTCTTGCGGTCGATGAGGCCGGCAGAATCGATGTCTTCGAGGAGAACGAGACATTGCTCCGGGAGCTTGTCGAAGAGGGTCGCGAGGTCTTCTTCGGTTATGGTGGGATCTTGGAGGGACATGCAGTAGACGTCCAGATCAAACACTCCCGCCAGAGCGAAGGAGAGTGATGTCTTGCCTGTTCCAAAAATCAGTACCTTTCCTTCTTTCATTACCCGTCATTTTGGGTTTTTGGGTTGGGGGGGGGGGGGGGGGGGGGGGGGGGGAGGATGGAGATGTGGTAAGGAGGGAAGGAGGGATCACACTCCTATCCCTTTCCTTTGGGGTGAAATTTGCTCGCGACCCTGCCCGTAACCGCTTTTAAGGAGATTCTTACCTGTTCCTGGAGGGCCGTAGAATAACTTCATAATGTTAGCTCACCTAGAACAAATGCTTGGGTTTCGTGATATGACTTACATAGCCTCTGCGGTACGGGATTCCTCTTTGAGCGTACCATTGCCGCGTTTCAGGCAAGAGGTACTCCTCGATATCTTGTAAAATTTTTGACTTTTGCTCATCGCCAAGCACAACCGTGTTCATCGATCTCGATGGTCTAGTAGCGGCCTTCTTCCAAGGATTTCCTCCCATATGCCTTTGTTTCTCTGGTGCCGGTCTTCTAATAACGGTCTTCAATGCAGTCTTCTCCTGATTAAATACAAATACCTCCTTCAGCAACTCCTTAATCGGCAATGTCGATCGGCCAAGACAATAGAGTTGCCCATCAATGATAGTATTCTGATTCAAATTAAAGAGCGGATTACTCGTCTGCTGTCTCTCCCGCCTCATCCAACAGAATAGCCTACGTTTATGCCAGAAATAATGTGTTTGTCCTACATCGGGCTGGTATCGCATGTCTGTCTTAGTACCTTTCCTAGTCTTTGAAGACCCATCATCTCCGTCCGCCATATCTCTAAACATCTCTAGCATACTAGGCTTGCCATAGACCGGGAGGGCGACCAAGCGATGCGACTTCTCGCCGACGCCGCGCGAGGCAAGCCAGTCCATAACCCAGGCATAGGAGTCGACATCCGAGCTGATGTTCACGGAGCAAGTCAGGTGCTGCATGACTAAGGACTGGGCTTGGCGCGAGAGGAAGGAGATCGCCTTTGCGAGCGCGTAGCCGAGGAATGTAACCGAAACGCTTTTGGTGATGTCGAAGCCGAATGCTTCGTATAGACCTCGAGAAACTGCGCTGTAGCCGGGGATGAAGACATCGAGGAGGTTGGCTGGGAGGTGAAGCGATGTGTCTCCCGTGACCTGTAAGCCAGTGGTAGACTGTAGACGACTAGTTCGCAGCCCAAGGCCAGCGAGTCCTTGAGATAAGGACCACATTGTTGAAGAAAGGTTAATTAATGAGACGCTCGAGCCTTAAACTGGATTTCGACCGTATTTGTACCCGAATCATATAGATCTAGGCACTGCAGCCTTGTTAAGAGGCTGTGGTTCCCAATGAAGCCGTGCCGCTCGGCTAGTTGTCCTCTTTGGAACTTGTCAAGGGGGGTTGAGTCTATAAGTGGTCAAATGAAGACTGATCTGCATGACAAGGCGTAAGCATGCTGGCATCATCTATGCATTACACGGATGCCGCAGATACAGTACAGTATGTGCGCATTTGTGGCGGAGGGGGTTTTCACATGTTGTGGAGGGCTTGGCGGATCTAGTCCAGAAAAGAACGGCCATTGGCTCGCTTGTGCCCCTATTCAACTTCAGGGAGTGAAGTGTAAAAACGCCTCGTAAGTCTTAGCTCCCTTTTAAGATTGAAAAGTTCCAAGTTCCTTTTTCAAACAAATGGAATTTAATCTTGGCACATTCATTGATTTACCATAGAACATGAGGTTCGCGCTGAATGAAACACAAAGTGGGAAAGCCATTGCTTATTTACAACTATCTAAATCTAAACTCATATAGCAAGACAAACTTGGAGACTATCTTGTGTAATTCTATTGCGGAGTTAATGAATGGGAGATTATAAGTGGCATGTTTAAAGTACTTGTTGCGTAGAAAATTTCCCGCAATCCGGTGAAATATAGGGACGCTCCTGCCACAAAACATATATAGCTACGCTAGTACAGAATTCCTAGCTCTGGTAAGAAACTTACAATGTTTTTTCCTCATAGCTTGAATCTTTGATTCTTGACGTAATAGCATATTTAAAAGATTCAAATCAAAGGGCCACATTTTGCATCATAATCGAGTATTAAACTAATTTCCCCCAAAACACGGCATTGTCATCTAAAAGCTTGATTATCTTACACCGTGTGACAGTTAGCAAGCCACTGCTTTCGGAGGGGTTGGGCGGTTGTTTTCAAAGGGTCTGCTAACCAGGTACCCGGGCCCCACTGATCGACCCCGCTTCGTTATCTTGTGCCATCTCCACATTCAAAATCTCCCCCCTTCGTTCCTGATGATCAACCTGAAAAAGGAAGCTCTGAGCCCGCACGATCTTGGAGGACGTATTTAAATGCGCCTGGTCCTCCTCTCGCCTGATTCCGAAACCTACCACCAAATTATTGACTCATTCACCCCTTAGCCCCCCTTTTCTCTCTATCTTACATCCTCACTTTTCAGCCGATCTACCACGCGGGAACGGCCGTCGCTCCCTCTTTACCGCAGTCGTCAATTTCTTTCCACCCTTCTCGACCCGGTCAGCGATCGTCTCGACATCTTAATGCCATTCTCAAGGATCTGACGATCAAACAGTCTAGAGATCTGTATTATCACCTTCGTAAGTCCCGCTCATTTACAGCCCGCTAACGACTAAGAAGAGTTTCAACTGTTTGAGTTAGGTCAAGGGAATATGGCAATAGGCTTAGTTAATATAGCTAACTGACTTCTATTAATGAAGTGTATTAAAAGCCTGAAAAATAGTGAGGGAATATCATCGATACTAAAGTATGTGGGCCACCATATATACCCTCTAGAAAAATATCTCCGCATACTGCATGTGTCGAGGCACGTGATGTTGACTTTCTTAACAAAATGATTTACTGGTCACTCTGCTCGGGCCGGAGGTCCAGGGTGTTCCGCCACGGCCATTCCTAAGTATAGCGGTGTCGGAGAAAATAAAACACACCATGCCATATTTCTGCGCGGACCAGACTTTAAGACATGCACATGTATTTACTTCCCCACCACTTTTTAAAGCTTAAAGTTACACTGTCACTTTTGGTCTCATTCAAGAAGAATCCCATGACCATATATCCAATCGGATCTTCGCCACTAACATGACTGGCAAGCCGGCATGATAAATTCCCTTGTGCAAGGACCCATTGGGGTGGATGTTCTCCCAAAGTACCGGCGTAGAAAGCTTGTGCCGTCTTTACATATTCTATTTCCTTGTTACCCTTAGCAGTATTACGTCGGCTAGTTATCCAAGCCACCAACATTCACATACCAAGGAAGACGTGTCGACTGCGTCAACCTTTACTTACGCCATTAATAAAAACACGAGACTGTTATATCCAACACAACCGGTGTCATAGACAAAGGATATGCAGCTTCGCCTCAGTGCCGCACCTTGTTCGGTCATAGAGGGGATACGAACATATGCAGGTGTCGCATCGCTGTGGAGCTCTAAAAAATTTACCCCTGGTTACTTGGCGAAGCTTATGCGCCCAGCCGGGCAAGGGCAAACCGATCTGCTGGTATTACGGGTTAGCCAATGGAACTATAAAGCGACGAGACGGCTTTTCCTTGATGTATTTCCGCGTAATGCATGATTTGACTATTAATATAACAAAAGAGTACAATAAAGTTCACCGATAGTAGTTATGATCAACTAGTCATCATGTAAGCATACAACATTAAAATTTAAGTATTTAATTAATATTATTGTGGTGAGGAATAACGTGTTTGTTCACTTACAATTCACTTTAAAACTATCTATTTCGTTATGACTACCACTAATAGCACACTAAAGCCGATTTCTGTAAAAACTTTTCACAAAAAAATAACCTTAGCGCATAACCAACACGTGCTGCAACAGCTATCGCTATATTTAATAGCCGCGCACATCCTGGTGCGCTGTTGGCGTTTGTTGCACTATCATGCACGTTGAGTAATCTGATGCACTTTTGTTATTTGTCCCATCCCTGCTATTGGCCGATGAAGAACACACACTAGCAACTCGGCCACGGCCATCAAATGAGAAACAACGTTCAGAGGTGCGGTGTGATGTCGCGTGCAGATGCTAGAGGGGGTAGGCGGTAGAACGAAGTGGAACACATAAGTACCCCATACATAGCTCTCACAAACAACGGTGCCTCTGTTCATCTGAACAAGAGAGCGTAACTCATCATCATAATCGATTCCCTTTTCAGTCGTCGGCTCGCCGGCGTCAATTACATTGCTACCCGAGGCAGTTCATCCTTCATGATCCTGGATCCCGACCAAAGTACAGTTGTTCACTAGGATGCCGTATCATTTTGTAGTATATGACCTTCCGCATCCGCAAGTAGGATATGATCTTTCACCAGCCAAGACCTGTCAGACTAGAGTCCTCGAATCGATTCTATGATCGTTGGCAGATGGAGACGCAGAGGTCGATAAAGCATGGAAGATCGAATCAACTTCATAATTTGATATTCAATCTGGAAAGGCCCATTACTCCACCGTGACTATTTTTGAAGTTTCTTAGACTAAAATATCCCTGGCCGCACTTTGGAATGTGCCACCGTGTTACGAGGGGTTACAGCCTCTGTAGAGGCGTCCTTGTTAGAATGTGTGCTTAGCGCTTTGGAAAAGGCAGAAAGATGGAGGTGCTCAGCGATATGTATTAACCGTAACTCGTGGTTGTTTATCAACTTATCTCCAATAGTGGAGGGTTTTAGTTCACTTTGGCAGGATTATTCTTTATATTCAGTATTTGATACTGACTCTGTCAGAGCAGGAGTGCCTAGGGACGTCCGATTATGGTATTGTGTATTGTCAATGGGAGTTGACAGACCCTTGCGATGAGCTTGGCAGTGTATATTGCTCACCTGTCTGGCATCTGACGGATTATTGTGGTGTGGCATCCATACCGAGGTGGTACGCTACCACTCAAACCTTACGGTGTTCACTCCGTCATCAGAGTTCCTTTACCTATGTAAGGAAAGCCATTCATTATTACACCAGCCTGGAGCATGGGTAATAATTTTGGTGCAATTTTTTAGAGGGTAGTGTAAGTCAAACACTGGGACCTGGGGTTAACATGCTTGATGCAGGTTGTATTTACTTGGTTTTCCTTTGGGAGAGTTTCTTACATCAAGCAATAATGGGGATACTTTAGCCTCTCAATTTACGTATTTTCTTTTTTTAGTCAACAAAGTCGACCTTTCAGCATACATGATGCTGGCTGCAAGCCTCACCTAACTTCTAGTCATGGGGAATTTTATAACGCTGACGAGAAAATTACCTACTACTCTAGTATGGAAAAATATATAGGCATCTATAAAGATTTAATATATATAAAGTCGTCGAACTTGTATATTTCACCGAATTTTAGAGTTATTGAACTATGAATCTGGAACTAGTCTGGTACATGTGTTATTTACATCTGCAATTCCATTCCATTTCAGTGCATTAACTGCAGCTCCTCTTACAAACTTCCGGCGCAAATACAAGTGACCTTTTTGACGAAGGCGAGAGGGCATTGAAATACCACGTGATCGCGCTCTTTCCAATTTTGAACTGGAACAATGTACAAATTGGTCTCTTGTTATGAACATTGGAAATGTGCATCTATGCCACAATTCTTTTTAAGAAAAGATAGCAATGAAGCCCAACACATACATCAAGCACGAACAAGAAGGTTCGTTCTCTTCGGTGGACGAGCGCCGCCTGAAGAAGATACGTCCTTGACGATCTGAGAACAATTCTGAGGGATCTGGATCCAACAATCAAAAGAGGAAGCCTGAAAAAATCTGGACATCTGGGTGGAATCTGATTCTCGGGAGGGATGAGTGTTAGAGGTTACAGTTGGCCCAAGGTAGAGAAAAGCTTGGCCAGGGTAGAGAATCGGACCTTGGTTCTGACTGAAATGCTCCACCCTGGCCAAGCTTGAGAAGCATGAAGTTCTACCCTGGCTCAAGTTAAGTCGTATTCTAAATGTAGTCTAGTAGTTAGTTTAGCATATGTCTAGCGCATTTTTAGTATATAGAATACGTATGGCTGGAATGTGGCTGAACTAATCATATAATATAAATAAACAACTTTTTGCCTAATTAAGCAACAGCTATACAAACTTAGTATATTTACTTTAAAACGAATTTACTGGCTGGTTGCGTTATAATAAGAATGAATCTTAAAACGTGTATTGTTAAATCTGTAATGCTTCACGTCAAGTTATTCAAATAAAAAAACTGAGAAATAATTTTTAGATATACGCGATCAAGAACCGATGCGTGAATCAAAAAAGTAGATTAGCAAGGCATGTGCTCGGCGTATGCTAATTCTCTACCCTGGCCAAGCTTTTCTCTACCCTGAGCCAACTGTAACCCCTATTAGACCTCGAATGGCGTGTTAAATTTTACTATATGCAACGGCGCTCGGATTCTTGCTTCTTTACAAATTAAGTGAAACATTCTATTCAGTGAACTAAACCACTATTACTACAAAGACCCTACACTCCAATAATATCCTAATATCAAGTTCGACAGGTTCATATCCGAGTTGATGGCCGCCATTGCTTGCACGGCCTCCATCAGTACTCTGCCATCATTTGTCCTGACGCCCTTTTCATTGATGCGTAATCAAAGGCAGGTTGTCCCAGGATAATGGCATTATTAGAGAGTATCTTCAAACTCTCCCATTTGATAGCGCGCATCTCAGTCATGTACTTTGGAAAGTTCCATCCCTCCCCAGTCGTCAGTCGCAAGATATTGGAGATTCCTGTGTCAAGAGGCTCTATACCCCGCGGGAAGAATTTGTACCACTCGTCTCTATCCCAGCGGTCTTCGGAAATCCCCCCATGACTTCTACCCCAAGCTGCCACGACTCTTTTCAATCCTTTACTCTTCCTTTTCTTTCTTATGGTATCTATTAGTTTTGATTTGCCTCTGCGGCCTGGTTTTGTTGGCTTGTCTGAATCTTTGAGGCTTTCCTCATTTAATCCATTGTATGCTTCAATACATTTGCAGAGATCCCATTCATCCTTGAAGTTGGCCAAGAAAAGCTGTTGATCAGGATCTTTGGGAACGTAGTGCCGCATCAGCATCATTTTTGCCGAAAGAGGGTTTAGGGCATGCACAAATAGTCTTCTTGTTCTCATTGCTTGATTTGCGAGGCTATATGCGTTCGCGTACAGAGGCTGTTGGAATCCGCTGAAACGAGGGCCGGACTTCTTTTGAAAGAATGCGGATCTGTAATTGTGTAAATATTCCGTATTCTCGTACCAGAGACTGTAACGGCGCAGACGAAGCATGTTGGCAGTCTCACCCTCGGCAAAGTCAAGGGCACATTCAAAATCCATATCCAACATCTCCATCATATCCTTGAGCCAGACGTCATAAGATTGAAGGTAGCGATATTTCTCGATCCCTTGCTCTGATGCTGTTCCAAAAGGCACTGGCAGCATCATTGATTGCACGAGGTCCTTACCTCGGCGAGGCTTGCCTGTAAGTCTTCCGTTTATCTCTACATGGTCCTCCTCTACGGTTAGTTCGGCCCGAACGACATTGCGTATACGGAAAAATGGAAGGAAGATTGCATCGCAGAGTGCTGGCCACCTCATGGGAAATAGCCTCTCTGTATCTAAAGCTTGTAAATTGTTTGCCGTGTGGGAAAATACTCGTCGCGGATGATCATCCACAAGCCAAGTAGCTTTAGGCTGCGCAGGAAGATAGATTTCAAGGTGCCGTATGCCCCTAAATTGTGAAAGGGTGTCGACGAGGTCGTTGACCTTGTACCAAAGGCATAATTCTTGGCCGTCTTCGTCATCGGACTCAACGGGAGCTCCAATAGCAACCAGGATCTTCTTTGCTTTGTGGTATGGGTAGTTTTGAAAGCCGTGAGAGGGGTCACTCTCAAGAAACCAGTCGAATCCGCGTTCATTAGAAATCCTGATCCATGCGCCGTATATAGCATTGGGAACAATGGAGAATATAAGCGTTTCCCGGCCGTAATACGCAGTAGCTTCTTCATATATTTGACGACTGACACGTAGAATTGCTAGACAATCAATTGGCTTTGAAGAGGATCTACCTCGTTTCTTTTGAGAAGGTGTATGCTGTTGCTCAGACTCAGATGCACATGCCTGAGGAATGAAGAAACCCCAGATCATATCGCGAATTTCCCGTGGAAACATGGAAAAATTTCCCAGACTGGCATCAAGATTGAGTGTAGCCATTACTGCAAGGTGGTTACTGGTATGGTGTGAAGGAATTGCTGTGAAATAATTATTGAATTTGGGGCAAAGATGTTCAGTTAAAGATCTTCCATAATAAGGGTATTTGCAATGGTGTGATTTTTGTGAGGCGTAAGAAAGGTTGGATTGATCGAGAGATGAGGAACCTATATATAAGAAAATATTCAGCTGATATTAAAATGAGGCGGCGTACTCCCCACCGAACTCTATTTTGAACCAACTATTGGGCTAAGGAAATGTCGGGAAAATTTATTCATTTCTATATGAACTGTTATTTAGCGCGATGATAAACCATGTTCTATTCAAAACCCACAATTAGCAGTGAACGAGAAATCAGGAGTCCATGCTGAATATTGAGTCCCGCAATCCATGACATGGCACAGAGATCAGTATCAGTGCTGGAATTACTGCCATACTTCCAACTCTATCCCTATATGTAGGTTTTTGCTGAGTCGTTAGCTAGTATATAAGGTACAGCCGCAATCTGAGTTCCTAAACTACAGTAACCTAGGCGGTTATGACTATATGTAGATACAAGCTTCAGTTCTATCACTAAGAAGAGAAAAGATAACAAGTGAAAGGCTCTTAATATCGTAAAAAATTGCTGCT
Source organism: Chalara sp. BL73 (assembly GCA_918026815.1). Taxonomy (NCBI): domain Eukaryota; kingdom Fungi; phylum Ascomycota; class Leotiomycetes; order Helotiales; genus Chalara; species Chalara sp. BL73. Next base: position 51,053 of record CAKJVC010000003.1, on the reverse strand, counting down.
TCAAAAACAGAAGCATAAAGTTTATACACGCCGATACAATCACTGCGCCGCTTCGCTGTTGGTTTCCACCGAGAACTATACTGCTCTCAACAGCAGACGCCAAGGTCTCATGATCTACTACATATTGGTAAGTTTTACGAGGACTGATTAATCCATCGCCTTCATTTTTGCGTTGTGGTTCACAAATTCAGTATTTACCTAGAAGAGCACGCTAAAAATATTATTGAGGTGTTTTAACGCATCTGACTTCCATATTCTCTACTTTTACCTGATATGCTAGTATAACGAAGAATATGAATCTGCGTATATGAGTTTAATAAATCGTAAAATAGAGCATATTAAGCTTAGAAACTGTAAGTTAATACAGATATTCTGTGAAGCGGTTAATAAAACACAGGTTATAAAGGATCTGTTACATTTAGGGATAGTGAGGCGGTGTAGGCCATATCTTGCACCTGTTCGGGTTTGAGGCGCGCTTCCTTGACAAGAGGATTTTCTTGTTCAAGCTAGGTCTTGTGTAACCCTTCAATACGCGGCGCTTGCTTATCGATATTCGCTGGCGAATATCGACTGGATTCCAATGTTGGAGCAGCAACCCCTCCAAAAGAAAACCGGGTTATCACCCTTGATCTAAGTGTTGGAACCTAAAAATGGACTGCTCTTATGGGGATACTAATGCCATAGGATTTGCAGCAAAGTGGTCCATCACTACTTCGTAGCTTCTCAAGTGACACGCCAACAGATATCAGCCGTTTAATATATCGCTCTCTCACAATGTAAAAGACAGGTCCAAATTGATTTGTTCGCTGGTATACTATACTCCCATGCGACAGGAAAAACCCTTTCGACTGGTTCTTCAATGCTCCTTACATGGCTCGAGGCTTTCTGTGGGCCTGATTACTACCCTCGCGTTACTTTGTTACCACAATGTGGGACGAATTAGGACCACGTGGAGTACAGACGAAAAACAGGCTTCTCCCGCAGTGGAAGGAGAAATAGGGCAATTTCATACAGGGAGGGTCTAACTTGTATCAACATGGGAAGTTTTATGACAATGGGGTTGTGGCTGATAGAATACTTGATGTAGACGCGGATCCAGAAGAGAGGCAGCGCCAAGTCTGGGGCGCGATATCACGGTATCATGGACACGGTAGTCCTCTAGTTCCCCTTGTTGTCCAAGAACTCAAAGGCGGCCTTACCATCGAGGATACCACGGCCGGTAAAGCTCTTGGCCTCCAAACTCAACAGCTAGTCGTGCTGAACCAACCTATCCAGGCTCAACAAGCTACTCAAGGCCAGGAATAACCTATGGAAGAAGAGCCAACAGGCTATACTGAAGAAAATTTCGAGTGGCACAATATCCTCGCTAGTGTAGTATCGGGAACTAAAAGAGCGATCTGGGATTTCTCCCTCTAGCTCCGCAATTGCCTGCCTTACGGTTCCCAGTACTGGCCAAGCTGGAGAGAACGAGGGCTCGAGATAGTCATCCTAATGCCACAAGGCATAGAGATTGCGGCAGGGATGACGACTCGTGGGCCATACTTACACATTGGTAATAGAACATAGTTTCCGTTTAGTGGAGGTGAAGATAATTGGGACGATGGTATAAGGAATTTAGGGGACGAGGAGGACTTTGACCTAGTGGTTGGAGAGGAGGGGCATCTTGATCCTGAATATCTGGGTGCGCGTATGAATGTCAATTTGGATGATACTGCTCGTGCGAGAGACGAACAAGATTTTCTCGATGCATTTGAGCGTGCCCAGAACGCCGATGCTGACCAAAACGATACAGAGAAGGCCTGGTTGGGTTGGTGCGCAATCATGTAGTAGTAACAAGTTTCCAGTTCAATTGGATTGTATCACCAAATGGATACTTTCCTACACAGCGCTGCTGAAAGTACATGACCAATAGAGTACGGAACTCTGGGCTATGGAAACATCGTCCATGCCTGGGACTTGTTCAACAGCGCTTCGAGAGGCCAAGCATCTCCGTTGATTATGTGGCCAAGGAATTTAAGCTGACCTCTGGAAAAGCATATAAAATTGATATATAGGATCAGTGTAAATCAATGTGCCCTAGGCAATGATATCGAAGCTATCAATTTCTTTTAAGTTGTATTCTTGCTTCGGGTGAGCAACCTAAGCAGCAGCATCTATGTGCCTGGGTGGCATCGTTGTGAGGTGACTAGAGCTAGAGTACGGAACTATTGAGAGGCTTATTAGCTGGCTCCTCCAAAAGCAGTGCCCAAATCCATCGAGCCCAATAACATGCTAGCCATTTAACTGTTATGTTCAGAGATATAATTAAATTAAGATTTAAATTGTAAATAACGAAGAAAAAGGTGTAAATTCTTTCCTAGTCATTACTAAACTTGCAAGTTGGCCAAAGCATTAGGGGGTTGATTAAAACTGAATCAGGAGCTAATAACCACGTAGAAGATGGCATGGGATTTCACGGACAAAATGTACAAGGCATCATTTAAAGGGTCAGATGTAACCCTTATCTAAATTCTTCCAGATAAAACCATATCTAGATTCCTCCTGTTTATTGTAGAATCGAATGTGTCCCTAAATCAGGTGCCATACTTAGGTAAGTACTATGCAGATAACCTTATCTCTTCCACCTCCAAGGTATCTTATCTCTTATTTCCTCATCATCGCTTTCCTCCTCCACTACTTCTCTGCTCTCTATCTCTCCTATGGTGTCTATCACGAACACCATATCTAAATTCACTGTATTCAAATTCACTATGTTAACTACGCCTATCACGCCTATCACGCTTAGATAGCCTAGCTCGAGATTCCTGGTGAGGAGCTATAGGCCGAGATCCAGTTGAAAGTCGTGCATTGCTGAATGCGTGACTCTGAGGTGGTAGTGGAGCCCGCGAAGGTCGATGTACAAATCGATCTCTGCGGTCCGAGACATGTTCAGTTGAGACAGATCCTGTGATTGGGTCTTCGTACATACGGAGGAGCATATCGTGAACGGCCCGCACTGGACGTAGCTCCGGTCTCGTAGTTCATACAGATAGTGCACCAGATGTCGATATATCCAAAGTAGATCTCGGACAGCTATCGAGGCAGTATTCAGAGGTAACTACAGGTGTTGGACTACGCGCACTTGTCCATATTCCAGATATTATTATACATCGGTGCCTAGAAGGTGGTGCAGGTCCAGATGTGGCAGATAAGTTTTGTAGAAGTGAAAACCGAGACCGAACACCAGTCTCGATGTCGCTCTCAATTTTACCCATGTCCCAGCTGCAATCATGTATGACCCATGAGTGGAAAAACTCAGGATAGGCTCCATATCTGAGTCTGATATAGATAGCCATGCTTATCATAACCCACGGCAGGCTCCCAGTTGAGCGGGAAGTGATTGGCTCGATTCCACGCTGGAACTATACAAACATTATCGATGACGAGAGTTACGATGGGTTTTCGCACATATGGTCAGATGGTGACATAGATAACCAGATTTTCCAGCCTGTGGTCTCAGCAGGTCGCATCATACCTGCGATATTGCCAATAAGCAGATCAACAAAGCCGAATAATCGTTACTTACGGTGGGCGCTGAGGCCCAGTTGTCAGATAATCTCCGGCAGGAGAGCCTCACATCCCAGGCTGTCTCCCAGATACCATCCCAGATGACATTCTAGATGCAAGACTCCGATATGGACGGGAGGGTCCGATAAATATTGGTTCTTTCAGAAATTGTCAGCATATTTAAACCCAATATCTATACCAGGGTATGGACTTACCAGACAAGTCAAGCTCGTCCGAACCCTCAGATTTCACCTTCACTTCTTAAGTTTCACAGATGTTGATTAGAAGAGATTTCTTGGGTTGGCATCGTGCCGCTTTCCAGAACGTTCATCGTCGTGCTGCGATAATAGTGATCGTTGGTGCTTTGATGGTGCCATTCTGATTGATTTGATATTAATATACTGGATGCTTGGTGAATGGATAACCTCATCTAGAAGAGCGCTAATCTCAAAAAGGAAATACAGACCTTACCGACCGATCAAAACTAACGTGCAGCTTTCTGGAAGAAACCATCATTTGACAATAGAATTTATTTACTCTTTAAATTGCCGTTGGCGTTCGTAGAGAAGAATGTGGTTTAGTCGTAACTTTCATTAATCTATTCCTGCACACTCACCCAAACCCGAACGCCTAAGTCATATACTTCCATATACTCATCAAAATATCACAAACATACACTGAAACTACCCGCCAACCGTAATTTCGGCTGTGTGATCCTTCCTGATATCTAGTTCCATGAGGCCCTCCTTCTTGTCGATCACTAGCCCCTTCTCATTGGCCAGATGAAGTAAACAAATGAAGCAATAGCTCGTTGAGATATCGTTCAATGCCTGCTTGGGATACACAGCCTGAAGATTCTGCATGACGGATGTGAATTTTAGGCTGCCATCCTCGCCTTTCTTGACTTCTGGCAGAGGAGTGGCTTGTCTGCTTGGTGCAGGCGGCGATTTCTAGCCATGTTAGTAGCTAGTCATTTATAATATTTAGCAGAACTTACAGAATCAAGGGCATCTATGCCCATTCCTTTCCATAACTCCTCTTTCAGTTTGCGTACATCAACCTTCGTGGCAACGCGGGCATATTGCACATATTCTGGTCTCAATCTTCGACTCTGTGTAACAAGTTGTGAGCCAAATGCGCTTTCACCGTTCGTAGGCTGACTCGAATTGCCATTAAGAGTATCGGCTATTCCATTCATACCCACTTCGCCTCCATCTTCGACGCCGGGAGAAAAGTGGTCACGCGCATCCGCAAACTCCATGTCGTCGTCATCGTCAATGCCACCAGGCATCGGCAAGCCATCATCTTGGAAGAAATTGGCATCATAGTCCCCTTGAGGTGCGACATCGTCTCCAGTAGTGATAGGGCCTTCCTTTCGTGCCCAAAATGCCTCGTCCATCTCGCCATCGGGAGCGTCTTCTTCCTTCTGTTGACCAAAACTACCCGTCTTTGCGCCGAAGCCTGATTTGCGACTCCCCATGCGTGCTTTAGGTTTCAAGAACAAGCGAAGCAGTTGTTTAGAGTTGAAGTGCTTGTCATCCGGAAGGAGATTCCTTGTTTTTGATTTCCAGTCCTTCTTGGGTAATGAGATGACTGTATTCGAGGACGCCTGGGTATAGATACTTTCTGCTAAAGATGCGTTCAAAGGCGACAGGAAGTCTATTTCGAAGGGTTCCTTTTCCTTCCTTGTTTTGGCTGCCGTGGTTGGCTTGTTGATGTCCTTTATTTTACGAATACGCCAATGCTCGGGTCCCGCCCAATTTTTCTGCAGAGCTTGATCAAAGTAACTTAATATAGCATCATGTGAGCCCTCAGTCTTCCCTCCCCTGTCCAAGGATACGACGAACTCTCCGGTCTCCGGATCGAATGCACCGGTACCACTTTCCCCATCCTCACCATCACCACCACCCATACCATCATTATCAAGGCCACCATCATGAACACGCATCCGAGTTTCGATAGCAGCATCCCGTGCCCAAGCTTCACCTCCCTCCCCAAATCCAGCATCGGCTGGGATGTCAAAATTTCCAACCAGCCCGTCATCATCATCGTCAAAGCCAGCTGGATTTTCATCGTCAAGGTATATTCCTGATGTATCGCCAGCCCCACGTGTCCCATCTAGCTTATCTTTCTCCTGTCGCCAGTCCTCGGGAGCTTTGAGGAAAGGGATATCCATTGATCCCGATGGATCGCCGAGGTCAAAGTTTTTCAAGGATGGGCAAATATCTTGTTCGTCCAAGTTATCGAGATTAGAAAAGAACTTTGATCCGAGAGCCCCAACGTCAATTTCAACATCTTCTTGGTCCTCGGCCTCCGTTGCAACCGAGCTAATAGTTGAATCTGGTTCGACTTCTTCTTCCTGAATTGTGTCCTGTTTCCCTCTTGTCCGGCCTTCCGCTGAGGCATCTCCTGCATCATCACTGCTGTCGAAAACAATACGGCCTTGCGAATCGATGGCGAGGTGATTTAATAGAAGTCCTTTTGCTCCTCCTTCATCAAAGTCGGCGGATGCCTTCTTGAACAAGGGGTCAACTGCAAACTCGAGTTCAAACTTTTTCAGCTGAAGAGAAGCGAACGACGAAGCTAAAGTCGCCTCTGAGGATCGTTGAGCCTAGAACATGATTAGAATGACTCGATAGTCATTACAAATATGACAAGAAACTGAAAAATTGAAGTATAAATACCCTCTTCTTAGGCTTCTTCCTAACGACACCGTCTTCATCCTCAACCTCTTCTTCGCTCTCTTCTCCTTCCTCGTTCTCTTCGCGCTTCTTTTTGCTATTTCCACTGTCCGCTAGACCACTCAAAAGTTTCCCCGTCTCTGTGGCCACACTATCGACTCTGCTTGTGTAAATCTTTACACACCCGTCCAACGTGCAGCTGGCCTTCTGGAAGTTGACGCCGTCGCCTTCCTTTAATAATGACATATCATGGAAGTAGTCGATGAGAGCAAAATTCCACGAGTTCGCCGCATTGATCTTGTTGTCTGTTGCCATTTTCATCCATTCCTCAAAGTTGGCCAATATAGGTACTCTCTTCATGGGCGTGACTGCTGTTCCTCCGACCATCATTACTCCTCCATCAAGATCAACACCTTTCCCGCCCCCTCGCCGCGGAGTCTTAGGATTCGAGGAGGGCGATGAATTCTCTGATCCTTCAAAACTTGCATGCCGTATAGGAGTTGCTGCAGCTTTTATCTGGTTGATCTTGACATCCTGTAGAGCATGTCTTGACTGTAGCCGTTTTGCTTTTTCTTGCGCGTCATCGTTCAATGGTATTCTACGCATAGTTAGTATATCATCTCTGGTGGCAGAGCAGCAAGAACACGGCAGTAAAACATCAAGCATGCGCTTATATGAATACATCGACGAAATGCCAAACTTACTTCACCGGAGATTTGAAAGGTGATGCGCCCATAGAACCGGAAACCACACGTCCATTACTTCCCCGTGGCGCCTGTGCAACTCGAGGCATTATGTTGGCGATTTGTCGATGGGTAAAAATTTAGTCGTCGAGTGTATGGTTTCTGCTGAATGTTTTCGCAAGTCAACCGCGAACGCGACTGTAAACAATGGCCTAAGGCTGCAACGGAATAAAGTGGGCTTTATCGTGAATTAGGGCTTGGCAAGGCATCAAATCGGTTCCTGGACAAGCTGACTAAGTCAAGCCCGCCTTCATTCTGCCTCAGTGGTCGTCCTGTCATACGGATGTTATATCTATTATTTGATATTTAGGATTTCTTTTATGGCTTGTGGTATTAGGTATTCTCCTTATTCTCACAGTTGTGCTTTCCTCCCTCTCGGTGTCCAGGGTCACTATCATCGGCCTGCTGATTGGTTGTTCTATTCATGATTAAGCCAACGTCACACTGCTTCGTCGTTCTCGAAGCTTGGCTACTAACTCCACATCACCAAGGAGCTTTTCCCTCGCCTCCCCAAATATCTTGGTGCAGTAAAATGCCAAATCCTCTACAACTCTGAAGCCCATACTCACCACCTTGTGCCAAGAAAGGCCATGCCTAGATCTCTAGAATGCGAACAGTAACGCCAGTCCTGGCATTGCGCCAATCAAAACGGCCAGTCTACCGGAGCTTCCGCGCATTCTATATTACTATCTTGATCCTGTCTCTACTTGCGCTTGTGACTTTAGTAGCAGATCAAACCGCACGATATCGTCATGGACCTGACTATGGACTCGCACAAAGACGGGCTCTGGTGCAACTTGATCCGACGCGACTAATAAAGAGAGATGAAGAGGTACATCATGCACCCTGCAACCTAATAAACATCATACTAAGAATACAATGCAGTGTCGCCTTGTTCACCAGGCTGAGGATAAATGCGCATTCATACGAGCCAATTGTCCCGACGAAGAGGCCGGCCTCTTCTCTTACCTCTCCTTATATTACTGCAATCTAAGCAATGCGCAGCCCGTCGCATTCATCATCCTGGCACTATGGCTCGCTTTACTCTTCACAACAATCGGTATTGCGGCAAGCGACTTCTTCTGCATCAATTTGTCGACAATTGCCTCAATACTGGGTATGAGTGAAAGTATGGCGGGGGTAACTTTTTTGGCATTCGGCAACGGCAGCCCAGATGTCTTTTCAACCTTTGCTGCCATGAGCTCACATAGTGGAAGCCTGGCTATTGGCGAGCTGATGGGAGCTGCAGGATTTATCACGGCGGTGGTTGCGGGTTCCATGGCATTGGTTCGAGAATTTAAAGTGGGCAAGAAGACATTCGTTCGCGACGTAGGCTTCTTCATCGTGGCGGCAAGTTTCAGCATGATCTTCCTCTCTGATGGAGCTCTACATCTATGGGAATGCTGCGTTATGATAGCATTCTATGTTTTTTATGTCATAGTCGTGGTCGTGTGGCACTGGTATCTTGGACGACGCCGGAGACAGCGTGAACGAGAAGCAGCAGCCAGAGGACACTACCTAACTACTTCCAACGAGGAATTAGAGGTTTCGGAGGAGAATGAGGATGATGACGAAGATGCACCTGCTGGCGAAAGGCGGTATAGGGATGAAGAGGACTTTGAAGCTCTAGAACTCGGTGCAAGTCCGGCCTTCGAGAATCCGAGAAGTGAAGAAAGTGACGAGGATGGCGATGAGGCAATACAACTTGCAGCAGAAATGGCTAGCAGTATGCGTGTCACTAGGCCACAAGGGAGCAGGAGGAATACTATAACACCAATACGACCTAGTCTTGTAGGGGCACTTGAATTTAGATCAGTGTTAAACTCCCTTCAAAAATCTCGCGGCTCACATTCAAGGTCTATCCATCTTCGCCGATACTCGGACGATCCTTCTGCCAATGCTATGCAACTTGACGGCCAGAGCGAATCAAGGCAGTCGAGGAACTTCTTCACAGATGTCCCTGATGGTAGTGACTCGACCGATCTCATTACACCTGTGAACGACTCGCCAAAAGCGACTTCTACCAGGGGAAGAGCTGTTTCCATGAACGACGCTGGCGACCACATAGTAGATTCAGCTGCATTCAGCGTAGCCAAGGTCCCTGATATAGGTCTAGTTGCTGCTACGCCCACATTCCCACAGCATCTTCAAGTGCCCGGCGAACCTTCGCACGATTTTGGATCGCAAACCGATCCATCAACCCCCGCCGTTTCCGTTACTCCTCCTCCTTCGACGGGCCATCGAACTAGAGACCCTAGTCCTGCAGCTTCTCATGAACGTCAAAAACATGGCAACACGCTTCTTACACCGGAACACCATTTTCCTGGTGCCAAACATCTTAGAGTGGACTTTTTCAAACAGGGTCGACAAGCGGTTGATTCGCCAGTTGATTCGCCCAAGACAGTTAGACCTAAGCAGCCGACTCAGTTGCATATTCCACATTCTTCGTCAAGAGAAAGTTCGCATTCACGCAGTCTATCACCCGCGACAGAATTTCCAAGATATACTGATTCTCCTCTTACCATCTCCAACCGTGGCTCGAGGGCCCCAAGCATTTCCTTGCCAGATCCCACTCTTACTTCTGACTCGGTCTATACTCATCTTTCAGATGAGCAACAAGAGAAACCAATAAGATGGTGGCCCTATCGCTTTCTGCCGAGTCCTTATACCCTATGCTCTGTACTGTTTCCGACACTTTGCACATGGTCAGACAAAAGTATATGGGATAAATTTGTCAGCATAGTATCAGCACCAAGCATCTTCCTATTGGCAATTACCCTTCCAGTAGTAGAGTCGGAATCCAAAGATGAACCCGAAGACGAACCAGAAGTAGATTTAGAGCCTAGGAGATCAAACGCAAGAACCAGAAGTGGGGCATCAGCTCCTTTGTTGACACCAGATAGTCCATCCTTGGAACAGGAGCCCGAGTGGCAACGCTACAGGCGAGCGACATTGACACGCGATCGGTCACCATCAATAAAAGGTCTTAATGGGGGACATAATGCAGCGGCATTAGCGATATCAACCGAGAATATTCATCGCCATACCCACCACCCGCATACCGATACTTTACAGTATAAGCGACCGTTAGTGGAGCAACACGCTGAACCACCGGTGCCCATTAACCCACCTCAGGACTGGAATCGCTGGCTAGTCTCGCTCCAGATATTCACAGCGCCTCTATTTGTTATCGTTATCATATGGGCCAACACTGAAGATGGCGATGGACGATCTCTTTTGAAGTTGGCTCTATACTCTCTCATCGCATCTCTTGTCGTCTATGGTATACTGGTTCTTACCACGACGCCAATGAAGCCGCCTAAGTTCCGCTTTTTATTCTGTTTCCTCGGTTTCGTAGTGGCGATCGCTTGGATCTCTACCATTGCGAATGAGGTTGTTGGAGTGCTGAAGGCTTTCGGGGTCATCCTTGGAATATCCGATGCAATCTTGGGTCTCACGATCTTTGCAGTTGGAAACTCTCTCGGCGATCTGGTTGCAGACATCACCGTTGCTAGACTTGGATATCCGGTGATGGCTTTGTCCGCTTGTTTTGGTGGGCCGATGCTGAATATTCTTCTCGGGATTGGAATAAGTGGTCTGTATATGACGGTTAAAGAGGCTAATCATCACCACCACAAACATCCAAATAAAGGCATCAAATACAAGCCCTATCAGATCGAAGTGAGCGGGACGCTCAAGATTAGCGGTATCACATTACTTATCACCCTCATAGGGCTCATGATATCAGTGCCTTTGAATAAGTGGGTGATGAGCCGCAAGATCGGCTGGGGATTGATTACGCTGTGGAGTGTGAGCACGATCATCAACCTCGTGGTTGAGATCACTGGTGTCTGGGATGATTCTACTTCATGAGACACTTTTCTTTTCCTTCGCATAAAGTACCGAGGCATGGCGTTGGTCTAAATACCCCAGAAATTCTGTATTTATGGAGTGTTGTGAGTTCGTACATAAATGAGTCCAAAAAATAACAACATATTTCATCAAGACGTTCTACGAGTCTAAATGTGAGTGCCCTTTCGAGAGGAGAAGTAGAAAATGTAAAGCTGCGGGAGTTAAGTCTTGATGTCTTATCGCCATAAATATCTAGTACATTTTGGCATAACGAACACAATGTTCTCTTTTATCTTTGCTTGAGGAAATAATAATTTTGCCCCTGAATGGACCATAATCTCAATACCCAGATAAGCTTAGCGCCTTTTAAGCAAGCATATACCATTTGTAAGCAAAACCAATATAACTATTAGTGACATATTGTATACAAACTGATGGAAACTATTCACGGGAGGCAAATCCCTCCGCTTAATAAGATGCCGTTCAGAAATGGAAAGTACGAGTTTGGAAACGATGGCTCTCTGTCAGTTCGAGCGCGCTTCTGGAAAAGGAAGAGATACTCTGGAAAGCAACACCCTACTCCTCGTGTGCTCAGTACCTTTCAACGTTTGTCTCATTTTCGCACACGTGCTCATCCTCAACTCACCAGTATCACTCTGCAAGCTTCGAAAATTAAGCGTAAATCTAATGGCTAATGGCCAATGGCCATGGTTCCAATTTCGTGTCGCTAGTAGCTGGATCTCAAAACCTGTCCAAGCTAGAGACGAGCCTCGCCGCTTAAAAAGACGCTTATGACTTTCCAGATACGGGCCCTGATTTCTTTCTTGAGACTGCTGGACCTTTACATATACTCATTCTGAATAAATTCTGCGTTGTCCGTTCACAATTTATCATCCATACCAACACCTTCTCTCCTCAAAGTGATAAGACGGACGGAGGGGATTTAAGGGCTGCATGGGATGTATTGCAGAGGCCGAATGAGAATGAAGGAGAGTATATGGTGATATACAATTGTGGCTTGAATCAGGAAGCTCGGTGGGACATAAACATCCACAGATCTTGCCACTACCAGCACGATGTACCATTCTGTCAAGCAGCGAAGAAAATACCGACAAAGCTCGCTTCACTAAAATTAATCATGCTATATGATTACCTCTGAGCTGAAGTGACAGTAGATGAAGAGAGCCCGGCGCATAATGTTGTCATTGTCAAGGACTGGCTGCTGGTCATTCCAAGATCACGTGTGAAACAAGGTGGCCTTGCGGCCAATGCGGCGAGTATGGCTGGTATGGTGTGGCTGAAGAAGGAAGAAGAGTTGAAGGAATGAATGAAAAAAGGACCAATGGAATACTTTGCGGGTTTGGTTTAGATGGTAGAAAATAGAGGCTCTCCGGCAAACCAAGACGTTCGGAAGGGATGTGGAAGATGGGCATAGATGAAACGAATCGGGTAATATTAGAGCTTCATTTCAATTTGCTCACCTCTTTTTTTGTTCTCTTTTCTGTTCTCCAGCTTACTTCCCAATTCGTAAGTACAAACCAGACCAGAATTACAATAAATGTGGCAGGTAGTGTGAATACCCAATAGACCCAAAACCGATCCTGAATAACATACTCGCCATCCCATTTCAAAGATGGGACAGAAAATAGAGCAGCGAAGAATGTCCCGGGAAGGAAAATCATTGTCATGACGGCAATCGTCTTCATAGATGAACTGTCCCTCTTTGCTGCTGCTGCAAGCTCACGGCTTGAATTCGCTAAGTCAGCATTAATTGCCGAGTCCTCGTGTGTGAGGAGGGCGAATATCTAATTTAAGTTAGATTCTCGTTGTCAAGGATAAACAAGCATGTAGATGAGATATAGATACGAGAACAGAGAGAACTCACAACAGCAGACAAGCGCTCCGCGCGCACCGTCAAGTAGATCAAATATTCATTACTAGCATCAGTTCGATAGCTGAGCAGATCTAATGCTTCAAGTAAGTGCTCAGTGCTCTTCTCAACGGCCGGCCTTGCATCCGCATTCACCAAGCTAAGATCCTGACCACTCTTCGTCCGCAGGAAAGCTTTCACGGCCCCAAATAAACGCAAGTGCCGCTGTATATTCGCTATATCACACTGAACTCTGCCCAGAAACTGTAGCGCATTGGTGAGGTCGTTCATATCATACCTCTGATTCATAGGAAGATGATAACTCGTCGGACCATGCCTGACCCGGCTTTCCAGCCATTTCAACGTTGGAATCTGGTTTGACTTGAGCTCCGTGTCATACAGGTCATTATTGTACAAGCTCGCTACATATGGGACGAACACAGGTGAGTGAATGTAGTGCTTGTTGGACTCAAAAAAAGCTGTCAATCTCGGTAAATAGTTTGGTAGGCGGTTGATGAGGATAGCGTGGGACGTGCAGTTGGTGTAGCAATATGTCCAGAACAAAGCATAGTGAGATGTCCCAAGGTAACACGTCTCGGCCCCTTCATCGGGGATTCTGTGGAAACCATCATATTCATGCCCCACAAGATGTAAGACGCCCTGATCAATGCCCATCATCTTTACAACGCTGAGGAATTGGCCTTCACCAATGGCAAGCCGATTATCCGTGGATCGTGTGATGTATATCAGTTTGAACGATGCAGAAAGCCTTGAAGTATAAGCTTGATTGATGAAGCCATCAAGTTCCTTCATTGTTCTGTTCCCGCTGGAACATTTGGCGGGTTCGTCCGCGAATTGTAAGATGGAAATCGTTGCCAAGAGAGGATGACTGAGATATGACGAATCGAACATCTGGCTCTTGCGCGTAACATCGTGAAAGTCTTCCAAACTTATTCTGGCCAGCTCATTCATGGTTGGGACATGAGACTTTGTATTTTTTGATAACGGTTCCTCTTAATGTCGCCGTTGAGTGGAAGGCCAATCATAACTCACGGGATGGTCTAAGCCACCGAACCACTATTCGTCAGAATTACCCAAAGTGGATGTTGCCTCATTACATAAGCACATTGCCCCAACAACACAAAAGACCATCAATCTATACTCAGTATGGACGCTTAATGGATTGCCTTTGCTGATGAAGAGGTGTGCGTACTCTAATACTCCCGTGACAATGCCCGTCATAAATAGAGTCGGCTCAAGGAGACTTGATGCTCAGCATAGTCTTGGAACCTTCAACGAGTCTCCCTACACAAAAAGGTGTCGTTTGGTAGAAGTGAAATTAAAGCAAACTTCTGTCTTTAGATTGCAACTAACACAAGCAGCTAGCATAGAAATATAATCTCTATCTTTGCAGAGATAGCGGGGAAGTGGGGCTCGCTTAGAAAGGGGGGCCAGAGGGCTCCCAATTCGAAGACAATGCCGGTCTTACTCATATGGACTAATATTAGATCCGCTGAGAATTAAAGCTAAATGATTCTGTTTGATTTGTGTGATAGGATTGTGTTTGCTATCTTGAATACTAGGGAAAGCCGATGGCTGAAACTTGGCCATTCGTTAAACGATTGGATCTAAATCCTTCCCAAGGCCCACGTCATGACAAACAGGCCATGGACCAGGCAGCTACTTTAAGCACTACTCTCTGTTTTCATATATTCCTCAGTGATAAGCATTAAAATATCAAAGATACTCGCATTACAAAGATCACTGAGTATACATCATGAAGCTCAACACCCAAGATGATGGCCGCTCTGATTCTTCTGTTTCCGAGGAGCCATTGACACCTGGTAGCAGTATATCATCCAATTTAGCAAATCCATCTTTGAAAGAGGATGGAATATATATGTAAGTCAGCCTTAAGTTAATTTTTAGTTATTCGCATCGAGGTAGTGATATATTTCTACTTCGCTGACCGCAATTGGGGAGCAGCGCTGAGAAAACGAAACTCTTTGATCAGTACGAATATGCACCATCAGTAACTTCCGGATCAGAGTCGCACGAAAGGACAAATTTTGTCTCGGGAGAAATCTCCAAATCAAAAGAAGTTTGTTGCACTGTATTTCCCCTCCGTCCGGCTGTGTGGAGCATCGAGGTCAACGACAACGAAATAGCGCTGTCGAGCCTCGCAACCATGACTCTGATCAAAGAAGAAAAGGTAAACAAGACGGATCTGAAGATGTATGCATGCCTCACAAAACAGAAATAATCGGTTCTAACTCAACCAGGCATGCACAGATCACAGAACTAGTGGATCAAGGACCAACGGATCCAGTTTCGGGTATCCTATCAGCAACCCATTCTATCATAGGGGCAGTTTTGGTGGGAGTCCTTGATTATCCTATCGAAGTCCACCGCATGGTGAAAGGAGAAACATCCGCCAGCGAATTCGCCAAGAACTTCGGCACGGTTGGTGGAAAGGGGGTCGGTCGTATCGTCGGCGCAGCATTGAGAGCACCGATGGATGTTACCCTGGGTGCTAGTCAGGGATTTCATAACGTGGATAGATTGATGGGTGGAGACGTACGGCCACAGAAGAAAGTCACCGGTATCAAAAGCGGTTCTGAGGCTGCCGTGAAGGTGAGGCTCGATATCAACGACTCTTACTTATTCCACTTACTAAAAATGTGTAGGGACTGGGGCTGGGTATCTGGGATGGCGTAACGGGGATAGTCACAGAGCCGATCAAAGGTGGGAGGACTGGTGGGTGGAAAGGAAGCATAAAGGGAGTGGGAAAGGGACTTCTCGGTGTAGTCTGCAAGCCCGCTGCAGGTACGTAATGTTTATCTCGAGTCTTTGACCAGGTTATTTCACGCGTCAGAGTTTCTGATGATTGAACAGGCGCAACCGGCCTACCAGCATATCTTTTTAAAGGTGTCTATGAGGAAGTTTGTAAGGTTTCAGGGGCACATTCAGGAGCGAACGAAGCCGTTATGGCTGCTTTGCTAGCCCAAGCAGAAGAGGAGTGGAAGATCAGCACTAGTCAAGCGAGGAAACACGTCGTTGAGGTTTGGGATAATATGCTTAGAGCAGACAGCGGACATTGGAAATACGAGTAGTGTGGCAATTAAGCTTGGGGCCGAAGGAGGATGTGTCAATTAATTAACTAATCATCATACAACGCCAACTTTCATTAAGCCTTCATATGTTCTTACTACCTCCTCACAAGAGTCATCACTCGGAGTCCGTAGACCCAAGAACTTGCCGTCCATTCCAATCTTAACAATGGGCTTTTCGGGCTTCTCTCCATTCTCTTCTGTGGCCTCTGTTTTATCGTCATCCATCGAAACTTCTTTATAACGCCAGTAACTACCATTCTCCCCTTTGATCCACCCCATCCGTCTCAGCTCCATAGCGTTGAGGGGCTCAAATTTGATAGGCATCATTGCTTTAGATAGCACAACAATCACATCGCCTTGTCTCTTGAGTAGATCAAGGTCGTCGATGAACTCTTGCTGCACGGCATTTTTAACCGCACTTCGAAAAGCATCTATGATTTCTGCCTTCTTGTGGGCCGAGATAACCGCCGGTTCATTGCCAAAATCACCAGATTGCTCCAATATGTAGCTTAACAAAGCATCATCAAGGTAACTTGATAATCTTTTATCTGCTTCCTTAACCCCGCTTCGAATATCTTGGTTTTTAAACACTTCCGAGCCATTGTCAAGACGCAACGGTGCCCGACTGGATTGCATAGCTAATTGGCGAATCAGTTGATCTTTAAACTCATTGTTGTACTTTTGTCGGCGGTTCTGAATATCCTGCCACTGGCGTTCTAAAGTTCGAAGTATAGCGTACGGAGCGGGAGGCTTCGGCAGTGGCGATTTATTTCTCTTTTTCTCCTTTTTAGAGTCAATCATAAACTGATATAGTTGATAAGGATCCATAAACTGAGATAGTTGATAGGGGATCTTAAATGACTCATATTCGTCTGTCTCTAGCCTATCCGGCTCGTGGTCAGACCCTCTAGATCTATCAGAGTCGTTATCAGAGCCTCCGCCTCCACCGCCATAATTACCGCCCCATCCGCCTGGGCCATCCCCATCACCAGTGCCAGTGCCAGAAAACCCGGCATTATTGGTTACCTTTGGGCTGCGGATTCTGTGATTTGAGCCGTTTGGTCCTGACGAAGCGCTATTTGAAGGTGGTTGGGCTCGTCTTGGGTTATCCCCTCGGCGTCTGACATCTCCTGCCTCTGATGGTCTAAAATAGCTTGACGAAGTCTTCAGTTTTCCTGCATCAGTCATCATGAAAAATGTGGGATTTGCTTTCGAGTAGTCGAAGTTCCTCTCGATCGAAGGCTTCGCTTAGAATAGAGAAAGACATGCAGCTTACGGCTCTTATACCTACAGAAAATTCTGGGTTACACGACATAGTGGCTGAACTTATGCGTTTTTTGATGCACATTTACTGCTGCGCCCGGCTTGTTGAGCCGGCAATGTCTAAAACTGCAGTTCCATGGTACAAACCCTGTCTAAGATGCCACGAGACCAAAGGTTACGGATGCCTAAATCTTTGATTGCTTCCGTAAAAGCAGGTTACACGGGAACATGCTTATGAACTAGACAGCCTTAGTACTGATATCTCTCTCTATACAAACAGTCATTCAAACTTAAAATGATGTTAACAGCACCACAAAGCCTATCGAATACAAGAGGCTCAGAGCCCCCCACAAAAGATGAGGTGGACGAGAAACCATGGAAATATATCGGCTATAGAGGATTCTCTGAATTCCTTGCGTCGGACGGCGACTTTTACATCCTTCGGAGGTTTGGGTCACTCAATACTCGTATTGCTTTGCACCTACAAGACCAGATATCGATACTTGAGAAGAAACTGAATGATCTTGACGCAACTTACAGCAGACGAGATACCGACGATGTTAATAACGGGTCCCTCAGAGATGACCAAATAGATCGCGCAGATCTCATTCACGAAATAGCCCGCAAACTCACAAAATATAGTGCGTTCTTTATACTCTGTTTCTAAGTTGTTCCTCGAATGACAGGCGCAGATAAATTCATAATCTTGCAGACGCAAACGAGTCGGCTCCAGCCAGCCGCAGAAAAGGATATAGAAAGCGTGCGGAACTGGCACTTCAACCACGGGAACCTCGCGATCGACGGCGCGGAGCAGCAATACCTTACGCATCGTCACGATCTCATCTCCATCGTGCCCAAAGAAAAGTCCGCCCTTCGGCAGCTCCTCGAGCGCTCCCTCAGCTTCCGCATCCACCCCTTCTGGCGGCTCAAAACGGTGCCGCAGCTCCCGGCTTACGACGAGCAGGTTATCACGTACACGTCGGATAAGCGGATCGACCGGTTCATCACGGTGGTGATCATGAGCATCGGCACGGTCATGCTCATCGCGCCGCTTTGGATCCTGCAGTCGATCGGTAACGTGAACCGGAAGCTGGCCGTGATAACGGCATTTATCGTTGCGTTTCTCGGGATGGTGTCTTATGTGACGAGCGCGAAGCCGTTTGAGACGTTGGGGGCCACTGCTGCGTAAGTCCACGGGGACCGCGTGCGGAGCGTTGAGGCCACCTATGCTGACGATGCAATTGAAATATAGATACTCGGCGGTGCTGATGGTATTCATGCAAGTTGGAAGACCTTGAACCCTGCTCTGTTGGACACTCAGAAGAAAGCAACAAGGCAGCAATTCACAGATAGCCGGAGAAAGTGCTCTGGAATTATCTATGTTAAGGGTAGCTATAGTAGCCGAGGTTACATACGACGTGCCTACAAAAATGCTGTTACATGCACCGAGGGACATATATATCACATGTTGAAATAAGCATAGAAAGGAGGATGGCTGGGCTTCAGGAGTAGCAATAAAGTTCTCGGTTAGACCCCTGACCCCCTTTGCGGGGACGCGTACTACCGTCCCAATCACCCTTCTTTTTACTATTCTTATCACGTAAATAAGCCCATCTCAACCATAAAACACAAGGACCCCTCTTTGTACCTCACATCCTCCAATCCTCCGTTGTACCCCCATTGAATTCCATTGAACCTCCAAACACCTCAACATGACGGACACGAATAACAAGAGCCCAAACAAAATGTCACGATTGGCGTTATCGGCGTACAATTCGCCGTATTCCCGCTCCGGGGCTCCCTCCGCACATCCAAACACCGACCCATACGCGGCGCTCCGCGCCCGCGCGCTTGCTACACTTGAAGCTATGGGATATCACCCTGGTACAATGGTAAGTTTTGCGTTTACCCCATATTCCTTGGCACATCATCAGGTCCCATAACCGCATCACGTTGCGGACTTCGATGTGCCCAAGATGCGTGTACTCAACACGTAACTCCCAAAACTACAATCCATCAAAGTCCCAATCAAAGCAAGTCCGCTAACACACAGGGAACCCCAGGTCGAGCGCGGCGTCATCTGGGCCGAAGACCAAGACCCATTCGGGCACGTGATGCAGTCCCAATACATGACCTTCCTGGGAACCTGCTTCCACCGCGTGATGGAAAGCTACGACGAGTTCCTCAGTGAGAAGGAATATCAAAACATGATCTCCGGCAGGTCCGGGCCGATTCCCGTGGTTCGGAAGTACGAGCTGGAGATCAAGCGGCAGGTCAAGTATCCTGACGCGTTGATCGTGGCGTATCGGCAGGAGCAGATCGAGCCAACGAGGAATAACGGGACGACGTCGCTGTTTTCGCTTAGCCAGCAGGCAATTGTGGCGGAGGTCAAAGGGAGCGTCACCTATATGGATGTCGCGACTGGGCGGCCGGTAGATATACGTACGCTTGGTGGCGGGTGGGTGAAGCTGTTTGAGGGATTTACTAAGAGGGAGGAGAATTCAAGGTTGCTTAAGGAGAAATGGGATGCTGAACATCCTAGAGGCAAAGCTAGGGGCAAAGCTGGAGCGAGAGAGTCGAAGATATAAAATGAAAATTGAGGATGGAATATTCCATGGCATTATGACTAGAATTATGATGGCCGGATTATCCTTGTACTAAATAGCGAACCTCTATTCGGGTTGAAACTGACCAAAATTGGAATCTGGTGCAATGTTTGTCCTTGTCAGCTGTAACCAGGATACCGCTGATTTCGAAACACCACCTGAGATTTGGCTTCACCCTTCTCTCACATCCTCGCGGTCCTTCTGTGATGATCTTGCACGGTATCCGGCTCTTTAAACACACATGTAATTCAACTAGCCTCTCCTCCTCAGCCTCCTTCCATTTGATCCTAGATAGATAGAAGAAATGGAGAGTCCCCATCCGTTTCATATTCTTCATCACTGTCTGATGCCTGCGCTGGCTCAGGTGATGGAGGGGGTCCGTACTCCCAACAATGTCAACAGAGGAATTCTGGCTCTTCCCAGCTGTCCCCCGACGTTTCGTCATAATCGCTCCCTTTCCCTTCTTCTGGACCTGAAGATGGTAGTGGGCCAGCTCGGCTCGGACCCATTTCCTCCTCTTTGTCGCGAACATCTTCCTTAAGGGTCGTTGGGGAAGATGCGGAAGGCATTGTAGAAGCCTGAACATGACGCTGTCGGATATCTTCAATCATATTCATCCATCGTGTCTCCACTTCACCCACCCCGTATAGAAATATTTTGCAGTAACCACAGTACCTTGGTTCCCGGACATCAAAGGGCTCGAACTCCATACTGAATAATTCCAATAGAGCATTTGCCGACCATCCCTGTTCTTCCAAAATACCTGCTTCCATTTCATTCTGTACAAACTGCGTCAAGTCAATCTCGGCCACTGTTAAAGCTGTTTTCCATTTAAAGAATGCCCCAGACCAACGAATAGCAAGGGATGTTGGGGTTTCACGTCTATCGCTATACCGATAATCTACGCCAGGCAGATGAAGCCTAACACCATTGATCACCAATGCTGTGATCAAATCTGAAGAGCCCAAAGATACAATAGACTTATGGAGCACTGTGTATCCTTTATGGAGTTCGTAGGGACCGGCAGACTCTTCGGCATCAATATAGCCTCGAAACAAGGACATCACATATTCTATACTTCTGCCCCAATAATCATACAGCAGGATCTCGTGTACAGCATTGCGCTCTAGACATGTCTTGAGATTATTATTCAAGAATTCGAACACAAATTTGAGGATACTTTTGTAACCTTGCACCGACATTGAGTCTGTTGCCACTCGCATCACGCATTTGAATAAGTAGAGCCCGTCTTCGTCAATGACGTCTGAAGCTTTTCTTAGCAGCACGTGAAGCGTATTTAAAACAGCGCTTGGACTTGCAATTCTCATTTCGTACGCACATGTCATGAGAGGAGTCATACTGCATAGCATTGCGAGGTCAATTGTTAAACGTTATGCGCAAAGTAAATGAGAAGTGGACACCGGAAAATCCACACAATTGAAGCGACAGAAAGTAAGGTGAAATACTTACTCACGAATCGTTGGCCAATAATCTGCAGCACATCTCGCCGCTGGATCTGCTCCAGAATTTAAAGGAATTTCGCATAGACCGGCGTTGCAGCGTCCTGCTGCGATCTACTGCTATTAGCCTGAGCAGACGGTAGCATTGAGTGGTGTTTATATCCATACATGCAACGGCGTTTCTCCTAGCATATTCGTATCCCAAACAGAGGCCTGACCACCTTTCAAAAGAGACTGTATACCTTGAATATCGCCAGTACGGGCATAGTCAAAAATCAAGGAGTCGTCGGGAACTGGATAAAACACTCTAATATTATGCTGCCATGAACTATCCTTTTTCACAAAAGCAAACTGAAACTCACGCCTCAACCCGAGTTTAATCAGCCACCACGATGGACGTATGCGGCAGTTTGAAACTATTTCAGTGGTTGCAGCACAACCGCTAATTTGATTATGGTAGACCTTTAGGTCAAAATGAACCTTGCAAAATGGATTCTCATTCGTTGTGCGGTAATTATTCGCAACGTAGCGGATCCTTCGAAAGGAAACAGCCGCAGCGAGATTGCGGTCTTCTTTCTGGAAGCTTAATGGAGGGACATCTTCTTTCGCTGGCTGCATTCCTTGTGCGGCTGCCAGAATCTGCCGAAATGCGGTGTTGGTGCCCATCTCAAAGCCCACTCGGTATACGGGATTTTGGATGGAGGCCGCCATTCGCGTAATGTCAGTTGTGACCATGGAATGCAAAACCGTTAGATGCTTGGTAAAACTGGACTCTGTGGTACTGATGCTTGTTGTACTAATCTGCGGATTGCGTTGCAGTTGTAGGTTTCTCATCCCCTCGTTTATCATTAAGGTTTGTTGTTCATAACATTCATGACTTCGATGAACTTTATCACTTCACACGAGTCAGTACTCAATTTGCATTATTTATAAGATACTATATACAGAGTGATATGTTGCTGCGCTAGCACTAATGTGAGTTTCGCCTCCTCAATACGTCGCTGGAAGTTCTGAATTTGCTCTTTCTTGAAGATGGACTTCAGAGTGCTCCATTTTCGAGTACGTCGGCTATGTGATGTGAAGCCAGGCTCGAAGTCTTGAATAAGGCTTATCAAGGCAGCAAGAGGATTGCTGCAGGTGACGAGGATTTCTGTGATTGTTGGATCCGGACCGTAAAGCAGTTGATGCGCTTCTATCTGTTGCAGAACTATCGATAACACTTTGATACCCTTCGCGATGCTCTGGATGTCTTCGGGGGCGCTCCGAACAGAGCTCCAAAAGTCGTGTAGCTTCTTGAACCCATCAGCGAGTTGGATGGTGATTGACACGACACCAACAACGCTGGCAGCTCCAGAGAGACCATCCATGGCAGTCAAGATAGTCAATAATACGGATATTAAATACTGAAACTATTTTGGAAATTGAGAAAAGGACATCCACCAGTTTATGTGCAGCCTCTTTACTTTAAGAAACAGGCAGGTGGGATGGGGCCGGAAGTCAGCCTCGCCAAACGCCGAAGTAAAGAGGTAACTTATCTAGCCAATGAGTATGTCACACCGCACGATACGCATATGCAATCCTGGAATAATGCCAGTTTGTGGTGAGGGATCAGTGAAGGCAGATTTTAGGGCATTTATAATTCAACAAGCTATAATTCAACAAGCTAGATCAAAGAACACAAATAGTCATCAATACACATTTCCGGTTCTTCAGAAACCGCTGCCATGCCGTCAATTTACGTACTCACGTCAGGCCCCGTCTCATGTATAGCAAAGGAATATTTCAAAATCTCAGCATGGCGGGTATATCCATAACAAGATATTGCGCAGCGAAACGGCACTTGAGCGGTTTGTATATCATGAGAGAATTCTAGCTTGGGATCCTGAGATATAGAGATATACTACAAAGAAGGATGGTGCGGGAAAAGCCAAATGCTATTGGTGAATGTCAAAAACTGAACTGCATGCTATTATTTACAAGATGCTATCCTATACACGCTTAAAGCTCCTCTGGGACTTCCTGACTTTGCGTAGCAGATCGCAGGAACTACAAGGCTATCATATCCACATACCTTCTATTTACTTATATACAGTTTCGCGCACTACGCCTATTTTCCGGGTTATTTAATCGTTTGTTGCTGTTATGTGTCAGAACTGGTGATTCATAGGGAATGTAGTATTTATCCAATCTCCCTGGTACGGAAAGTTGACCACTGGGGTTGGTAGCTGGTTTGGAGGGAAGAGAGCGTCGAATTGTTCCTGGCAAACAGTCAGTGATATTTTTATGGTAATGCGAGGGGTAAAGATGAGAGCTGCGTTGATAGGTCCCAACCGTAGTTACGGAAGACAAGATGGCAGACATACCCAATCAATATCAGCCGTCAGATCATCACCAGGATGAGCAGCTGCTTGAACGGGTGCCCGTCGCAAGTTGGAATCACTGGCTGTCTCAGGACTTGGCCGCGACTGGTTCGGATCGGCCCCTGTGTGTGAATCAGCACTTTGTTCGCTTGCGAGATCATGTATTCCAGATTATTGAAAGTCAAAACTTTAGGCATGAGGGAGAAATTTAGGGACATTGGGGCTAACATACATAACGTCCGTCCATCAGAGACGCCTGCAAACTGCGGCCGATCAAGTTGCACCGACCGTTCTATAGAGCTGATATTATCAATTATCGGTTCGCTCCATTTGACATCCTGTTGATGACCGACGGTGTTTACATTGGGGCCTATCTCTTTATGTAATCGTTGTGCCTCGTTGACAAAGATCGGATCGTTATTTTCATTTTTGAGAAGAGTATCAGGAGGTTCTACAGAACGAGAAGCACTACTGCTGAGGTGCTTGTCCATGCCAGGTGGCGCACGTGCGCCACGTATGCTTTGATATACTCTTGCCTTTTGTGCAACCTCAGCCACTATACGAATTGCCTTGATGTCTCGTGGATCTTTGGCATCGCAGCCGAAGACAAAATCCAGGCCTAAAAGTCAGTTAGTCTACTCAATAACGGAGTCGTGAAGGAGGATGTATTAAAGACATACAAGCCCATATCCTATCAGCCTCTTCTCGGTCCGGACGATACAGTAGCTCCATGCATAATAACAGCGCAATATGATACTGTTGATAGGCACCGGTGTACCAGCTCCACAGCCGCAGCTCAGGACTCCGCTCCAAAGAAATAGCGGTTTCCAGCACCGTGAGTCCTGTATGAACCATGACACCTAAGAACTTTTCAGGCATCTCCTTGCTATGATACCGATGCAGGACCATCATGTAAAGCCGGGAAACGAGCATAGTTTTCAAGATCGCTGCATACCTTTGAATAGGTATTTTAAGATCGAAATACTTGTCGTACTTGGCCATACTATCCTTGAACTTGACAATTCTTTTGAGAATCGTAGTTGGAGATATCTCTTTTCGATTCAGCCTTGGCTGGTCGGCCCAGACGGATCGCATCATCTCGTTAACCTCAAAACGGATTAACGATAGGGTAGTATCTGTCCAGCAATCTGCAGCAATGTGAGGGGCCGCTGAAGGATGGAGGTCTGCATCATCCACATTGAAGGGTAATTTCGTATCGAAATCTGCTCGATGAATAGTGGGGCGTGGTCCTTGTGCCTCGCAGGTACGGATGTCCAAAAAGCAAAGCTGATGCCAGAGCAGTCGGCGGACATGAGTCTCCAAAGGGTTCATTCCGTATGCTTCCCCGTCTCTGTGAAGGCCCATACACTCGGCCATTCTGATGGCAGCACCAACGAGAACAGAATGTGCTCGAGATACTTCAGCTCTGCAGAGAGGTATCTGAAGCATGTTAGTAACTTGTGATAAAGTCAGTGGTCATACTGACGAGATACATTACAAATGCTTGCAATGTTTGGATTTTCGTTGTTCTTAGAAAGTTTGCACGTCCAAGTGCATTTTCTGTCCCAAGTCTCAAGTTCTCAACAAAGCTAGATTTTACCACGCCGAATTCGCGAGTGACAGTATCATCATCCATGCTAACGATCCCAGAAAGCATCGCGGAAAAAACAATGGCTTGAACTGAACCTGGCGGTCTAAATCCTTGTTAAAATAAACGATCTCCCAACAAGATTGGTAACCTTACTCGATACCCAGGTTTATGTCTTCATAGAACATGGTATAATCTCTCTCAAATGTGGGCCTATGAACGACCTTAGCGATAGGGTGAACAGCGAGAAAGTATTGCCTGATCAGTCTATCTGCCGTCGCTTGCGATGGAACGAATCCGACTAAAGAGGCTTCATTGGCACCATGGCTAAATGGAAAGTTTGTGCCTGGGGCAATATATCCTGGTCCAGGCTTCAGCCATTGTTTTATAGGAGGCAATTGTTCTGCCTGCGGTGACTGTGATGCAACGGTCGACGATGAGTCTCTTCGTCCGTCTGATAGCGCAACCGCAAGCGTACGTTCAAGCTGCAAATATAGTCAGCTTGATATATTCATTGCTTGACAACATGTGGAATAGTCGGACCAGATGCTCAGAGCAACTTGGACTAGCGTCACCTTGTCGATGGATGGATTTCTGCCCAACACGTGCGAACGAATATAAGAAACAAAAATCTCGAAGAATCAACAAGCAAAAACGCACTCACCTCCTCACTAGCCCTTGGCCGAAAAAATCCGCCGATCCGTTCCGAAATCCTCATCTTCCCCATTGCAAGCCCTAAATCTGACACCTCATCATCTTCCCCCTCATCCCCATACGCTTGATCCATGACTGCCAAAGGCGTCAGCTCTAAATCTCGCTCGTCATCGTCTTCATCCTCTTCTTCAGGCAACGTCGCCTTAGACTCCATCCCAGCATCCGCGGCGTTCCGTTCTAGTAGAATCCTTTCAAGGCTTGCAACCTTCTCTTTGAGTTCAGTGAGTTTGTGCTGTGATGCCTCGTCCTGGGCCGGAGCGAGATAGATGCAGCGACTCCCATTCTTAATGCAATTCCCGCAGGAGGGCTGTTGCTTGTCGCACCCGGATTTGCGGTGCCGGCATTCGAGACAGGCGCTTATGAGGCGATTGCGTCGCCGGACTTTCCGAGGACGAGGTGTAGCAGTTGAGGATGGTGCGGATGCGGATGGAGGTAAAGCTGGTGGTGCAGAGCTTCTGGGTGTAAATATAGGAGGGTGGTGGAACTGAGGATCAAGAGAGACCAGCTCTGAAGGTATCAAAGAACCCGTTGCAATAGGGGTTTGTATAGTACGACTTTGGTTTAAGGTAATTCCTGGGCCTGTGGTCATAATTTGGGAGGGATGCTCTGAATAGCTCGTGACTTGCTGATTACCAGGAGTGCTGCTGGTTCGTTTGAAGCCCTGGCCATGGCTATGTAGCTGCTCTCCAGCAAGAGATGGGTAGTGCGTAACATGGTGTTGAGTGTGGCTGATGGTAGAGCTGGGTCGATGCGTCGATTGTGCGGTAGAGGGGAGGTGGGGAAAGTCAGCGACTTGATTCGGATCACTATCCACAACTTTACCGTAGCCTCCTCCTCCATGGCTATATCCAGGTCCATACGGCTCCATCGCACCGTGTACACGGTACCACCTGCCTTGTAAGCACCAGCAAATAAAGTCGGTAGATCACCGCCAGGGTCTTCGTGTAAACGTTGGGCCCGGAATGCCGGAAAGCGGGCTGGACTCGGCTACACTCTGGTACAGGCGATGGCCATGGGAACACCCGTATTCGCCTTGTTCGTGATGGATGTATCTGGTCAACGTGTTGGTGATACTTGTGTCTTCCCGACGTAGAAGGTGTGATGAACGTTGGTGAATTGTGTCACAGGCGGAGAACAGTCTGTAGTGGCTACGGTGCGATGAGGCTGGAAACGGTGATACCCGATCGTATTCCGTAATCGGCACGGATGCAGTTTGATTATACCCGTCGTGTCGGGCCGTGAAGGTATGGTGTATGAATGGACTAGATACAGAATGGAATTGCTTATTGCTGAACTGTCACTTATTGTGTGCTTGCTCCTTTCAAGAGGTTTTATGCCATCGGCAGGTATTTGGTCAAATTTGATTGGTGTGTGGAACAGGCAAAAGAAAGAATGATTGAGCGAAACGAAAGAAGGGGGCTTGCAAGTATTAACGAAGCAACCGTAAACCTTCTTACTTAAACTATTAACTTGGACAGTATTTTGCATTCGTTTCCAAGCTTTTGCATCAGGAAATGTTGATGTGCCTCTCATTCTACTTTCGGCCTACTCCACATCTTGGCAAAGTCTGGTTAATAGAGGTATTAAGCCTGCCATCATTTCAATACACTTATCGCTATGCCTCTAACGCGGCAGCAAAGTTCTGTCTTGAGAATATTTCAGATTTTCTCCATGCTATCTATCCGTCTAAACGCCAGTACGAACACAACGTCTCGCTGTAGCTAGCTCAGGTAAGGCCAACGCGGCATTGCAACCCACCGTCCCAGCACTTTTCCGCAAGATTGGGCCAGCATGCATATTATATCGCTCGCCCAACCATCTTACGCTAATGAAATCTGATAGAATGCATACCCCCAGCCCTTAAAAATTGATCAAGAAACGTGCCTCTTAAATGCAACCCTAACTCCTTGTTTATTGAGAAGCACACTGGACTCGCTCTCCTCCTGGATGTCCATCCTCGTCCTCGTCTTCTGCTGTAGCTCCCATAGAGCGAGCGTGTGAGTTGGCATCAACATCTTCAAAGTCAACAACATCGGTCATTGCCTCTGGATCAGGAGCCACAGTCTGAGACTGGGGTGGAAGAATAGCCTTGAGGGTGTCGAATGCGGTTGGATCTTCGGTCCAGTTCTTCGCTGGAAATTTGACGTCGAATTGAACAAACATATTGCCAAAGTCGTGATGGCGGTATGATGGCATACCCTGTCCGCGAATCATCTTGATAGAACCTGTGTAAAAGTTAGCAGGCATATATTGCAGAAAGACTTGAAAAACACTTACCAGGGCTGATCACTTCTCCAGGCAGAATCTCCACGCTTAACCATCGGTCGTCCAAATGCTCAATAAAGATGGTTCCGCCAGCGAGTGCAGTTACTAGATCAATATCGGCATGGTAGAAAATATCATCGCCCTTGCGTTGGAATCTTGTGTGAGGCTTTTGTTCGATTTCGAAGATAACATCACCCGCTTGGACTCCTGGAGTCTGATCGCCCTCGCCCTTGAAATCAATCTTGTGGCCTGTTTGGACACCCCTATCGACGTGAACGTGGAGGACCTTTCTTTCAACAACTGTCTTCTTGCCATTGCACTGCTTGCACTTGTCTTTATCGCGGATAATTTCTCCTTCACCATTGCAGTCGGGGCAAACGGTCTGGAAACGCTGGATCATGGGTCCCATTTGTCGCATCATAGTCTTCATACCCTGTCCACCACATCCGGCACATTTCTTGACGGCACCTTCCTTTCCTCCCCGACCTTCACACTTGGAGCATATAACGGATTTTTGTAGGGCGAGCTTGGAGATCTTTCCTCGGTAGATGTCTTCTAGTGATACCTTGTGGACGTGGTGAATTGTGCGAGCCTTTGGTGGACCACGATTTTGCATACCGCCTCCAAACATGCCTCCAAGGCCACCACCACCGCCGCCAAAGAATTGTGAGAAGAGATCCTCGGCAGCCATACCACCTCCTCCGGCGCCACCCTCTAATCCCTCCTCACCATATTGGTCGTAGATTTGGCGTTTTTGAGGATCGGATAAAACTTCGTATGCACGACCGGCTTCCTTAAACTTGACTTCCGCTGCCGCGGCATCAGGTCCACGATTTTTGTCTACATGACTCGTTAGCTATGAATTTATCATCTTGCAATTACAGATCATAGGAGATAATAATTCCTGGTGAGGCGCTTGTGCCACGGACCCATTAAGCCAAGTTGTGGGATCAAAAATCTATGCTGATAGCGGGAAACCTCGTCGATACTGCGCGAAGCATTTTGATTTGGAATTTTCGGAAATAAATAGCAGAGACCACATACCTGGGTGGTATTTTAAAGCGCAGACTCTGTAAGCCTTCTTGAGTTCAGCCTCTGTGGCAGTCGGTGAGACCTGTGAGAGATTGTAAGCATGTGCTCCTGCTCCAGCATGGAGATATCACGTACACCCAGAACATCATAAAACTTTGTATCCTTCGCCATAATTTTGTATTTGTATATCTATTAAATGGATTTCCGCTCTTGGTATCGTCGTACGCTGCGGTTAGTCGAGTATTTGTTCGAAGTCGTAAGGGTGAGCAATGTTGAGAGGAGGCTAGCAACCTGATTGCCAAATTGTTAGAAGGCGATCTCTTGATTCGTTACACCTCAGATGAGACGCCAACAGCTTGCTATGAATGAGAGACGAAGTTGGCGTAATGGCGAGTTGTGTGGGCGAGGCAGCGCAGGATGGAAACTTACCTGTTTGATGAGGCTGAGAATCTAGCAGGGGCTTTTTCGCAATCGCGAGAAAAGTTCTCGGCTCTTTATGCTTCTGTTTCCGCGAGCCTTGTCCCTAACGGATTGATTTTCCTTCAAGGGAGTTGTTGGTGGGGTGATGGAAGGTGTTCTGAGATCTTGGAGTTTCAGGGTAATTGTTTGATTGTGGTTGCGATGGGGTTTGCAAAGTATTTGAAGGTGAGGTTTCGAATCGGAAGTGATAATCGTAAAAGTTGGATCGTTGGAAGGCCGTGGAATCTTCTAATCGGCCGCCAGCCTCCTCGCCACAAACGGTTGCTGCAAGCGTGAATTTTGCTTCCCACGTTGAATCACCGATCCAGGAAAAGAAGACCCTACGAGTAACAACAGCGGATTAACATGATATAAGTCTAAATATCTATCTTCTCTATGTCTGTATTGCTCTTTCTTTAACCATTCGAATCGATGGAAGTTCTATTTCAAGT
This sequence comes from Chalara sp. BL73, assembly GCA_918026815.1. NCBI lineage: Eukaryota > Fungi > Ascomycota > Leotiomycetes > Helotiales > Chalara > Chalara sp. BL73. The sequence goes on along the minus strand of CAKJVC010000003.1, from coordinate 21,049 downwards.
TTACATGGTAGGGGTACGTGATTGGATTGTTATGCAAGGCATGAGCCCGTCTAGTTCTTCGCGTTAGTGACCAATCATCTTTCTCTGCTCGATAACAAGGAAATCAAATACAATGGGGAAGACGAGAGGAGGGTACAGCAGAGGGGAAGAAGATAAGTGGGAGGGAAGTGTGTCATTGGAGGCATGACCTAGAGCACTCAATCTATTGGTATTTCTCTCCGGACTCTATGCTTCCTTGATGATTTAACATGGATGATCAAGAAGCATTTGCAATCGCACTTGAAGAAGCAAAGATTGGATATGAGGAAGGCGGGGTTCCTGTATGACCCCACCTTCGTCCTCGAATACATTCAATTAAGTTAATATATGCTCAGATAGGAGCAGCCTTGGTTTCCAGAGATGGTAAGCTGCTTGGGAGAGGCCACAATATGAGGGTGCAGAAAGGTTCTGCTATACATCATGTGAGTCTCTTTCCACAACAACACCCGAGTTTAATGAACCAATGGACTGAATCAGTCCCCTGGCTCTTGACTTGAGCAACTCGGACTAGGCCAGAGATGCCATACCGCTATACCGCTCCTTTATGCCGTCCATGGCTGATGTGTGAAGGGCGAAACCGCAGCCCTCGAGAATTCAGGCCGGCTCCCGGCGTCTGCCTACAAAGGCGCAACCATGTTCACCACGCTCTCGCCATGTGATATGTGGTATGATTTCTCATAGTTTCTGTCTTTTCCAGCTTACTGAAACAGCTTCCTTCTATAGTACTGGAGGTAAGGCAATGACAGATGCTACTCCCAGCTAGAGGTGTACTGACAATAGTGGTGATAGCATGCATTCTATATGGCATCTCGAGGGTAGTGATAGGAGAGAATAAGACATTCCTTGGAGTAAGTGCTGAACATGGTTGTCTATCTTCGGATTGGGAAATGCTTTATTACCATCCGCGGCTGACCGCATATCTCCAGGGTGAGGCATATCTGAAGCAGCGGGGGATCAAGGTTGTGGTAATGGAAAACAAAGACTGCCAGGATCTTATGGAGCGATTCATCAAGGAGAAGCCTGGGATCTGGTAAGTAAAAGACTCTAGTTTCACACGAGCTTCAACGCTGAAATAGGATAGGAACGAGGACATCGGTGAGGAGGAGCGAGTTTATTCAAAAGAGTACAAGTAGATATTTTGTAGGGCAAAGCTGAGCACCCAAATTTTTGTCTCATATTCTACATTAACTACCTGCTACACGGTGCAGTTCCTCAAAATAGAATTTCAGGTCATCTGGTTTGACAAATGGCGTAATACCTAGCAGAGATTTGTTAGCTTGCAAAGCACGATTCTTAGTAGAGACGTACCATGACCGAGATTCGCAATCCAGCCTTGCTTTCCGCCACCAAAACCCGCTACCATCTTTTCCACTACATCTGTGATTGCTTCTTTGTTGCCGTACAATACTCCTGGATCAGCATTTCCTTGAAATACAATAGGCCGACTTCCGCGAATCTTGACCGCCTCGGCAGGATCTTGTAACCAATCTAGGCCAACAACTTGATATCCTAGATTACAAAGAGAATCTAATGCGTACCAGGCACCTTTTGCGAAAACTACCATTGGAACTAGCTCTAAGTTTAACTCCTTCAGGCGTTTCGGCAAGTTCTCTGAAATGTATGCAAGATATGGCTGGGAAAATTCTTTGAACGAAGATGGCGATAGCTCTGCTGCCCATGAATCAAATACCTGGACCAGCTAGCCAAAGCGTTAGCTTACTTACTAGTGACGTTTCGTCAGACATACCTGTGCTCCGGCTTGGACTTGTAGCGCTAGATACTCCACACAAACTTCCGCAATTTTTTGCAGAAGCTTTTTACTGGCTTCTGAGTATTTGTAAATCCAGGTCTTGGTCTGTACAAAAAGCTTGCTTCCTCCACCTTCTACCATATAGCACAGAAGCGTCCATGGAGCTCCGCAGAAGCCAAATAGTGGAACGCGTCCCTTCAGCTTGTGCCTCGTCAAGGTAATAGCCTTATAAACATAATCCAGCTCTGCCGCAACGTCAACCTCTTTGTTAAGGACCCTCTCGTATTGGCCGTCATCCGGAGACTTCAGAGGTTCAGGAAAATGAGGGCCTTTCTTGTCCACCATCTCCACAGTCATTCCTAAGGCCTGGGGAATGACCAAAATATCAGAGAAGATGATAGCTGCATCTACCAAGCCTGCGAAACGATCGATTGGTTGCAAGGTCAATGTTGACGCTATCTCTGGAGAACGACAGCACGTAAAGAAGTCGTTATCGCCCTTCGCCTCATGATATTCTGGCAGATATCTTCCAGCTGTTCTCGTGTCAGTCGACACTGAAGAACCGACGAATATAGACCATACCCTGACGCATAACCCACATTGGTGTTCTTTCTACTTTTTGGCCTGCCGGAATTAGCAATTGCGTGCCAGCCTGGAACACAAAAATCATACCCCATGCCGTTCTGATAATCAAATCATTTTGTAAAGGTTCGAAGTTGTGCGACATTTTCAAACCCGAGTTTTGTTTATGGTGAGGTCAAGCTTTCCAAAGCTCAAAAACCCCACCATGCAGTATGTAAAGACATACCCCTACCGTACTTAACCTTTCTTGTGCTAATCATGCCTTATTCCTAAGGCTGTATAATAACATTTCAACCTTCGCGAATTGATGGGAGACATCTTTGCAAGCTTCAATTGACGTCGCACCTTCTCCATTGACTGTTATGGAGCTCGGATTTTATATCTTGAGAAATAAATCAATAGTTCTTTCTAACGGACGCTTGATGCTTCTCCAACATTGAGCATTCATGCCCCTACGACCAACGGGCAGCTGTCGAGCCCTACAGCGCCGGTCAAATGCCCCTCTAGATTCGGTATGGATTTCCGATGATGGCTTGCAAGATGCTTTTCAAAACTTCTATAACGTCTCAAGGACTGCGAAACGATATGGGAGCTGTGTACCTGGTCCTATGGAGTTCCGTCGGAGAATGGATAGACGGCGCATGACGCACCTCTCCCAATATGCATACAATCCACCGCCTATGCCTGGATACATGCTGTTTAGAGATGTCGACAGGACGAACTGGACGTGGCAGCCGCCCGCTACCCTGCAAGAGAGAGCAGCAAAGCCCAAGCTGAATCCCATCGCGGAATTGTTCTTGAATTTGCAGGTCACAAAAGAGGAGGATGTTAAGGTCGAAAATTTGTCACCAAAGCATGAACCGTCTTCTCTAGTACTCGAACTGCGTAAATTCCCGGCAGTTTTCCGGAAGTATCAACCATTGATGGACGTCCACGGAAGAGAAGCTAATTCAACACGAACTTTACGCCAACGATATAGAAAATTGTTGTCTGAACTCGAGCAAGGGCTTCTTCTTGGACAAGTACCGAGGAAAGAAATATCGGCTATGCTATATCGATTCACAACGGAGCTGAGACGGGACGACAAAATTACTTGGAGCAAACTAAAAATGGCAAGCGACCAATCATGTCTCATGTTATATACCACGATTGTTAAAGGCATGACGGAAAGCAAAGTTTTCACGCTCGCCGACATGCCCAGCAGCTTCATCAATGCGTTGGTCATGCATATATCGTGCCTTCATCTCAAGTCAGATGTCCGCCAACTAGCTCGCTTAGTACTTCGTTCAGCTACAGCCACTCAGCTCCAGGAAATGGAACCTGGTATAAAGCTTCTATTGCAAAAATGGATGAGGGCCTGCGTAAAGCATTGGCCAAGCCACTCTAAGGAGCGACATCATAGTTGGCAACAATTACAGTTGTGCCTGGAAGAGTCAGAGCAGAAGCTTAATATTTTGGAGAGTTTGATGGTCACCAAAATGGACCCAGAAGAAAGGAGATCTTCTGAGGATAAAGTTTCATATTTCCGCATAGCTTTAGCTGAGGCTCAAACTGCCGTATCTGCTGCAGGATCCGCTCTGACCAAGTGCGAAATCGTTTATTCTCCAAAGAAGAATATTGCCAGGGAGCTCGCCGAAACTTTGCAGGTTATACCTCAGGATCAGCTGTTACCCCTGATATCGAATTGTCTCAACCAATTAGATCCCACGGATTCACTCATTGTACAGCACCTTGAAAGACAGCCCAAAGCCACAAACTCTGGAAAGCAGGAACAGTTCAACCTGCTAGCAAGTAGCTGGCTCTCCGTACTCGCCCATATGACTAGCGTAGATACAGACATTTTCATGCAAAATATGCGAGCTTCGGAGCGTCGCCAAGGCCACCATTTCACTTTTCATGAATATCAGAAAGTTGACCTATTCCTCAGTCATTGGGTTTCTCAAGGCCTTGTAGGGAAAGCAGATGCATTAAAGGCTAGAATTTCATTTGAGACTAGACTCCAATTTCCCGAGAAAGACAAGTTCGTCTACTTGATTCTCTCTCTGCACAAATATACATCACAGAGTGAGGCTTGCCTAGATAGCCTTCTTCAAATGCTCATCTACCTCGGTCAATATAGAAGTGCTTACCATATAATTGAGCGGCTTAAGCAATTAGGATACAAAGTCCAGGCTTCCCTGCTGAGAGATTTAGTTACGAGCATGACGCCTCACAACCTTACATGGGCATATCGGATATTTGCATTATCGCGTAAGATGATTCTGCCAGACGCTAGCGGGAATCCTTGCTTTTTGGACGCTAGACAGCTTGAAACATTCGTCGTAGCTCTTATCGACTCTAAAATAATCGGTACCTTACGGATCTGGAACGATGTGCTCCGTGTTCCGTGGTATAATATCAATACACGCCCTGAGGACAATTTTATCCGCCGACGATGGAAAAAGGTTACTATGGTGCGGAGGATAATGGGTAGGCCGGAAACGGAGTTCTGGGAGAGAATTGCACTGGCTTTCGCACATGCTGAGTGTAGGGAGCCACGAGTAGCATTTGCCAATGTCCATCAGGTATATAGACATCTAGCGTTCAGGCGGTCACCCATCCGCCCCGCTATTTCGAGAGCTATGGTTCATGCTGTAATTGCGAGGGATATCAACAACCCGGCAAAGCCCACTAATATGAAGGCAAAACTCAAGCAGCAAAGGCTTGCCTGGCTGATCAAGTTTGTTAGGCGTGCAGAGGGACCTAAGATTGCGGAAGAGGTGTGGAATGTAACTGTAGCATGGAGAACACAGCAAGATGAGCTGGAAAGACAGGAACGGGAGAATGAACTATATAGAACCAGATGGTTGCGAGGCGGGCCAATTGACTAGTAATGTAAAACAGCATTCGCTGTTTAGAAATATATGCTTAGACATTATTATACATGAAAATAATAATAACTTTGATATCAACATGGCTCGCTACTATCCATTTAGACGCAGTCACAGCGATACGTTGATTGTAGCGCGTAATAAGTTCCTTGCTGTCACCTCTTCACTCCTCATCCCGACTATCACCATCGCGCTTCCTCAAATTATCTAGACTATACAACAGATTCCCAAGCTTTCCTAACATACCTTTGTCCGTACCATCAACGTCGTCCTCAACCTGCTCTACGATCTCAAATGAGGACGATGGAACCCAGCGTTGCTCTTCAAATGCGAAAGCTTGAAGGGGTTTCAGAGGCTCAGCCGCTGCTTCGGTGACATTAGTTTCCCCACCGCTACGCTCTACGGAGGTCGGTCGTCGGACTTTGGTGAAGAAGGGCTCGTGGATGGTGTCGATTGCTACAACGAGTGTGTTGTTGTCTGCAATGGAAATTGCGAGGGCGTTTCTTGGGAGCTGTAGACGATGTATATGCTCTAGGGTATTGGATGGGGTGAGGAGGAAGGTGAAGACTGCTGGTACACTGTTTATAAATTAGCTCATCTTCCACAAAGCGTGGGAGGTATAGAAACGCACCCTTCACACGTAACAATTACCAAATCATCCTCTCCGATCCTCACGCTCAAAATATTCGATACCGCAATCTTCAACCCTTCTACAGCTCCCTCCCCATCTGCCTTGCCCTTCTCTGCATACACAACCTCTACGTGTCCATTCAGGTCCGCCTTACTAACCAGCTTTCCTTGCACCCACTCCCAAACAAACAACTCATCATCTCCTCCGCCACTCACTAGCACGTCAGGCCGACCCTCAACAACACATATCCGACTCACGAACTCGGTATGGCCCAGACAGAAACCTTCAATAATATGTGCCTGCGGCACACCCCTCGAGACACGGATATGCTCATCCCGATCTGCAGTCAAGATATACCCTCTCCCCTCAACACTCGTAAGCAGAAGATCGGTAAGCATACTTACGTGGCCCAGCAGGAGAGTGTGTTCGAATGTCGGCGCTTCCTTGGGGGCTATCTTGTTTCCGGAGCGCTGCTGATTCTCGAGCGCCTTGAGATTGCGCTGGGAATGCACGGTTAGGGTGGTGGCCGCGGGGACGAAGGGTTTAGATGGTGCTGGGGAAGCGGAGGAGAGGGGTGAGGGGATCAGGGGGAGGGAGTAGACGTCGCCAAATTTATCGCCGCTTATTATGGTTGTGTCATCCGGCGTTATAGCCACGGCACAGGGACGTTTGGGCATAGCACTGATGGAGTTAGCTTCTATTTTGACGGAAAGTTCTTTAACGTCGGTTGCGCTTACCGTTGGCTGATCTCTATCAACTGATGCTTAGAATCTTTAAACGCATTCTCGAAGACTCTGATGCTCTTATCCTCTCCAGTGACAGCAATCACGTGTTTTCCGTTCCTTGTAACAGCAAGAGCAATGACTGCCGGGGCTTCAAGGCCGCTTGAAACATATTCAAGCCTGTTGTTCTGCCGTTTTCCGTTCTGCTGATTTGGCTTCTCGGGTCCTGAAGTAGATAGTTTTCTTCTTTTTGCTGGAGGTGTAGATTGCTCTGTGACTATCTCTACTGATGCTGAAGAATCTTGACTCACAGGAGCAGGAGTATCTTTTACCGGCTCAAGGTTCTTGGAAGATTGGGTAGAAGGACATCTCCAGGTTGAGAGTAGCGAGTGATCTTTGAGACTGAAAGAGTCGATGCTTGAACCCCTTGCGGCTATGAGGATGTCCCCGCACTTTTTCAGGCATTGGTATGGCATTCTTAGCTTTGACATACTAATATGCTGATTTCCCAAGGACAAGGCAACTGCCTGAGAGAATGTGACGTTGTGAGGACCTAATTCTTGATCAGTATAAAATTTCATTTGCTAAGATGTCTGAAGTATCAAACTTTAAGATGCTAAGGTTTTATCCCTTATTAAGATCAAATATATTATGAATTGAGCGCAAAAGGGGTCCTACTCTTCTTCTAAGCAAATATTATCCAGAAAATCTAGATACTTCTATATAGAATGAATACAACGAAGAGGGACCTTGTGTACAAAATCTCGATGATATTGCCAAGATTTGATATCTTGGCAAATTAAGCGAGACACTACCAATTTGTGGGTCCCACAACAGCCAACTTCGAAATTTCGCGATCTTGAGAAACGTCAATTTCAACGAACTCTCTACGAACGAGAACAACCCTACCAATTCCACCGAAAATCTGATCCTGAAAAATCCTTATCTGCACAACTAAGTAGTAGATATGGGGGGCAGATCCGCAAACAAGGCCGGCTACTTCGATAAGCTCAAGGGCCTCCTCGAAGAATACAAGTCCATCTTCATCGTCGGTGTTGACAATGTCAGCTCCCAGCAGATGCACGAGATCAGACAGGCCCTCCGTGGTGAGGGTGTTGTTTTGATGGGAAAGAACACCATGGTTCGTCGTTCGCAGATTGTACAAATTGCGCAAGGCTGATAAAAGCAGGTTCGTCGAGCAGTCAAGGGCTTTATCACGGACACCCCTGAGTACGAGCGCCTCCTCCCATACGTTAAGGGCAACGTCGGATTCGTTTTCACAAATGGCGACCTCAAGACCATCCGTGACAAAATTCTCGCCAACAAGGTTGCTGCGCCAGCTCGTGCCGGGGCCGTCGCCCCTGCCGATGTTATTGTCCCAGCTGGCAACACTGGTATGGAACCTGGAAAGACCTCTTTCTTCCAGGCCCTCGGTGTTCCCACCAAGATCGCTCGTGGTACCATTGAAATTACTGCCGACTTGAAGATTGTCGAGGCTGGCAACAAGGTCGGAGCCTCCGAGGCTACCTTGCTGAACATGCTCAACATCTCTCCCTTCACCTACGGAATGGGCATTACCCAAGTCTACGACCAGGGCAACACCTTCCCTCCCTCCGTCTTGGATATTGAGGAGGCCCAACTGCTCAAGGCATTCGGCAGCGCCATCGCCACCATCGCCGCCATTTCCTTGGCCGCCAACTTCCCAACCCTCCCATCTGTCATCCACTCCGTTGTCAATAGCTACAAGAAGGTTCTTGCTGTCGCTATCAGCACCGAGTACAGCTGGCCCGAGATCGAGGAGCTCAAGGACCGCATCGCCAACCCAGACGCGTATGCTAGTGCCGCCCCAGCTGCCTCTACGACCGCTGCCGCTACCGAGACCAAGGCCGAGGAGAAGAAAGATGAGTCTGAGGCTGAGGAGTCTGGTGATGAGGGCTTCGGAGGCTTGTTCGACTAAGCCGGCCTTGCGTAATATCATTGAGATATGGTGCGAAGGAATGAAGGAACATAGAGCGCATTTGCAGATACTCTAATGGATCCTCAACAAACAACAATTCTCAGCAAATACGATCATGTGAACGTGACAGTGAGCAGCTAACGAGCTGCCAGTATTTTGCATCTAATAGGTCAGTACTCCTTTTCATACATATCATGTCTGAGCGAGTGATGAACAAATCAAAGCTTTTTAACCCTGATCGGTGCCACAAACACCCTGAAGACCAAAAAAACAACAACTCTAATTTTTTCCTGACCGCTCATCTTATATTTTATACATACAGAATCTTGAGTCGGGAACATCTCGCTAATATACAAATACAGATTCGCGCCTTCTACGAACTCCGTGTTCCCGTGATATATCTTACATTCAAGCACACTCTCCGTATGGAGGCGTACCAGGCCCATTCCCGACCACATCATACACTGTCCTCACTCTTTATAAACTTCTTAGCAACGCTGATCGCTGCCTCAGGCATGCCAGCCAACCGTGCGACCTTCAAAGCATGACTGTCCCTATTTACTCCCTGTCGTAGTCTGTGCACATACCTAAACGCCTCCTTCCCATCTCCGTTCCCTACATCTTCCACATCCGTACAATAGAAACCAATGCCTTTCATCTCATCCTCCACAACCTTATCCACCAAATCATGAAAATGCGTCGCAAATAGCGTTCTCGCTTTGTTGACATGATATAAGTGATGCAGGCAAGCGAACGCCACCGCAGTCCCGTCCTGCGGCGTTGTTCCTCTCCCAATTTCATCCATAATCACGAATGATCTCGCAGTGGCATTGCGCAGGATAAGAGCCGTCTCAAGCATCTCTACCATGAAGGTTGATTGGTCCTTATAGAGGTTGTCGGCCGAGCCAACGCGAGAGAAAATTTGATCCACGATCCCCAGCTCCGCGAACTCAGCAGGCACATAGCTGCCTACCTGCGCAAGAATTGTAATCAACGCATTTTGGCGGAGGAAGGTAGATTTCCCAGCCATGTTCGGACCGGTGATGAGCCAGATGCGCTGGGCATCGCCGACCAAACAGTCGTTTGTGACGAAAGTGCGGCCCTCGCTTTCCAAACCGCCTTCAACGGTGGGATGCCGGCCACCGATGATGCGATGTGCGGTTGAGGTGGTGAGGATGGGGCGGACCCAATTTTTTTCCGCTGCGAGGGTCGCGAAAGAACATGCTACGTCTAACTCGTCGAGCACGGCGGCATTACGGCGGAGCTTGATGATGTTGTGGATGACTTGCTGGCGCAAACCTTGGAACACGCGCTGTTCTTCGGAGCGAATGTGCAGTCTTGCGCGGTCGATCTGTTGGCCAAGGGATGTCCATTCCGGGTGATGGAATGAACGGGTTGATTTAGAGGAGGAGACGGATCTTATCTCGCCGGAGCGGGCGAGGTCGCGTTTCAAGTCTTTACTGCCCTTTACGTGACAGATGTGTCCAAGACCGGGCGAAAATCGGAGGGTGAGTGTTGTAACACCTAGGCGGTCACTCAAATCTTTCGTGAGGCTTTCTTTGGAAGCCTGCAATTCTGACAGCTCTTCGTGCAGAAGGGAGAGTGTTTGGCTGGCGGAAGGCTTCATAATCCATGCCTCGCCGTCATCGAAGTAGTAATCCCTGATACCAGTAGGTTTTTTCTTCTTCGACGTCTTAGGCGCCGTGTCCTCTTTTGTGCCTTCAGAAGTGACAATAGCTTGGGTAAGGACTTTCATTTCTTCCGCCTCTCCATCCTCGATTTGATGTTGCTGCTCGACTCCTTCTTCATCGATGGCGTCTTTGATGCGTGCTGCAAGCATATTAGGCCCATCAAGCTGAATACGGCTCACCATTGCCCGCACACAGTCTTGCTCCGTGCTGTCTTGGATAAGGGTCGTGACCAAATCTTGGGTTGCGAATACAGTGCTGGCAAGTGCTAGAAGATCATCGGCGTCGCCTCGGCCGAAAGCAAACTTTTGGAGCAAGCGATGAGAGTCGTGGCTTCGTTTTAGCAGAACCTTGACCCGCTCAAGTAGAAGCTCATTTTTTAGCATGTGGGTGACGATGTCTAGTCGAGAATTGATGACATGTATGGATGTGGATGGAGATGCTGAAATTCGGTTAGTACATTCATAAACACCGATGATAAAGACTCACTGAGCCAACTACCCAATAATCTTGCACCTCCTTTGGTGACAGTCCGTCGTATTATCTGCAAGAGACTTCCGGAAACACTATCATCTCTCATGGTTGTTTTAATCTCTAGTGCCCGCATGGTGTTCTTGTCAATGCTCATGACATCCGATTGCCGTGTTGGAGGCTGCAGCTTGATATCCGAACCTTGTAATCTTGTTTCTACATACTGTAGAAGAGAACTACCAGCCGCGACTTCCTCCGTCGTGAACTGATCAATGAGGCCTGGTGGTATAGGCGATTCCAATGCAGAGCCCCATTCTGAGATTGGTTTAGACTCTCCCGAGACGTATGAGACAAGATATTGATCTTCTTCAAGAATGGTAAAAATTCCCTGATCCTTGGACTCCTGAAGAGCTTCATCCAACACAACCTCCTTTGGACCAATGCGAGCCAAGAAGGATGGCAATACCGCCAAAGTAGTAGTCTGAGTGAAGAAATGACCAGTAGATAGGTCGAGCCATGCCAGTCCAACTACAGTGTAAAGGTTGATCTTCCCATCCTCGTGCGTTTCGGCAACATGAACAGCAAGTACATAATTATTGCTGAAGGGATCCATGAAATTCTCATCAATTAATGTGCCCGGCGTGACAATTCGCGAGACTCTACGATCATGCATCAGCCCACCAGACTTGATCTTCTCAGAAGGATCATTGGGAAATTCTTCGGCAATCGCAACATAGCGATTATGATCTTGAACCAGAATTTTGAGATACCGATCTAACTGAAAGAATGGAAAACCTGCCTGTTCATTATTAGTCCATGCACAAACTAAAAAATGCATTCTTCTTGAACCAAAAGTTTGAATATCATACCATTGGAACAGGGTCCCAAGTTGCCTTTGCACCAGGCTTCTTGTGTGCCACTTTCAAATTTAAGAGCGGTCCAAACTCATCAGCATGCTCAAAATACAGCTCGTAAAAGCCACCGACTCGCGTCAGGAGGACGCAATTTTCGAACTTTCGCATATTGTTCCGTGCTTGAAGAACTACCGTTGGATACCCGACAACGTTTTCTTCCTCTGGAGGAAGCGGCTCCAAAGGAATCAGACCTTGCGGCAGCTCATCAGGCACCTTGGCCTTTCTCTTGCGAGATTTCTTTGGAGTATCTGGTTCGGCATTTTCATCTACGTCCTCCCCATTGGTAGGTGGCTCTAAGGGATTGAGCCCCTGGTCATCGAAACTGAATGTGCTCGTCGTCTTCTTGCCTCGCGTTTGAGTGTGTGATAGGTAACCTGAACGCGTCGTTCTATAGTGTGGAGGACTTGGTATTTGAGAGATTCTGAATATCAAAGCAAGACCCCGAGGTGCAGCTCTCAGCTGCCTTGATACTATGATCATCAGACATAGCTCTCCAGCGATGAGGAGAGCGTGGATGGATAAAACGTGACTTGACGCTCATGTCCTAGTTCCTACATCGTTTGTCGACAGGGGTTGACGTTGCTTGCAAGAATAGCCGACTTGGCGCAATAAGAGACTCGCGATTTATTACGACCATCTACCGTAATGATAATTCATGACTGTGGGAGCCGCCAGCAGAAATTATAGTTTAGTAATGCTCAAGAGCCTGCCGATTTTCTTTCCTAGAGCAAAAAGGCATAGAGTATGTAGAATACTAGAGATCGTGGCAGTACAACTTTTTCCTGGGTTAGTGCATCATCTTCTCCTTGGACCTTGTCATGAATGATATACTACTTTCTAGTCTACAGCAACCGAACCAGACATTGCATAGGCGCAATAATTTTTTTGTACAAGATTATTATTTATCTATGTGCAGAAACCCACTTATTCGGGAAGATATAGGTATATCAAAGATAAGTTTAGCGTACTTTTACAGAGTTTTCTCAAATGCACAAGGATTAGTAAGGCTTGGATCAGCATCGATATGTATTACAAGTCATGAGTAAACATGCCAACATTTAGCTTGTAGCACGATTTGAGATGGCGCTAACCTGTAAGGCAAACGATACACCCAATCTGCCTGGATTCTGGTTGGTCTCTTGTGTGTTGTTCCTTTGGTATGGGCGTTATATTCGATGTAGCACAAACGGGGTAAACGATACGGTGCACGAAGTTGTCGGAAGCTTGATTGCAACTCTCATCCATTTTCAAGGCCCTTAAACAAATTGTATAATAATCGATCTGTCAAGAATTTTGCTATTCGGTGGAGGTTCCGAGCACATCATTTCCTTGCAGGGATATCACTAGCCTCCTTTCCGAGGCACACATATCAGGACCCAGCGTGGGTGATGCTTTGAAATGGTTTGTAAATCAACTAGTAATGTGCCACAACGGTGTACATTACACTTGCATTAATAAACTTGACAAATCACGCTTAAAAAGCTACCCCTGTTCAAAAGTGGAAACTCCCCCTCCAAAACAACAACCTACACATCCAGATATAAGAGACCCCTTACTTCCCCTCATTGATTGAAACAACCATCCCATCCTAAATATTCCTCCTACCGCCTCAATTCTTCATTTTCCTCGTGAAAATTCTCAATTCTTTCGACCCAGGAAAGACAACTCCAATACTTCATAATGGCACCCAAAGTAGCTATCGTTTTTGTATGTGCTCAGACCTATTGTACCCCGCCATCTCGTCCTCATTGTGCCATTGAACGATGACACAAATGCAGAGATAAGTCGCATGATTCGTTGGTCCATCTCTGACTTTGTACCTTTAGTACTCCTTGTATGGCCACATCGAGAAGCTTGCATTGGCCGAAAAGGAGGGTCTGAAGAAAGCTGGCATCGAGGCAGATGTCTACCAGTAAGGAATAACATAACACGGCCTTGCACTTCCAGCGACTAATGGAAAGCAGAGTTCCAGAGACCCTTTCACAGGAGATTCTCACCAAGGTAGTTTCCGCTATCTATATATTAAGAGTTGTTTATTTACCAGCCCGCAGATGCATGCTCCTCCTAAGGGAGCCTACCCTGAAATCACCGCTGCAAAACTTGCCGAGTACGATGCTTTCCTATTCGGTATCCCAACAAGATTTGGAAACTTCCCTGCTCAATGGAAGACATTCTGGGACAGCACTGGTCAACAATGGCAAAGTGGCGCATTCTGGGGCAAATATGGTATGTGCCCAACGATCAAACCTATGCTTGAACACCAGATGTATCTTGAAATTTTCTCCCTACATGCTATTAAGAGTTCGAGCTATAGAGAATTTCCTTATCCTGTATTTAACCCGACATACGAAGCTAACACTCTCGAAAGCTGGCGTCTTCGTTTCGAGCGCAACATTGGGAGGTGGCCAAGAATCAACTGCGATTGCTGCTATGTCAACCCTTGCTCATCACGGCATAATCTACGTTCCATTGGGATTCAAGACCGTTTTCCCCATTCTCGCAAACATCAGTGAGGTTCGCGGTGGCTCTGCATGGGGTGCTGGGACTTTCGCTGTAAGTACATAGCCCGACTAGCACTTAGTCGTTTCTAATGTTGCACAGGGTGGTGATGGATCCCGCCAACCAAGCCCAGCTGAGATTGAACTTGCAACCCTCCATGGTGAACAGTTTGGCACTGCCATCAGCAAGGTTAACTTCTGACTCCCCGGCCCCACGGCTGAGGAAGCCAAGGCAGAGGAACCAGCGGCAGTAGTAGAAAGCCTAGCCAAAGAGAAGAAAGCAGATGTGGTACCGGAACCAAACGTTAAAGATAAGGAAGGACCATGTGGGCTGCCATCTAAGTGTTCAATCCAGTAGCATTAATAAAAAGAATAAAATTTATTGAATCCGAATCGTGTCTCCATGATTGTGGGCAGAAATCGAAATTATTCCTGTCAAGAATGACGTTCCTGAAGACCAGGGACAATCAACAAATGTCTTGGCGCGGGGCACTCTCACAACTTTTCTTCATTCACGGCTCAATCATACTTTTTTAGGTATAGCACTATTCCCAAATATTCCAAATATCTATGCTGGCAGACATGGCAGACAATGTAATCACCATTTACAATTTTGCTGACAAAATGCCGCCAATTGACCCACGTAGCACCGATAAGCCCTTGTATGCTCTGGTCGATATGGGCAGGTAAACGCAATGCCCACAGCACGTCCAACAAGCCATTGACTAACGATGCGCCTAGCAATGGCATACGGTTCTCTATTTCCGACCTGTCGCCGCCTCGGACTAGGTTGCTTCATTGTGTATACCGTGAGCGGGCAGGCATCTCGCTCTATGACGCGCTGCATGCCCCAGGAGGAGAACCTTTCAAGTTCTCGAGAGACATCATCTCGGAAGTTGCCGACACGCTGTTGAGGTTTAGGAATATCTGCGATAGCTATGGGGTGAGGAGGGAAAATATTTTGGTCTTTGCCACGGAAGCTATGCGGACCGCAAAGAACAGGGATGATATGCTTGCAGCAATCTGGGAGAAGAGCGGATTGAAGGTTGATCTGCTGAGCCCGGCTATGGAGAGCCTGTTTGGTGCTATGGGTGCGAGGAGTGGATTTGCGCATGTTGATGGGCTGTTTATGGATCTTGGGGGCGGGAGCGTGCAAATGACTTATATAGACTCTGCGGGTGGAATGCATGAATATGCTACATTAGCAGCAGATGCAGCAAAGAGTATGCCTTACGGTGCTGCAAAGTTGACAGATGCGTTGCGAAGTAGGTGGGGTCCCACAACCATGGTTATATCCATAAGGGTGTGCGAATTTCTGAATTTCTAAGTCACAAATGAGAGAATGTCTACTAACCTTGCCCAGCCACAGAGACCGCAGAGAAGGCAAAGACCGACTTGCATAAACAGATGAGAGAGACATTTGAGGGTTTGC
Organism: Chalara sp. BL73; assembly: GCA_918026815.1. Lineage (NCBI taxonomy): Eukaryota > Fungi > Ascomycota > Leotiomycetes > Helotiales > Chalara > Chalara sp. BL73. Next base: position 5,495 of record CAKJVC010000003.1, on the reverse strand, counting down.
AAGCAAGGTTTCCCCGGATTAAGGAACAATGTAAGAGTGACCACGGGATCACTATATACTTTTGTGGTGGTGGCTTCAGAGGATATGGTAGCATGCTAATGCACACGGACCCCATACAACCGTATCCAATCCCTTCCATTGGTGGCTACACTGTACCCGGGAGTCGTTTTGCTCAGTGGAAGAAAATGCTTGCCGCTAACAATCATGATGGTAAAATCTTTGGCATGTCGAAGCGAAGGCGTGAACAATTTCCAGCGATCGTGACAGTTGTGCGTGCTCTTGTCGAAGCTGTCCCATATATCAAGCAAGTCATTTTCTGCAGTGGTGGCAATCGTGAGGGAGTTCTATATATGAAGCTGTCTCCAGATATACGTGAGAGCAGTCCTTTACAAGTGGTTCCTGGAGGCATCAAGACCGATATTCCGGTGAACATTGTGGAGACAATCAAGACGATGGTACCATCAGGGTCACCGAGAAAAGACGCAATTTCGGACAATTTACTGCATTATGTTGCCAAGAACATGTATGCGAATATGGGAGATACTGACGAGGTTAACTCTGCAAAGTACCTTCATAGTACGTTATGTGATATTTGACCCTCTTATCACATCTAACGTCGTCTTAGGTCCAACGTCAGGCCCTCTGGCAGGACTCCCCGGGTTCACACATGAGACTAGAGCTCTATTTGCACTAATGATGTGTGCTCGCTGGGGCTCGGACCTTGGCCGCACTGACAGAGAAATGTTTGGAAACCTACAGGCCAGTATACGTCTTTGCCTACGTAATTGCTCTTGACAAGGCCGTTTAGCTAATTTTGTCTACTTCAGACACTGGTGGGTCCAGAATTAAGCTTTCTATGCGACTTTATTGGTACTTCAGCTAGGCTCTTAGCTACACTTGTTCCATCTGCACTAGTCGACCGGCCAAGGACTCTTTCACAACAAGGGTTGCTGCCTATTCCAGTTAGATTTAGAAGCCAATTTGGACACAACTTGGGTAAGAAAGGTAAGAAGGATGGTATTCTGCTCGAGGTCGAGGTTGAAGAGTAAGCCATATATTCATTTCTTTTCACTTCTCCCTGCCGTACCTTTGAGATTAACAAGCGTGTTTAGAAGTCTCGCAACGGGTGTTGGTGAAGCGCTTGACGCCAAATTCTTCAAGAATGTAGGCAACAAGCTAAGCCTAGACTGGAAACTAGAGGCTGAAGTAAGGATTGTTGAATCATCATAGATGTCTGCTTAGAGAAGCTTGCAATTCCAGTTTGTGATACCCAAGGACCATGATACTTAAAGATCTTGCATTTCTTAATTTGATTATTCGTTCGCCCATTTCACCTCATTTTTCTACTTACTATTTCGGCAAGACCATCTTACATAGACCCTGCTTCCCCCCCCCCCCCCCCCAAAATTATCCGAGGAAACGCTATCAGCAGAGTAAAGCAAACTCGATCCGACATCACATTCTCAGTACCGTCGTTGAGCTTTACCGCTTATCTTAAGGGGAATCGGAATTTGCCGCCTCAGCCGAAGATTGGTTGTGTTTTCATCATGTCGCATAGCAATTAAGCATTATAACTCCACTATAAATCCTTATATAGTGACATATACAGACTTCTTCATATCAAGTGATAGCTGCGACAACATCAGGAAATGCCATTACTCAGATTTAGACACATAGGTAAGATCTTTGACAAAATGACAACTGGGACACTTCAATTCGCAATCCCGCCTGAGCGCCTTGGTCGTGATCCATCAATATATCTTAACCCCGAGATCGGTCCTTCATGGCCTCAAGAACCATATGAAGTAACTCTGCAAGATCTCAAAGCAGAAATTGAGAATGCAGAAAATGCGAGGCCGCTGATGGAGCAGCTTGACTCTCGAGGTTTTGCTATGCTTGGGAATAAGAGCGAGTCATTAGGCCATCTTAAACTGCATGAGATTTGAAATGCAGATTATTTAGAAGTAAGATGCAAGTGGTAATAGTTCTGGTATCACTACTGATCTGAAAATCTTCATAGGAGACGAAACATTACGCCAACGCAGCACTCTTACAGGACCCAAAACCTATTTTTGATGTTGCAGAATGATCAAGACTAAGTTAGGAGCTGACGAGACGCTCATCTGGAACTCAGTAACTCGGTCAGCTGATCCCTCAGTGCTCACTCCGTGTGGAAACAATCATTTCCAAGATAAGGCAATAGTAGGCTTACAATTTGGTGCCATAATCCGCGGTACAGCTTCGGGTGCACATGTCGATCAAGATGCGTCTATTCACAACGCATGTGTAGAGCTGCTGCTGGAGGTGATATCTTCCAGAAGTACTCACGCGTGCAACAGCTTAATATTTGGCGACCATTGAAAGGACCAGTGACATCAAAACCCTTGGCTGTGTGCGACGGGTCCGCAGTGCCTGATAAGTCCAAGTCAATCCATTGCGGTCTTTCTGGAACTAGAGTTCTTTTACACCATGGAGGTGAGTTTTTTTGGTTTTTTTTTGGCTCAACATGCTCCACAAATTTACTGTTAGTCTTACACTAGACAGTCAATCAAAACTGGTAGTGCATCAAGCGCCAGGGTCCAGAGGACTTCTTCATCCTCAAAATTTACGATTCTGCTGTCCTTCCTGGCCAAGCGGAATTCGCGCCACATACTGGAGTTGATGATCTCCATGGTGCAGATGGACCCGAAGAACCCAGAGAAAGCATCGAGGTTAGATTTGTGGTCTGCTATTTATAGGTTTAACTTTGCAGGACCAACTGAAATATCCCCATATATGTATCACATTGTGACAGGGACCAAGCTCTGTGAACTGCTGAATATATCAAGCCTCTCAATATTTCTTCAGCCCTCTGTTCTCCTCATGATAAACCTGGTAAAGAATTAATATCGCCTATATTTATCGGACAAGGGGAAGTATCATTTCTGCCACTTACCGCATTCAGCCTATATAAACAGCCGCAATTTACATTTAACAAGCTTTTTTCATATCATCACACGCCATCCCTGTGTATGCGGGGACCCCATAATCAACTCGTGGCTTTCTCAGACCCCCTCCAATGATGGTAAAAACACGTACCTGCAGCGGAGCAATTCGTATAATAGATCTCCGGAGACACCCTTCGGCATCTCATTAAAGACCGGGATGCTTTGGGATCAATACTGATTAGGTCGGTTGAATGGCCATCTCTGGCCACTTTCCTCATCTTCATTTATGTTTCTACCCGGCCATGCCTATTTTGACTACCATGAGTATATATATCGTTCCTTCCTTTTTCCTAGACATCCAAGCTCATACAATTCCAAACAAGCAAAGATGTATCTCTTAACCCTCCTAACTGCAGCTCTTGCCATCACCGCCAATGGCGCGGCGCTTGCTCCTCGAGCAGCTGGCCAGCTCCAGCAAGTAACATCCTTCAACGCCGGTCCCACGGCCGCCAAAATGTACATCTACGTGCCGTCCAACAAGAAGACCCCGGCGCCAATCATCGTCGCGATCCACTACTGCACCGGCACCGCGCAAGCCTACTTCTCGAACTCCCAGTACGCAAACCTCGCTGACCAAAAGGGCTTCATCGTCATCTACCCTAACTCACCTTCGTCGGGAGGATGCTGGGACGTCGCGTCCACCACCAGCTTAACCCACAACGCGGGTGGTGACAGCAAGACCATCGTGAACATGGTCAGCCACGCCGTGGCCAACTACGGCGGCGACAAGGACCGCGTCTATGCGACGGGCAGCTCGAGCGGCGCCATGATGACGCAGGTCCTCGCCGGCGCGTACCCGGATGTGTTCAAGGCCGGCAGCAGCTACTCGGGTGTCCCGGACGGGTGCTTCTACGTGCAAGGCGCGCAGGCGGGGCAGGCGACGCCAGGGTGGAACAACCAGTGCGCGAATGGGCAGCTCACCAAGACCGATCAGCAATGGGGCGACTTGACCCGGAGCTACTATCCCGGGTATAACGGGACCTATCCCAAGATGCTGATGTATGTCTCGTTTTCTCCCTCTTCTTTTCCCCTGATCTCTCTTTTTCTTCCCCTTGAAAGCTCAACTAATGCGGCGATAGCTGGCATGGAACAGCGGATAATACCCTGCGCTACGCAAACTACGCAGAGTCCTTGAAGCAATGGTCTAATGTCCTCAAAGTCACCAAGACCAGGGACGTAGCTAATACTCCGCAATCGGGATACACGCAATCCATCTACGGCGACACGCTTGTCGGGTACTCTGGAAACGGCGTTGGACACTCGGTGCCCCTCCACGAGACTGTTGACTTGGCGTGGTTTGGTCTGTAGATAGCAAGCTGATACGGGGGCGGGAAAGGTTAATGGAGAATGTAAATAGGAGAAAAATATGATGATGAAGATGATGTAGATACAGCAAAGTTCAAAATCGGCTTCAATTCTGAACACTCTAATATTTTTTATTAGCCCACATTTGAGGCACACAGTACTATAAGGGCTAGCTTAATCTCAGACCCTGCATTCACGTATTTCTTTGCTTTGGATATACGTGGAAATTGCGTGTTTCAACTTGAGAAATAACCGCCGATTTAATGAAAACTTGAAAATAAATTTCCGCTTTAAGAATTGAGGTTATCCACTTTGTGCTTTCCAGTCGCTTGCAAAACGGGCGCCAGGGCATTGCCAGTAAAAGCTAGCACGCGCCAAGGAAGCAATAGTGGTGACGCAGAAGATACACTGCGATGTTATAACCCATTAATGATATGACCGCAGACTAAGCCATGTCCAGGACTGATATCTTTTGGCGTTGTAATGGCCCCTGAAATCAAGCTGGCTATCTTGGCGACAACAAAGAGTGTAACTGTGGAAGGCGTGCCCGAAACTCCGTCGACTCAAGCCTGCGAGGATTAGGCAACCAAGGAGTCATACCTAAGGAAAGAATCCGCGGCGCAAGAGACTCCTTCTCTTTCAAGGCCCCAGAAACTCTAGAATGAGGCTTATGAAAGCCTCAAGAACGACAATGACACTTCAGAACTTGTTAATGGCTACCCATGCCAAGGACAGACACGTGAGTATTACTTTCATTTTCGTGGCTTTTTGTCCTTGACAGGCTGGTCAATCCTAAATAAGGGTTGCTTAGTTTTAGTTGTTTATAATATAATATAACATTTTTCCAGTGTCAATTCTCTTAAGACGAAAGTTCAGCAGAGTGGCATATGATTCTTATTGCCTAGATTCTAAGACAGCCATGCAGGAACACAGCAACACAGCCTCGTCCTCCACGGCTGAGAAACTCGCCGATCTTGGCAATAGTGTCCAAGCCTAATTCTTGTGTTCCAGCTTGACTTCTGATATTGGAGAAATTTTAATAGAGCGAAAAGCTAACTTGGAATATGGAAAAGCATATATTCAAAAAGGTTCGTATTTGAGTCAATATTGAATGAAATGTAATAAAGCGAATGACCTAATATCCGTGTCAACAATCTGCCCCCAACTTCTCAGTTGTAGAGCTCGTCCCAGCACAGCCCATAG